>SJYX01003268.1:370680-387357 GCA_006410675.1 Oreotragus oreotragus
AGTTGGACACGACTGAGCGACTGAACTGAACTGGGTTGCACGTAGAGCAGGGGGCCTAAATAAATGGCTCATCTGTTTACAACCCACCAGACAGGAATCTGGGTTCACTGTGACAAGAGGCACAAAACTTCTCGGGTTTCAATGAACAAATATCCAGACTGTGTCCTTGTTCACCTCCATGTGGCTGCTGGGCAGGGCCAGTGGGACAGGGCTCGATACTGGAAGAAGCGCTGCAGTGCTTAGTCAGGGAGCTTGCTAACTAGAGCCGTTCTGATCCATGCATGGGTCGGCCATGAGTGGTCTTAAAAAGGCTTTGAACCTGTCAAGGAGAAAGAAGAAAGAAAAATAGATTCCAACTAAATGCCATTCTGGAAAAGGCAAAACTTTGGAGACAATAAAAAGATCAGTGGTTGCCTGGAGTTGGCAGGGAGATGCATACACAGAGTACAGAAGTTTTTATGAGCAGTGAAAATACTCTGAATGACATTATAATGCTGTCATTATAATATAATGATGTTATACTTTTGTCCAAACCCAGAGAAGTTGCAATACTACTTACTTCATCAGTGAACATAGAGGATGAGCTGGGAACTTGGTTATCATGTGTCAATGCAGTTCATCCTTATTAAAAAAAAAAGTTCCAATCTTGATAACAGCTATGCGTGTTCATTGGAAGGACTGATGTTGAAGCTTCAACTCCAATACTTTGTCCACCTGATGTGAAGAGCTGACTCATTTGAAAAGACCCTGATGGTGGGAAAGATTGAGGGCAGGAGGAGAAGGGGACGACACAGGATGAGATGGTTGGATGGCATCACGGACTCAATGGACATGAGTTTGGGTAAACTCCAGGAGCTGGTGATAGACAGGGAGGCCAGGTGAACTGCGGTTCATGGAGTTGCAGAGTCAGACACAACTGAGCGACTGAACTGAACTGATGCATGTGCAGCTACTGCTGCTAAGTTGCTTCAGTCCTGTGCGACCCCATAGATGGCAGCCAGCAGGTTCCCCCATCCCTGGGATTCTCCAGGCAAGAACACTGGAGTGGGTTGCCCTTTCCTTCTCCAGTGCATGGAAGTGAAAAGTGAAAGTGAACTCGCTCAGTCGTATCCGACTCGCAGGGACCCCATGGACTGCAGCCCACCAGGCTCCTCTGTCCATGGGATTTTCTAGGCAAGAGCACTGGAGTGGGGTGCCATTGCCTTCTCCAGATGCGTGTGAGGGAAGGGAATTTCTGTACCTTCCTGTCAATTTTGTTGTAAACTTACAACTATTAAAAAAAAAAAAATTCTCATTCCCCCCCCAAAAAAAAAACTCAGGGTAGACTTTTTAGCAAAATTTTGTTTCACCTTTATACATTTTTACGTATTAAATGAGCTTGCCTCTTGGCTCAGTGGTAAAGAATCCACCTGCCAATGCAAGAGACGGGCCTTGGATCCCTGGGTTGGGAAGATGCTCTGGAGAAGAAAATGGCAGTCCACTCCAGTATTCTTGCCTGGAGAAGCCCATGAACAGAGATGGAGGACTGAAATCTGACCTAACAAAATGAAAAATAATCTAATGAAAGATTGCTGAGCTCCAGTGGTTATTAAGTGTAAATACAATTAATACAAAGAAACTTCATAGCACATTATATTTTATAATTATTTATAATAGTAATAAAATAAAGATTTTTTTAAAAACCTCGAATGATTGAAGTTTTATTAATCGAACCAGTTTATAGTGCTTGCATTTTATTCTAACAGTTTTACCTTACGAAAGAATTGTGAAACTTGTAACAATGTGTAATAACCTTTGTAAAGGACCACAGGCGACTCGGTGGGGGGTGGGGGGGGCGCGGCACTAACCATGTACGAAAGACGGGCAACGAGAATTTGAGCCCAGTACCAAGGAATGGATGCTTCCCCGAATGCTCCGGGTGGCACTCACAGACAAAACAGCTGGCTCAGGAATCCCTCTGGCTAGTATAGGACCCACCCCACCGGAAGGCGCTACCTCCCTCCCGGCAGAGAAGTCAAAATGGCGCCCGCGAGCTCTGGGGGCGTGGCCTCGAGCTGGACTCCTCCAATAGGAACGAGAGGGGGTAGATCACTTTCCCACATGCCTTCTAGCTTAGGGCAAGGCTTTCTGGAGTATGCAGCGTTCCATTGGTCGAAAATGGAATAAGGGCGTGGGAGACACCAATCGCAGTGAGTGCGGATAGGGCCGTCGCCGTAGCAACACGCGGAGCTACCTGGGAGAAGCCTTCGGAGACTGACCCAGGGCCTCAGCAGCCGGGTGAGCCTGTGACCTCCCGGGTTTAGGGGCCAGTTGGCTGAGAACTCCAGTTAATCCGCACGCGAGTGCTCAGAGCGGACCAGCCGACGGGTCTTCCCTTTGTTGTTCTGCGTCTAGCCTCCTCACGCGGGACTACATTCAGTGCACTAACGAAGCTGTCCCTGCTTCCACTCTACAGTTTCCAAGTGCCAAATGATGGAGGAGCGTGTCAACCTGATGCACATGATGAAACTCAGCATCAAGGTCTTGCTCCAGTCTGCCCTGAGCCTGGGCCGCAGCCTGGATGCAGATCATGCCCCCCTGCAGCAGTTCTTTGTAGTGCTGGAGCATTGCCTCAAACATGGGCTGAGAGGTGAGCCGCGGCGGTGGGGCGAGGGGCTTCGGGGGCGTGAAAATTCAGGCTAACTTCGCTCAGCGTCTGCAATGCCAAACATTGTTCTGGGTGCTGGGATAACAGCTGTGCACAAAACAAACAAGATCCCTGCCCACAAGACATGACGTTCTAGAGCAGCGCTGTCCAATAGAAATGCCATGCAAGCCACATGTGTAATTTCTGATATCCTAGTAGCCACGTTTTTAAAAAGCAGAAAGAAACGCATGAAGTATTAGTAATTTATTTTATTGAACCCAATATAGCCAAAATAGTATCATTTTGACATATATAGTCAGTATAAACCTTATTAATGAGATATTTTACATTCTTTTTTAAAGTGAGGCTTAAAGATCCACTGTGTAATTTTACACTTACAGCACATCTCAATTGCACTGGTTACATTTCACTACCACTTGTGGCTAGTAGGCTACCTTGGACAGCACAGTTCTAGAGAGGAGATAAGACAACAAATTCAGAAGCAAAATAGTTGAAAAATGCTACTAATTCAGGGATGCAAGATTAGTTAAAAGATGGAGAATCAGGGGGAAATCCTTCCAGTTAGGGTAAAGGGGGAAGGTCTTTCTGGGGAGTGAAATGTGAGCTGAGAGCTAAAGGAGAGAAGGAGTCAACTATGCAAAGGTTTGGGGCAAGAGCCTTTCTAGAAAAACAAAACAGGTGCAGAGGTCTTGAGTGGGACCAACCTTGGTTTGCGGAAGACACCAGGTAAGTGAGGCATGCCAAGCAGGAGGAGAGGAGGTCAGGGTAGTTGAGATGGGCTGGATCACGTCGGCCTTTAAAGGTCAAGTTAGGAGCTGGATTTTATTTCATGAGTATTTGGAGGATTTTCAGCCATGGAAAAATAAGATCTAACCCAGATTTTTTTTAAAAAATTTCACTTATGTGGAGAACAGATTAGAATGGTGGGGTAGTAACAATATTAGGAGCAAGGAAAGGGCAAGGAGTTCATAGATGATTATTTGAGCACTTGTTTTATTTTGTGGGCAATAAATACTTGAGGGAGCATAATGGGTATGACAGAGAAACCCTGTCGTCAGAAGCAGGGAGAGCTCATTTGGTACTTGGCTTCTCCCAGTACCCAAGACTGAATCAGGAGGAGTAAGCAGTGCAGCTCCATAGCTTTCATTTGGCTTTTGGGAGAGAGACTGAGGGCCCCTGAAGATGTTTTGCAAACTGTTCTTATGAATAATACTTCTGTTTTCCCTTTTAGTTAAGAAGAGTTTTATTGGCCAAAATAAATCTTTCTTTGGTCCTTTGGAGCNAGGAGTAAGCAGTGCAGCTCCATAGCTTTCATTTGGCTTTTGGGAGAGAGACTGAGGGCCCCTGAAGATGTTTTGCAAACTGTTCTTATGAATAATACTTCTGTTTTCCCTTTTAGTTAAGAAGAGTTTTATTGGCCAAAATAAATCTTTCTTTGGTCCTTTGGAGCTGGTGGAGAAACTTTGTCCAGAAGCATCAGATATAGCCACTAGTGTCAGAAATCTACCAGAATTAAAGTGAGTGAGAAGTAGTTACATCAATTTGATGTTTAAAAAAAAAAAAAAAACTCCCTTGTATTTATCCATTTCTCAATTCCTTGCTAATAAAGCATCTTCTAATTTAGAACAAACTGTAGCACAAGCCACACTTTACTTAGACTTTAGTCTCAGCTCTGCTACTCAATCTCCACATAAACTTGAGCAAAATTTGCCCCATTCTGAGCCTCAGTTTCCTTTTCTTTAAAATTAGGACCGTGATTCCTGCTTGTCATACAAGGTTCTGTAATGAAAAAGTATTGTCACTGCAAGACCAGTTCCAGGAGGGGAAGGAGATCTTGGGGTCAATACAAGAGCCCCCTGCAGAGTCTTCCACAAGGAACCTAACTGTCCAGGCTCTCTTTCACCTTCTCCTGCAGAGCCAACCCATTCCATTTTAGGGTGATTACATTAGCCACCATGACTGACTAAGGCCCTGCCAAGTGCCAGGCATTGTGCTAAGGACTTCATTATTTCATTTCATCCTCCACAAATCCCTAGGAGCTAAGCTGTTGGTGTTCCCATCTGCAAGTGCAGAAACTGAGATTCAGAGTGGTTAAGTAGCTTGCCTAAGGTCCTTTGGCAACTGAGTGGTGGAACCAGGAAGAGAAGACAGGTCTCCTGGCCTCTGAAACCCTCTGCATCTTGCTAAACTCATTTGCTGCTGAGGATTTAAGCCTTGTGTCTCTGACCTGGGTTCAGCCCTGTGGGCCTGTGCCACCTAAGGCGAAAGCCTATAGCAGGTGACAAACTTTCATATATCTATTTGGTGACACCACCCCACCCCACCACCCCACCAGCCGTGATCTTCCAGGGCTTCCCTGGTGGCTCAGATAGGAAAGAACCTGCCTGCGATGCAGGAGATGCGGGTTCGATCCCTGGGTGGGAAGATCCCCTGGAGAAGGAAATAGATACCAGCTCAGTATTCTTGCCTGGAAAATTGCATGGGCAGACTACAGTCCATGGGGTCGCAAAGAGTTGGACATGACTGAGCAACTAACCCTTTTACTTTTCACTTTCACGAGCCTCCCACGTCTGCCTTGTTTCTTCAGTTGTTCTGTGTGGTCCTACTGTCCATCCCTTCCAGCCAGCTCACTCCGTCTAGAGACCCTGTCCTTGGGTGGTCTGATTGGATGGAGCAGGGTTCTGCCTTCTGCACTCAGGCTTCTACTTCCACTTAGGCACAGGGGCATTTCTGAAGTCTTGTTATGCTAACAAAGAGCTTCTTTTCAGCTGAACTCACTGCTTCTGTTCCCTTGTTAACACTTTGGATGCTAAACAAGTAACTAGTTTTAAGTATCAAAATCCTCCCTTTGTCTGCCAAAAAGGAAACACAGAGTAGCTCCCTCTTCTTGATGCCTCTGGAGTGGTAGCCTTTTGGGAGCCATGTGAGAAAAGACTACTGGCTTTGCTCCATAAAGAGCTGCGGTGTTTATCCTATTTCATTAAACAGGAGCAAAAGTTCTAAAATTTCTACAGTATTTTGGAAGTTATGATTAGTATTTTTTGGAGAGTAGAGACTTTGCTCTGAAGTAGTTTGAAACTTGCAGGACAGACTTTGAGTCCTGAGAGTCCTCTCTCTGAAGTTTAATTTCCTCATCTAATTGAGATAAAAATGTCTTTTACAGTATGGCCCAGTACCCAAAACTTTTCATTGTTTTCATATCACGGTTCATTATTAAACATACTGTTATACAACAAATACGATTTCACATATTGGCATTTAAACAGACAAGGTTCTCTCCTTTTTTGGAAATTAAAAACAAGTCTTTTTTCTTATTACATAATTTTTAATTAGGAAATAAGAACAAGCAAAAAAGATGCTTCTGTTAGCTTACTACTCAGAAAAAACAAAACTACAATTAATATCTTGGTCAATATCCTTGTAGATACTTTCAGTACAAAGTCAGACAGACAAATAAAGAAGATTCTATTTTAATTCGCCTTTGCCTCCCCCAGTGGCATCACTATTGCACTCCTCATGGAAGACAGTTTGGCACTAACCACGGAAACCACCAGTGCATCTCCCTTTTGACCTAGTAATTCTACTTCTAGGGGTTTTATCTCATAGACCTAACATGTGAAAATGACACATGTACAGAAATGTCTGTTGCAGTATTATTTGTAACAGCAGAAGATTAGAAATGGCCTAGATTAAAAACTAGGTAAATAAGTCATGCCACAGTCCAGTAGTGAAACACCTTAAAGCTATGAAAACATGAACAGGAAATTCCCTGTGTACAGAAAGAATGGCAAAATGACAGATATTCGGTAAATGGCATATGTAGCATACTAATATTTTTGTAAGAAGGGAAGAAAAATAAGAATGTTTATTTCCAATGCAGAAAAATGTTTGGGAAGTGAACCTTAACTAGGAGCAGTATATTAATGAACAGAGAAGGAGGACTGGGGGAAAAACCAAGTATTAAACGGTACATACTGTAGCTTTTTTCCCATTTAATAGTAGACTTTAAACCTTTTTCCATGTTAAATATTCATCCACAACTTTGGTTTTGAAGTGAGCACGTAGCATTCTGTTGTTTAGCCCCTCCCACTTTGGGCTCTGTGGTTGTCTTCAAATCCTCATTGTCCAAACTGCAGTGCTGACCAAACCCAACACACATCTTTATGTACATCCTCAGTTACTTCCTTACGTTGCTAGATGCAGAACTTTGATAACCTGCTGGCATTAAATTGCCTGCTGGAAGAATTGTGCCAATTTGTACTCCCACCAAGCAGGACATGTCAGTGTCCTTTTTTCCTATTTCTTTTCTTCTTTTACTCTAACTTCACATCATTTATTGAAAGATGGGGGGAATCCGAAGCCTTTTATATTACGTTGGGTGCCTTCTAGCCCTTTGAGGCAGATACTGATTACAGCAGTACCTCTAATACCCTCTTGGACAAATGCAGTTACAAATGCAGTTACTCTGCTTAGAACAGTATCCTTTTTTTCCTTAAATAGTGGTAGGTCTATATTTGGGAGGCTTTTTTTTTTTTTTTTTTTTTAAAACAGATCTCATCAGAATGCACCTTTGAGACTGGTTGCACAACCACGTGAATATGCCTAACAGTACTAAACAGTACACTTAAAAATGGATGAGGTGGTCAACTTCATATTATGTGTATTTTACTGTGTCAAAAATAAACTTGATGTAATAAATTTCAAGCTAATTGCCTTAGAAATCTTGTGAATTCAGTACTTTAATAACTGTATTCTATCTTTTGAAAGAATGTTTATCCATGATACAATCTAACCTGGTTATTTCCTGGCTTCCTGTGAAATTTATGAATACATGCAAAGTTTTATCTAATTGTATTTGTTTCAGAAATCAGATGTTTCTGGCTTAAATATTTTGCTGGTTTTGTTATGTGTGTGTGTTTTCTGTTTTTTTTTTTTTGAGGGGGAAGGAGGGAAATATATGCCTATGATATAGACTTCAGATAGTCCCTAAAAAAATGCAGGGAGCCATTTCCTCAGCCTTCCCAGAGTGTTCCTGCAACCCCCAGGACACCTTTGCATTCACAAGCCTGCGTGCGTGTGTGCGTGTGTGTATGTGTGTGTGTGTGTGTGTGTGTGTGTGTGTATATATTTCCCCTTGGCTAAGTTGGCTTTTTTTCCCTTTGTTTTTGTTGTTATAGTGCTTTAATAGTCTGATCCTCTGTTTGAATTTCAGGACGGCTGTGGGAAGGGGCAGAGCTTGGCTTTATCTTGCACTCATGCAGAAGAAACTGGCAGATTATCTGAAAGTGCTTGTAGACAATAAAAATCTCTTGAGGTATTTCATCACCTATCTTCGCTTAGTTTTTGCTTCGTAATTAGGACATAGTTTTGTACATCATTAGGAATTAAAATAAGAATGTATTGACTTGGCCAGATGGTTCATTATGTTTCTCTGTAAGATGTTAATGCAAAAACTTGAACAAGCCTGTACAGTTTTTATTCTGATTATTATGAAGTGTAATTATTCTGTGGCTTACTTTTAAAATAGCAGAATTTTATTTTTTGAGCACTGATGTCTGAAATCTTTATGAATGAAGATTCATGTTTTCATTTTGAAGGTAATTCTTCAAAAATACCTAAGATCGGGTAACTGACAGCATACTCCATTAAGTTTCAACAAAACAGTATTTGATTGGGTGATAAGAGGAGGAAAATGACTTGAGCTAGATTCAGTGGGCAATTTTAAATGATAAAACCCTGCTTTTTATAAGAGAACATACCTAGATTACCTATTTTAGGATTCCATATTCAGTTTGTAAACTTTTATATCTCTTGGCATCAGTAAAGATGAACTATCTCTGAAATTTATGACTGGGTTCATTTTTTTATATTTATAACTTTATAGACAAAAGACATCATTATAAGAGGAATTTTCTCTCTGATATGAGAATTTATGAGGAAAAAAATCTTTATAGAGGTAATGCTCTTATCTAACTGAAATAAAAATATCTTTGACAGTATGGCCTATCATCCAAAATTTTCGATTGTTTTCAAGTCATGGCTTATTACTGAACAATTGTTTTCATGATAAATACTGATTTCAAATAATTTACATACCTTGTACTCTTCTCTGACCGTTATACTGAATAACTAACTTTGAGGTATGGATTTTGCTCTGAACAACCAGTTCTGGGACTGCCGTCCTGGTCCAGAGGTGAAGACTTTTCACTTCCACTGTAGAGGGCACAGCTTCCGCCCCTGGCCTGGGGACGAAGATCCCACATGGCTCACTGCCAAAATAAAACGATAATAAATAAATAACCAATTCTGAGGATAGCAAGTTCTTATGCACTCACACACACGCTGGTATGTTAGCTAATCGCTGGTGAGCAGTGCGGTGACGGATGGAGCCTCACTACACGTGGCCAGGGGGACTGGCGGGGAGGGCGTCAAAGCCGGCAGTGTTCCCCAGGACGCGGGAGAGAGGGAAGAGTGTTGTTCCGGGTGGTGGGGGTGGAGATCGCAGGATTGCACTTCACGTTGACATGAATGTGTGTGTAGAAGTTCACGTAGGAAGACGAAAGAAGCAGTCAGGTGGACAAGAGGGACAGAGTGGCGTTTAGGAACACAGGGGCCTAATGAGAAGAGCTGGGGTCCAGGGTCCAACCAGAGAAGTTAACCTTAGACCGGAGGTGGGAGGGGTCCATTCTAAGCCCCAGGCAGAGAGGAGAGGCCAGAGAAGAGATCACAGAACTTGAAGTGAGAGAGGGAATAAAAGGCAGAAGGGCGTGCACACAAGGCAGCCTCTGGCTCCTGGTGAAACTGGCAGCCAGGCCACAGGCTAAGAGGTGAAGAGTCAGGATAGGCCCAGTAGAAGGGTGGTGACTGTGTTCCTGTCTTATCCATCTCTTTCAGTGAGTTCTATGAGCCTGAGGCATTAATGATGGAGGAAGAAGGGACAGTGATTGTTGGTCTGCTGGTGGGACTCAATGTGCTTGATGCCAACCTCTGCTTAAAAGGAGAAGACTTGGACTCTCAGGTAAGAGGGGAATTTTTACTCTAGATCAAATGTCTTATTTGGGCCAGGGATTTTACATTGGATTTGCAGACGTGTGCAAGAAGGGGCAGATGGCAGGGGGTATCTGGCAAAGGGCTGTGCAGGGTGCTGTGCTGGACCAAAGCTGGAACAGCTGGCAAAAGTCTCAGGGAAGAGCGAAAAATAGCTCGGGCAAAGGCACGAAGGCGCACAGAGAGCAGGGCATGTCTGGGAACAGGAAATGGCTCTCCTTGGCTAGGACACAGCCTACTCAGTGAGGTGGAGGTGGAGGCCGGCCCAGGTGTTACATCATCAGCGCCATGTTAGAGGCTTCAGCTTTTGTCCCTGGAACTTTGGGGACCATTGGAGGTTTTTAGGCAGTACACTGGAATGGTCAGGCCTGAGACTGAGAAAGGGAAGCTAGCAACCATCCGGGTCATGAGTTAGAAGCAGCCAAGAATGGGGAATGGAGAAACATGGAGCAGATAAGTCAGGAAGTCTGGGGCAGATGAGTCTGCATGAGGAGTGGGAAAACAGACTCAGGAGAGATTTGGAAAGTCAGATGGTAAAACGGAGCAGGCCGTGAGGTGCAGAGTGCCCCTTGCTGGAGACAGCCTTGTGATGGGCTTTTCCTCCTGCACGGGAGCCAGTGGCCAGGGCTGAGGCCTAAGCTCGAGGTGCTGGAGGCTGTAAATCCAGACACTCTGCCCCACTGTAACCTCCACCCCACTTCAGGGCATCAGGAACTGTGGCTGGGCCGCTGCCCCGCCTTCGTCCCACTACATGTTTGGACATGAATCTAAAGCTTCCCCAGTCCCTCCATGACCAGATCAACTTCTTTTTTTCCCCAGTAGTTTTCTTGTTTTGGCCTGTTGAATATTTTTCAAAAAATATAAAGAAGTTTTTTTGAAAAGAAACAAAGTATCACATATTGTCCCGTTTCATAGAAACAGCTGGTTCAGTGTTACATTTTGGGATATATCCTTCCAGCACATGAATAAAAATTGTGAGTGTGTGTGTGTGTCGTTGTATCTCAGAGACAGATGTTTGGAGCTTTCTTTTTTCATTAAACCAAAATGTGATTATACCAAGAACACCGTTTTGCAGTTTCTTTATTTAACAAAGTGTTCTGCGTAGCTCTTGATGTCAAGAGATATAAACCATTTTAAATGACCATGTGAGTCATCCATTTTATGAACATACCATAATTTGTTTAACCAATACTTTTTTTTTAGTTGAAAGATAATTGCTTTACAGTGTTGTGTTATTTTCTGCCATACTACAACACAAATCAGTCATAATTATATATATATATATATATACATATAATATATATATCCCCTCCTTCTTGATTCTTCCTCCCTAACCAATACTTATTAATGTAAGTCATTTTCATGTTATCATGACAGTGTTATGAATATCCTTATACTTGTGTTTAAGTCTCGTCCGTTTATTTTCTCAGGATAAGTTTTGAGATTGCTGCGTCAGACTGTACAAATTCTGCATGAGTGTTGTGAAAGCATGTGAGCGTTCTTGGTCTTTTTCAATCAGACAGAAAAAACTCTTCATCTCAAATTTGTGTTTTTGAAACTAGGATGATGGAGTTGTTGGTTTTTTTCTTCATGTTTTATTATAAATATCATACAAGGTTTTTTCATTTTGTATTACAAACATTAAACAAATCATCGGTGGTTCACCTCTTCATATCCTTTGCCCATTTTTATGAATATTCCATCTTTTTCCACTCCTTTGTTATAGATAAGGATATTTACCATTTGTCAGAATATTATAAAAAATTTTTTCTGCTTTCTCAGGGTTTGTTTTCTTCCCTATAAGTACCGTAGTAAACCAGTTTTTTCAGTATCATGTATCAAATATTATTATTTTGCCTACTAATTTGAAATTCCACCTTTATCATGTGTTGAAATATCCATTATACTCAGAGGCTTATTTGTAGACTTTCTGTTTAGTCTCTGGATCTTTTTATTTCTATGCTAGCTAGCAACATAGTCTTTTAACTACCAAAGCCATATAGTGTGTTTTATGCTCTGGCAGTTCACCTCCTACCTACTTTGTTATGCCACGTTTTCAGATTCAGTTGAGGCGGTCCATTTTCTATTCTGCCAGATGACCTTGAACATCATTTATTTTGTCGGATTCCAAAATAAAAATTTGTCTGGGATTTTTATTAAATAATAGATGTGATGGAGCCTATTCTTATCATCAGCATAATGCCTCTTGCATGTCACTATGAAGCATGAGTATCTGCTCCTGCTGTCTGAGAGACCCTCTTTCTCGTGTTTAGAAAGTGCTGTTCTCTTCTAACTTTGCATTTTTATTTAAAAATGAATATTGACATGTATCAGCCACAGGTGTACGTGTGTGCTGCCGTCCCAAACCCTATGGCAAAAACCACCTCAATATTGTAAAGGAATTAGCCTCCAATTAAAGAAATTAATTGCTTTAAAATGAATATTGAATGCTGTCCAACACTTTTTGGCATCTGTTGAGATGTCATATCCATTTTTAGCCCATAATTATAATTGAATTAATTCTTGGGCTTCCTATTGTGATATTCTTCCTGCATTCTTAAAATAAATCTTATTTGGTCATCGTACATATACTTTTAGTGTACTCCCAGACTTGATGTCTGTGGTTTATTGGGGATTTTTGTGTCTCTACTTACAAGTGACACTTGTCTGAATCTTCCCTTTCATATTGTCTTTGTAACTTTTCAGTGTCAGGATCGTATAACCTCATAAAATAAGCTGGATAATATTCTTTTCGTTCTTCTTTTCTACAAAAGTTGGTTATACCAAGAATTATTTTTCTTTAAATGTTTGTTAAAACTTGCTGGTGTAGCCATTTCAGCTCTTTATGATCTGCGTACTTTGACCACTGTTATTTTTTGCATAGCTTTGGTCAGTTTATTGGTTTCCTAAGCAGCAGCAGCAGCAGCAAGCCTTATAAAAACCTTTAGTCATTTATATTTTTCCAGAAATCATTTATTTCATTCAGATCTCCTCTGGTAGTTGCATGACAGTATTTTCTTGCAGCTTTTTTAAAATCTCACATTTCCAAATTGTAATATTGTACACATGACACAGTTTGTCTACCATGTTGAGCTTGAAACCCAGATCTTGCTCTTTAACTCATCACTCCTGCTTTGGGAGGAGGACTTTATCTGTCTTCTAGTCCATTAGTTTCTACTTTGAGTATTAATTCTTTCTCATTCTTTCTATTGTTTCCTTTTTTCCAGGCAAATGTATGGTTTTTTTTTTTTTTTTACTCTTTTTTGTATTATAGAAGTACATGCTTGTTGAAAAAAATTAAGCAATTATAGAAGCATGTAAAGTGAAAAGTGAAATTCAAGCTTCCCTTTTCTCCTCCCCATTCAGTCCCACTTTTGTCCCCACAGGTAATGTAAAAACTTGAGGGACGACTTTTTCTATGCATTTATGTGTACATAGGTTTTTGTTTCTGACTAAATCTTTTCTGGCTTTCTATTGCAATGTAACAAATTAACAGTCACACTAAAAATAGCCAGTCACTCATAGTTGATGGTTAGCGGAGCTCAGCAAGTTGATTCTGAAGCACACCTGTGATTATAGGCAGTTGGTGGCTAGGACTGAAGTGGCTGAAGGCATGTGCTGTCACTGCCTTCTGAGTTGAGAAGGTCAGCGAGCAGCAGGGGTTTCCTGGGCATCTCTCTCTGCGTCTGGTCTCTCCACATGGTCTCCAGCGTGGTGCCTCAAGGTGGCCAGACTTTTCCCCTGGAAGCTCAGAACTTTAGAGGCATGTGCCCGGGGGAAAGAGCCAGGACGAAGTGTGTACTGCCTTTGTTAACCTAGCTGAAAAGTCACAGCCTCCTTCCTGCTGCTTTCTGCTCATTAAGACAGGTAGTAAGGCCACCCAGGTTCAAGGGTTGTGAATGGAGATTGGTGGGAGGCTCAACAGGGAAGTTGCAGAAGACGTCACATACAGCTTTGGCTTTTAACATAAGTGGGGCTGCTATACTATATATATATAAATGGGGTTAATGCTGTACATAGTATTCTTTGACTTAAAATTTTATCCTGGAGCTTTCTTCATTTCATTACATTTTCATTCCCTGTGTTCTTTGTTATGGTTGCAGAGGGTTCTGCAATATGGCTATAATGTGATTGATTTACATATTTCTGTATTGATGGACCCAATTATCCTGTATTTCAAAGGAATGGCTTCACTTTCGCTGGAGTCAGTGGTGGCAGGCTAGGGCTCTCATTCACTCTGTCTCAGGTGCTTTATTTCTGGACAAAGTGCCTAACTTTGAGATGTTGAGGGACCTTGGACCTCCCTAGTTCCCTATAGCAGAGAATTTTCCCTGAAATACTGACTGGACCTTTTCATCCCAACTTGGGGAAAGATGGAGTCAGAGTTATCAATTGAGGTCACCACTTTAAAGACCCAGGTCTCTCTCTCTCTCTTTTTTTTTTTTAATTACTTTGTACCCAAAGAACTTTGTTGATATTTGTCAACAATTTGATTGTTGAATAAAGACAGAAAAACTAATCATTACTAAGTGGTAAAACTTCAGAATATTCCCTTGAATTCTGATTTTTAGTAAGTTTTTCTTCTAGAAGATGATGGGGTTATTTTTCTTTCGGTTTGTTTGCTTGATTGCTACTTTAAGCTCATCCATCTAACTGACTGTTTAGGAAGGAGATAGGCGTATAAACACCATGAATTTTAAAGATAGTAAGGTTTGTGGAAAGTGGGGGAATTATCTTTCATTTAAACTGGTGCATTTTCTTTCAATCAGGTTGGAGTGATCGATTTTTCTCTCTACATTAAAGATGTGCAGGATCTAGATGGCGGCAAAGAGTAAGTCCCTCATTATATGCGCTCTTTATGATTTTAATGAAANATCAAACCAGTCAATCCTAAAGGAAATCAGTCCTGAATGTTCATTGGAAGGACTGATGTTGAAGCTGAAACACCAGTACTTTGGCCACCTGATTCAAAGAACTGACTCATTGAAAAAAAACCCTGGCGCCAGGAAAGATTGAAGGCAGGAGGAGGAGGGGACGACAGAGGATGAGATGGTTGAATGGCATCACCAACTCAACGGACATGAGTTTGAGCAAGCTCCGGGAGTTGGTGATGGACAGAGAAGCCTGCCGTGCTGCAGTCCATGGCGATGCAGAGTCAGACTCAACTGAGTGTCTGAACTGAACTGATCCTTAAAGAAGATACCAATCCCTAAGTTATAAATGAAGTCTAGTGGTCTTCGAATGGGAATAAATATGCAGGAAGTCCTGCAGAGGGCTAGGCAGGTCCAGATATTTTGAGGAAATTGATTTTTATATCCTCAAGGTTCACAGGCACTCTTTCTTTACCCACTTTACAGAAGAATCACAGTTCACTCCTTGTCCCATATCTTCCTCCTGAGGCACTGACCTGAGGTACAGAAAGTACCACATACCAGATAGGGGTGAAGCTTCCTTTGATGATTAATCAAATCACTAAAAACTATTCCAGTCTTTCATTTGCTGAACTTAGTTAAAGAAACATGATCTTGGGGGAGAGGAGTGGTTTCTACCCATCTGCTGGGTATCCTGAATTTAGAAAGTTTTTTTTAAAAATTTATCTACAAGTAAAAATATATGTAATTGTTTTTGGTTGGTCTCAATACTTATTCCTTGGATGTGCCATTAACTTGATGGACATGTTCTCTAAAATAAATGAGCCAAACTGCAGCCCTTGAAGAACATGTACACTAACTCTTTTTTATTAATTCTGGCCACATCTTGGCATATGAAACCCTAGTTCCCTGATCAGGGATCAAACACGTGTGCCCTGTGGTGGAAACGCTTAGTCCAAACTACTGGACCACCAGGGAATTTCCTAAAGTCTTTTTGTCAAAACACAATGTACTGGCAAGATGTAATGATATAAGCAATGTTTAGATGTCTCCAACCATTTTGAGTGTCTAGGTTAAAAAAAGTGAAAGAATTATAAGGCATAATTATCATTTGATAGGTCTTGGTAAAGCCTTTTTTGGAGAACTTCCCAGAAAGAGAAATATCTTTAATATTTGCAAGAAAGGTGATTTTCATTCTAACAAAATGAAAATCTGAACAAAAAATTTTTTGATCAAAACAAATGTTTTTAGATCAATGCAATTTGGGGCATATAGTTTAGAAGGAGTTCAAAGACCTGAGTAACATTACTATAACAAAGCTGTCCATTTCATATCTGAGTTACTTTATTGTACAGGAGAAATTAACATAAGATTGTAAATCAACTGTACTTAAATAAAAATTTTTTAAATGTTTGGTAGAATTTACCAGTGGGGGAAAACAAACCAACCTGTTCAGTTCTGTTTTTTATTTATATGAGTTAGAGTTCTCAAGGATCACATCTATTAAAAAACCAAAAATTGATGCTGAGTTCCATCACATTTACATCAGTAAATCATGTATATTCATCTGCATTTTTTTAATTAAAAAAGACACCATTCAGTTCATTATGAGAATTCCAATAAAAAATTATATATAATTACTTATAAAATTATAAGTAATTTTGTATCCCTTTCCAGTAGTCATGTATGGATGCGAGAGTTGGACTGTGAAGAAGGCTGAGCACCGAAGAATTGATGCTTTTGAACTGTGGTGTTGGAGAAGACTCTTGAGAGTCCCCTGGACTGCAAGGAGATCCAACCAGTCCATTCTGAAGGAGATCAGCCCTGGTATTTCTTTGGAAGGAATGATGCTAAAGCTGAAACTCCAGTACTTTGGCCACCTCATGTGAAGAGTTGACTCATTGGAAAAGACTCTGATGCTGGGAGGGATTGGGGGCAGGAGGAGAAGGGGACGACAGAGGATGAGATGGCTGGATGGCATCACGGACTCGATGGACATGAGTCTGAGTGAACTCCGGCAGTTGGTGATGGACAGGGAGGCCTGGCATGCTGCGATTCACGGGGTCGCAAAGAGTCGGACATGACTGAGCGACTGAACTGAACTGAACTGAA
>SJYX01003269.1:16587-27506 GCA_006410675.1 Oreotragus oreotragus
CATATATATATATACCATCTTTCTAAATTCCATATATATGCATAGGTATACTGTATTGGTGTTTTTCTTTCTGACTTACTTCACTCTGTATAATAGGCTCCAGTTTCATCCACCTCATTAGAACTGTTTCAAATGTATTATTTTTAATAGTTGAGTAATATTCCATTGTGTATACTCCACTGTAATATTCCATTGTGTACCACAGCTTTTTTATCCATTCATCTGCTGATGGACATCTAGGTTGCTTCCATGTCCTGGCTATTATAAACAGTGCTGCAGTGAACATTGAGGTACATGTGTCTCTTTCAGTTCTGGTTTCCTTGGTGTGTACGCCCAGCAGTGGGATTGCTGGCTTGTATGGCAGTTCTATTTCCAGTTTTTTAAGGAATCTCCACACTGTTCTCCATAGTGATCATACCAGTATGCATTCCCACCAACAGTGTAAGAGGGTTCCCTTTTCTCCACACACTCCTCAGCATTTATTGCTTGCAGACTTTTGGATAGCAGCCATCCTGACTGGCATGAGATGGTACCTCATTGTACTTTTGATTTGCATTTCTCTGATAATGAGTGATGTTGAGCATCTTTTCATGTTAGCCATCTGTATGTCTTCTTTGGAGAAATGTCTGTTTAGTTCTTTGGCCCATTTTTTGATTGGGTCATTTAGTTTTTTGGTATTGAGCTACATGAGCCACTTGTATATTTTTGAGACTAGTTCTTTGTCAGTTGCTTCATTTGCTGTTATCTTCTCCCATTCTGAAGACTGTCTTTACACCTTGTTTATAGTTTCCTTCGTTGTGCAAAAGCTTTTAAGTTTAATTAGGTGCCATTTGTTTATTTTTGCTTTTATTTCCATTACTGTGGGGGGTGGGTCATAGAGGATCCTGCTGTGATTTATGTCACAGAGTGTTTTGCCTATGTTTTCCTCTAGGAGTTTTATAGTTTCTGGTCTTACATTTAGATCTTTAATCCATTTCACCTGTTATCTCCCTGAGTATTTTCTCTTGGCCTTTCTTTGTCTTCTCCTTCTGGGACTCCTGTGATTCGAATGTTGGGGCGTTTAACATGTCCCAGAGGTCTCTGAGGTTGTCCGCATTTATTTTAATTCTTTTTTTTTCTTTTTTCCTCTCTGCTTCATTTCTTTCCACCATTCTGTCTTCCACCTCACATACCCTATCTTCTGCCTTGGTTATTCTACTGTTGGTTCCTTCCAGAGTGCTTTTGATCTCAGTTATTACATTATTCATTATTGACTGACTCTTTTTTATTTCTTCTAGTTCCTTGTAAAACATTTCTTGCGTCTTCTCAATCCTTGTCTCTAGTCTATTTATCTATAACTTCATTTTGTTTTCAAGAGTTTGGATCATCTTTACTATCATTATTCTGAATTATTTTTCAGGTAGGCTCCCTATCTCCTCCTCTTTTGTTTGGTTTGGGGGGCATTTATCATACTCCTTTAGCTGCTGAATAATTCTCTGCCTTTCATTTTGTTTAGATTGCTATATTTGGGGTGGCCTTCGGGGTAGGGTGGAAATTTGTGGTTCCTCTTTATTGAGGTTGCTCCCTGTGGGTGGGGTTGGACTAGTGGCTTGTCAAGGTTTCCTAGTTAGGACAGCTTGCGTCTGTGTTCTGGTGGGTAGAGCTGGATCTCGTCTCTCTGGAAGGGAATGAAGTGTCCAGTAGTGAGTTTTGGGGTGTCTATGGGTTTGGTGTGACTTTGAGCAGCCTGTATTTTAATGCTCAGGGGTGTGTTCCTGTGTTACTGGAGAATTAGTGTGGTATGTCTTGTTCTGGAACTTGTTGGCTCTTGGGTGGAGCTTGGTTTCAGTGTAGGTATGGAGGCTTTTGGATGAGCTCTTGTCAGATAATGTTTCCTGGAGTCAGGAGTTTTCTGGTGTTCTCAGGTTTTGGATTTAAGCCTCCTGCCTCTGGCTTTCAGTCTTATTCTTACAGTAGCCTCAAGACTTCATCCATATAGCGCAGTTGATAAAACAGCTAGGTTAATGGTGAAGAGATTCTCCACAGTGAGGGACATCCAAAGAGGTTCACAGAGTTACATGGAGAAGAGAAGAGGGAAGAGGGAGAGAGAAGTGACCAGGAGGAGAAGAGGGGGAATCAAAAGGGGAGAGTGCAGTCTAGCCAGTAATCAGTTCCCTAGTGCTCTCCACAGCCTGGATCCCCCAGAGAGGTTCATGTAGTTACATAGAGAAGAAAATAGGGAGGAGGGAGATAGAGGTGACCAGGTGGAGAAGAGGGGGAGTCAAAAGGGGAGAGACCTATCTAGCCAGTAATCAGTTCCCTAAGTGTTCTCCACAGCCCAGAACACCCAGAGAGATTCACAGAGTTAAGCAGAGAAGAGGCGGGGGGAGGGAGGAGATAGAGGTGACCTAGGGCAGAAAAGGGAGAGTCAAAGGGGAGAGAGCAATCAAGCCAGTCATCACACCCCTAAGTGAAAATGGGTACTGAAAAGTAGATTCTTAAAGGTACAAAACTGATGCTGCTGCTGCTAAGTCGCTTCAGTCGTGTCCGACTCTGTGCGACCCCACAGACGACAGCCCATTGGGCTCCGCCATCCCTGGGATTCTCCAGGCAAGAACACTGGAGTGGGTTGCCATTTCCTTCTCCAATGCATGAAAGTGAAAAGTGAAAGGGAAGTCGCTCAGTCGTGTCTGACTCAGCGACCCCATGGACTGCAGCCTACCAGGCTCCTCTGTCCATGGGATTTTCCAGGCAAGAGTACTGGAGTGGGATGCTATTGCCTCCTCCGACAAAACTGATAACAAATACCAAAAAGCAAAGATTAAAAATCTGGAGTAGAGGTTAGACTCTCAAAAATACAATCTTAATAATACAAAACAAAATCAATCACAAAAATTTGAAAAATATATATATGAGGTTTGCTTTAAAAATAGGGTCTCTTTTTTGCGAGGTTTATTGCCTCCTCCGACAAAACTGATAACAAATACCAAAAAGCAAAGATTAAAAATCTGGAGTAGAGGTTAGACTCTCAAAAATACAATCTTAATAATACAAAACAAAATCAATCACAAAAATTTGAAAAATATATATATGAGGTTTGCTTTAAAAATAGGGTCTCTTTTTTGCGAGGTAATAGTAGGTTATAAAAATGAAAATTAAAGGAGTAGTAAAGAATGTAAAAATGAAAAAAAATGATAATAGTAAGAATATATCTAGGAATTTCTCTGGAGCTGTTGAGGGCAGTGTGGGGTCAGTTCAGTTTCAGATAGTTCCTTGTTCCAGCTTATATTTCTCAAGGCCTATAGGCCCCTTCCAGTGCTTAGTCGGTGCTAACCACAGGGTTTCAATCTGTTGCACCTGTCACTTCCAGAGCAGTTCCCTCTTCTTTGTTTATTTTGGCTTCCTCTCTTTGCAAGCCCCTCAGTGTCTAATTTCCGCCCTGACACAAGGAGGCAAAGGTGGTCACATGTTCATCTGTGCTGTGGGGAGGGAGGAACACTGCAAACAAATATCACTCATGTGTGGGGAGTGCTCGCAGTGTATGGACCACACTGGCTTTACCCCAGCTCACGGCAGTGTGTGCTTTCCGGGTCTACACTGCTCAGGCGCCAGGTTGCTCTGAGGAAGATCTGTCCAAAGCAGGCCCTGGGTTTCGTGCACCTCCCAGGTCTAAGCTGCTCAGGTTCAGGCTCTCGAGTACTCCACAAAGGCACAGACTCAGCTGGGCCTGCGTTTTGTGCCCTGCCCATGTCCGAGCAGCTCAGGCGACCAGGTGCCTGGTGAGCACACTGTTCCAGTTGGGCTGTGGGTCTTATCGCCTCCCCGGTCCTGGCCGCTCCCGGGCGTGCTGCAAGAGTACTGTCTCAGGTGTTCTGTGTGTCTCCTCTGGGGAGCTGATCTCCGGCTGCAACCCTCCTGGCAGATGTCAGCCAGCCAGTATCCCAGGAAGACATGGTTAGCAACTGGGAGCCTGCTCACAGTTTGGTGGAGGATGCCATCTCTGTTGCCCAGATTGCCCCTTGCCTTCCAGCCCTGGCTGTCGCCCGCCTGCCTCTCTGCCTCCAGTACGGGGAGGACCAGTCCACAGCTGTCTAGCTCGTCTTTGGTGTTCGATCAGTCCTTTGTTCTGTGAGTGGGCCAGGCGGTGCTTTAAGTTAGAGCTTTTCGTGGGAAAGTTCTGTCTTTTTGTTCCTCTCTCTCCTGGCTCTCCTACAGTTTGGGTTGCTAGCTCAGATTGTCCTCAGGGCATTCCGGCCTGGTCCTGACCCTAAGCATGCACCCCGCGCCTCCCTGTCCAGCCCCCGCTTGCTGGTGGTGGACACGAGGGTCTGGGCTACTTCTCTGCTGGCAGTTGCAGTTAGGCGCATATTCTGTGGGTTTTCCCCCCCAATTATGTTGCCCTCTGAGATTCCAAAACTCCCCACAGACCTGCTGGTGATGGTATTTCCTGATGTTTGGAAACTTCTCCTCCTTCACGACTGCCCCCTGCCAGGACGGGTCGCCATCCATAACTCTTTTGTCTCTTTTTGTCTTTATATTTTGTCCTACCTCCTTTCAGAGAGAATGGGGTGCCTTTCTTGGTGCCTGGTGTACTCCACCAGAGTTCAGAAGTTGTTCTGTGGAGGTTGGTCAGCATTCAAATGATCTTTCGATGAATTTGTGGTGGAGAAAGTGGTCTCCCCATCCTACTCCTCCACCATCTTGGGACCACCCCCTCCATGTCTGACTCTTGATAACCTGATGGACTATAGCTCACCAGGTTTCTCTGTCCATGGGATTCTCCAGGCACGAATATTGGAATGCGTTGCCATTTCCTCCTCCAGGGGATCTTCCCAACCCTGGGATTGAACCTGGGTTTCCTGCATTGCAGGTGGATTCTTTACCATCTGAGCCACCAGGGAAGTCCAGCAGTCATGGAGAGATAAGCATAAAAATCTGCCACATTGAGTGTGCCGTGGCCACATGAAGATTTTGATTCTAACTGAGATGAAAGCATTTCTGGTAGTTGCACAGTAGAATAACTTTAGGAGTTCAGTTTCCTAGTTCCTTTAGCTTACTATTTATATTTTTGGTTTGCTACAGTATAAAGTCCTGAAATCATCACATTATATGGTGCCCGCCAAAACCAAAGCACGGGGCTACTAATTTTTTAATAGACGTTGCGCATTTATTTCTGAATATAGATCTTGGCTTTTTTCCTTTATGTATTTTGTCTGCTGGCTCTCAGTTTTTGTCATATGGAGATGCACATTTGCTGAGCAGGGACTTCTGGCTGTGGCTGTCTGTACATTTTTATCTAGAATTAGAGGGTCACCATAAATATATATATAGGAATCTCCTCCCCCACCCTCCCCACCTCCTGGCAGATGAAGTCCACTCACTTGTCTAAGGGAAGACAATGCTGGTTTCAGGTAGTCAATTTGTATGAGAATGAAAATACGCCATTTTAATACAGTGTGTGCCTTTGTCATACCAGTGAGCTCCTGTATTATTGAGAGAAAAGTCTGTAGAAAGTTGAAGCTCCGGTGGTTCACGTGTGTTTTTTTCTGGCAAACAGAGTCAAAATAGTGGGGAAAGAACTGGGATGTGTATCAGGCAAGAGCCCCTGATTCAGTAGGTGAGCAGACTACCCTGTCAGTCCCATCAAACAACTGGAAACCAGTGCCTGCGCAGGACTCCCGTCCCAGGAGAAAACCAGTCTGGCCCAGTTCAGACTCCTGTCCTCTGCCTGGGCCCTTCAGATTATCACCTGAAGAATTAGTTAGTGCTACTCTGAGTGCCCTGGTGACGAAGTTGCATAGATCTCCAGTAGACTGCCTCACTGCTATGCTTCCCATAACTCTGTTTTTACTGTCTGTCTTACAGACTCGTGGAGCGCACACACAACACAAAAGAGCGTCCACCCATAATTAGCTAAAAGGACAGTTGTGGTGCCCAGTATATTTTCAGCAATATAAAATCAAACTTTAGACCATTTAAAATCAAAGGCTGGGGGATTATTTAACAACAGAATTTTATAAGAGCAATATTTGGTACACGCACGGATTTGAAATTTGACAGCCCCGGCTTCTGCTTTTCCAGATCATAAGGGAATAATTCATTTAGGAATAACCCTCTGTACTCCTTTAAAGACAGTGGAGAGTGTTCAATGAATCACCAGCTGTATCCACAGATTCCTCAAAAGTTAATTGAAAATCTCACCATGAGGCCCTTCTTTAAGAGTGGAAAACCAGAGCACTGTGAGTTTATTAGATTAACCTCCCCCTTGGACTGCGTGCTGATAAGCGCAGGGCGCTCTGCGATGCCATTTGTTTCACTTCTTTAGGTTTTTCCGAGGCTCCCATGATTCCCTGGGCACCCACTAACAAACTGGCAGAGTCGCAGGAAGTCAGAGTGTCCTGAGCGTCAGAGTTAATAAATCAAACCTGGCGATGTCCTCTAAACAGGTCTGAAGGCAGAGGGTAGCTCCTATCCATTATTCAGGAGCCCTCACCGGCAATCTATGACTATGATCGTGGCTTTCATTAAACAGACATACTGGAGAGCCATTTGTCATAATTTCAGAACCCCTGGTGTCCCTTTGGGTTTGGGTCATTGGAAAGGGAATGTTTTGTGTGTAGTTATTTGATGCTTCTAACACCACTCTTGCAAAGACTTATGAAGCATTTTATTAAAACATACGGTTCTTTTGTCATTGCTACGAAATAAGAAAAACACAGCTCCCCACCTCTGCTTCTCTCCCTGTGCATATGTGTAATGTATAATAATATACACAAAATCTGGCTTTCAGGAATCACTGTCTTTTATTTTGTTTCTGTCTTGAGCCTCTATGGAACATTTCTGACTCTGTCATAATATCATCTCTTTGGTCTTGGACAAGTCACAGCCTCTTTCAACTTGGCTTTCTTTCCCTGCACAGCAGGGATGGTTATGCCTGGTGCATGTGAGAATAAAGTTTTTCAGAGTGTCACATGAAATGAAAATGAAAATAGCTTTGTCACAGTTTTCCTTACTGTCAGAGGAATACCATATCTTTTCAAAGAAGTCAGCCTTTATGGTATGATCTTCCCAGACGTGACTTATGATCAGCCACATTTTTGTGCATGCAGTGACTTTGACTTTCCTGAGAGTTACATCGTAAATATCTTAAGAGAGGAACCTATAAACAATTATCTGAACCTGTATTTGCGAGCCACAGTTGAGAATTTTCAGCGGTCTAATATTTATTTTCTGCCAGTAGTAAAATTTCAATGTCGTGGTAGATACGCTAGTGTCAAATCGAAGTTTGTGTGCCTGATGAGCAGTAAGCCCAAACAAGCTCCCAGTTGCAGGGCCAAGCAAGGAGAATGGGTAGCTTATGCTCACAAGACCTGAACTCACTGATGGATTTCAGGGAACAGTTTTTATAGACAAAATTGGCAGGGAGGTCTGCAGGGTACATGCATGACCTTCCTCTGATCAGTTCATGGGGAGGTAACAGGATAGTGTTTGGCAGTCTCAGTTATCAGCCCTCTGGTTCCAGCCCGTCTGGGGTCTGTTTGCCTGTGCTCAGCCTGAAGTTACCATCATCCCTCTTGAAGAGGGCCTAGTTCCAATGGAAGAACTCAGAGATCTGTGTCAAAGTGTTCTTTGCACCCTTCAGGAGATGCGCAGCTTGCCAGGTCCCTGCCCCGTCCTTGCACTGCCGTCTGCACCCTTTCCTTTGTTTCTGCATTTCTGTCGCTCCTTTAATTTGTGGCTGTTTGAATCTGCCCTTTTGAACTCTAGGCAGGTCTAGGAAGCAGAAACCTTTTTCCTACAAACAAAAAACCAGGGATCAATGAAGGCTTTTTTTAACCTAGGAGAACCCCACAAGCTTTTGTCCAGTTTCAATACAAATTTGTATAATCCATTACAAGGCTTTTGGGTGGTGTTTATAGGAAAGAGAAAGGGACGGTTTTCTGATCCAGGACAGATAACTCATTTTGCTAATCACTATATTCATAAGACAGAGACTTTGACACATGTTTGTATAATCCACTATAGGTGTTTTGGGTCATGTTTATAGGAAATAGAAAGGGGTGATGTTCAGGTCCATGGTAGAGAACTCACTCTTGCTAATCATTATATTAATAAGATAAAGATTTGACAGCAACAGTTCCATCCATGATTTTGAGTTGCCAAGAGAAAAATCTGTCTTCCATCGCACAATCTTTATACTTAACCATCATTAGGCCTTCTAGAAATGAATGTCACTAATGACAAGGAAAAGGGGTCAGCAATAAATTGGTGGAAAATGGTCACTGTGTCATACAGACAATTGATAGTGTGCATATGTACTATTCGACTCTCATAAAGAGTCAGACACAACTGAGTGACTGAACTGACTGAACTGATTGATATGTTCTATTTGGAGAAGAAAATGGCAACCCACTCCACTATTCTTGCCCGGAGAATCCCATGAGCAGAGGAGCCTGGTGGGCTACAGTCCATGGGGTCGCAAGGGTCGTATATGACTCAGCAACTAAACCACCCCCACCATATGTTCTATTACATTAGATCAGCAGAGTCATTAGTACAGTTTTATAAGGGTGTTTGCAAAGACCTGGAATGCCTTTCTGCCAAAATTTAACATGTAAGGTTTACTTGGCATTATTCAATGATAAAGGAACTTAATGCTGTGGTAAAATATTTAAGCCTTTGGTAGGGATTTAAAGAAACAGGAAAGGATGGATTGTTAGTAATTATGTTGAGCAAAGCTACATATCTGTATCTTATTTGAAAAGACCCTGATGCTGGGAAAGATTGAGGGCAGGAGGAGAAGGGGACAACAGAGGATGAGATGGTN
This sequence comes from Oreotragus oreotragus, assembly GCA_006410675.1. Lineage (NCBI taxonomy): Eukaryota > Metazoa > Chordata > Mammalia > Artiodactyla > Bovidae > Oreotragus > Oreotragus oreotragus. Next base: position 25,394 of record SJYX01003269.1, read on the forward strand.
TAATGCTGTGGTAAAATATTTAAGCCTTTGGTAGGGATTTAAAGAAACAGGAAAGGATGGATTGTTAGTAATTATGTTGAGCAAAGCTACATATCTGTATCTTATTTGAAAAGACCCTGATGCTGGGAAAGATTGAGGGCAGGAGGAGAAGGGGACAACAGAGGATGAGATGGTTGAATGGCATCACTGGCTCAATGGACCTAAGTTTGGGTAAACTCCAGGAGTTGGTGAAGGACAGGGAGGCCTGGTGTGCTACAGTCCATGGGGTCACAAAGAGTCGGACATGACTGAGCGACTGAACTGAACTGGACTGATACCTCATTATGTCATCTATTTTACTGCTATGCAGTCCTTTTTATTTTAGCTTTTTTGTTCATCGTGAATTTTTTGCATCAATTTTTATTTTTGTTTATTTTTGGCCATGACCCCCAGCATGTGGAGTCTTAGTTCCGGGGGTCCGCCCATGCCCCACGCAGTGGAAGCATGGAGTCCTAACCACTGGACCGCCAGGGAAGTCCCTCTTGCAGTCTTGAGTAAGGCGTCCACTTGCTTTGCTTTTCTAGGAGTCTCTAAAAGGCTTTGTATCAGCTGTTGAACACAGAGGACTGGACGGGTTTCCGACTTGGATGATGGGTGATGCTTGCGCTGCTGCTGTCTTGGCTGGAGCGAAAGGTCTACTGACTTTTGCACTGTGTTTCTTTCAGGTTGCTTTCAGCTATGTAACGTTTTCCGATCCCATGAAATGGAAATTGACCAGTGCTTGCTGGAGTCCCTCCCCCTGGGCCAGCGGCAGCGGCTGGTGAAACGCATGCGCTGTGAGCAAGTCAAAGCGTACTATGAGCGAGAGAAAGCTTTTCAGAAGCAGGAGGGGCTCCTGAAGAAGCTGAAGCATGGGAAGAAGAGGGTTCGCTTCGATCTTGCCGACATGGTACAGGACGCCATCATCCACCATGATGACAAGGAAGGTAATGACGAGACAGTCGTTTTCTGAGGTGGTTTTTCCTATTGTTTGTTGTTTTTTGGTGGAGAAGCGCAAGATAGAATTGCTTTTAAATATGAGCGGTTTTCTTTTAATTATATGAAATATTCAAGGGGAAAAAATAGCTTTCTTCGGTGAACATAGGTAAAGGTCCTGAGTCTCTTGGTAAAGATGAAAAAAGGCAAAATTTTTGTAAAATTGTTATATATATATATATTTACAATTGCCTACCTGAAAATCAAGTGATTTCCTTGCAAATTGTTCAAATTGTTAGTGAAAATACGTTTCAATCAAATTGTTCCTGTTGCTAATGAGATTGTGTTACAAAATTTATTATTATCTTATCAGTTCAGTTCAGTCGCTCAGTTGTGTCTGACTCTTTGCGACCCCATGATTGCAGCACTCCAGGCCTCCCTGTCCATCAGCAGCTCCCGAGTTCACTCAAACTCCTGTCCATTGAGTCAGTGATGCCATCCAGCCATCTCATCCTCTGTCATCCCCTTCTCCTCCTACCCCCAATCCCTCCCAGCATCAGAGTCTTTTCCAATGAGTCAACTCTCCGCATGAGGTGGCCAAAGTACTGGAGTTTCAGCTTTAGCATCATTCCTTCCAGAGAACACCCAGGGCTGATCTCCGTCAGAATGGACTGGTTGGATCTCCTTGCAGTTCAAGGGACTCTCAAGAGTCTTCTCCAACACCACAGTTCAAAAGCATCAATTCTTCGGTGCTCAGCTTTCTTCACAGTCCAACTCTCACACCCGTACATGACCACAGGAAAAACCATAGCCTTGACCAGACGGACCCTTTGTTGGCAAAGTAACGTCTCTGCTTTTGAATATACTATCCAGGTTGGTCATAACTTTCCTTCCAAGGAGTAAGCGTCTTTCAATTTCATGGCTGCAGTCACCATCTGCAGTGATTTTGGAGCCCCCCAAAATAAAGTCTGACACTGTTTCCACTGTTTCCCCATCTATTTCCCATGAAGTGATGGGACCAGATGCCATGATCTTCGTTTTCTGAATGTTGAGCTTTAAGCCAACTTTTTCACTTTCCTCTTTCACTTTCATCAAGAGGCTTTTTAGCTCCTCTTCACTTTCTGCCATAAGGGTGGTGTCATCTGCATATCTGAGGTTA
>SJYX01003269.1:27635-88570 GCA_006410675.1 Oreotragus oreotragus
TCTTCACTTTCTGCCATAAGGGTGGTGTCATCTGCATATCTGAGGTTATTGATATTTCTCCTGGCAATCTTGATTCCAGCTTGTGCTTCTTCCAGCCCAGCGTTTTTCATGATGTACTCTGCATATAAGTTAAATAAGCATCTTACACACGTTTAAATCTTGTATGGATAGCTCGCCCTTCTCCCCCACTGCTGGTACATTAGTCATCAATTTAGTGTCCTGAGACAATAATGATGTATTTTTTCCCACACAGTTCTGTGATTGGGCTGGATTAGGGAATTGCAGTTCTGTTCCAGTAGCTTCCCTGTTGGGGCTGGAATGTTTAAGATGGCTTCTTTACTTACATGTGTGGTGTCTTTTCTGGAACAGACTTGGCTGGGTGTCTGTTTCCACATGGTCTCTCCATTGTGGTACCCCGACCTCTTTGCAAAGGACTCTAAGAAAGTGCATACTGGCAAAGCAAGCCCCACTGCGGAGGTGCTTAACTCATTGCTTGCTTCGTGCTTGTTAGTATTGCTTTGGTCAAAGCAATTTCTTAACCAAGCTGAGTGTTAGCTGTGCATGGTATTGAATACACATGTCGTTTATTGAAAACTACCAGTGTTAACAGGTTTACTGGTTTATCTATACATTGTATATAATCTCATGCTGTCAATCTTTACCGGATTCATTTTATTCCATTTTGTTTCAGATTTTGCTAGTAAGTATCCTTTCAATTGAAAGCATATTTTAAAACTTTTAATTTTTACTAGATTGACCCCAAAAGTTGTAAAATACAATACAGAGTTCCTAATACCTTTTATCCAGCTTCCACAAATGCTAACATATTACATGAACCATAAGCTAAAATTTGATATGGTATAGTAAAATACTCTTTATTAAACCGCAGACTTTATTTGATTGCTATCCATTTTTCAACTGAAATGAATAGATATTCTGATTCAGAATCTAATCCCAGATCCCACATTGCATTCGGTTACGTCTCCTCCATCTCTCTAAGGCTTTCACGACCTGGGTACTTAGGAAGAATAGTCGTCAGTTATTTTGTAGACTGCCCTTTGATTTGCACTTGTCCAGTTTTTCTCATGACTAGGTTTAGATAATGCATTTTTGTCAAGTATGCTGTATAAATGCTATAACCCTTCTCAAGGCCTCATATGAAGGGTATGTGATGTGAATATGTCCTATCCTGGTGCGGTTAACCTCGTTTACACTTGGTTAAGGTGGCTTATCCTCAGTTTTTATGCAGGGTCACTGCTTTTTCCTTGGCAGCTAGGTAATATCTTCAGGCAGATACTTGGACTTACTCACATCTTGTTTCTCCTCACACTTGGCTGTCTGTGATTGTGTGCATTGGTGCAGTCTTGTCTGCAGCAGTTATACTGTGATTGATGGTGAATTTCTGTTTTCCCCTTCCCTTTTGCATTGTGACTAGAATTCTTTTGTAAGGAAGAGCTATTCATTCTCTATTTCTTTAGTTATTTATATCAGTAGGGGCTCATGAGGCTTCCCTGGTAGCTCAGCTGGTAAAGAATCCGCCTGCATTGCAGGAGACCTGGGTTGGGAAGATCCCCTGGAGAAGAAACGGCTCCACACTCCAGTATTCTGGCCTGGAGAATTCCATGGACTATATAGTCCATGGGGTCACAAAGAATTGGACATGACTGAGCAACTTTAACTTTCAAGACCTCATGGGTATTTTATTTTATGGGTTATAATCCAACACAGTTGTTTGTTTCCCGAATTGTTCTAGCTTTGACTAGGGAGAGAACTCAGATTAGTTTCTGGGCCCATTTGACATATTTATCTTTTTGGAGCATTCTTCATTTCTGGCATTTCAAGTGCTCCAGGCTCATTTTGTGTTTTCCCTGCTCCAGCCCTGGAATCTGCCGCTTAAGGGGCTTTGGTTCCTTTCCCTGGAGAATGGCGTTTAGAAGCCAAGTTCTCAGGGCTGCCTGTGCTTACTGCTGCTTTGCTCTCAGTTGCTTCAAGGCTCTCTCAGTAGATGGAGCCAGGACAATATGTTTTCTAACTCTTGCAAACACACGGAGCTACATTTATTTCTTTTAATATCTATCTGTGTGTATATTAAAACGCCATGAATTTACACTGACGTCTGTCTCAGATTCTCATCCAGTATCAATCACAGGGTTCATTCTAGCCTTCCTGCATTCCTTACTTGTAATTTCTCTGACAGAAAGCTGGTTCTCATCTGCAATATGTTTGTTTATTCATTCAAACCTAGTATGTATACATATAAAGCACTTTGAGAACTATCCTATAACCCTGTGAGAAGCAAATTTGCTAACGTACTGAATTTGTGTTTAGTTCTTGTTGTCTTAAGCCTTACTGTATGCAGTCAGAATATTGTTTTCCAAAGTTACTTTTAATCTGCTATTATTTGATACATTAAATAGTTGAGTTAAAGTTGTGTCTAAATTAGAATAAATGGAAGAAAAATAGGGAGTAAATCTAGGAATTAAGGCTATTTTTAAAGGAAACTATGTGTCATTGTGTTTCTTAGAATTTTTGACTTTTTGACTTCTGTGTCAGTTGCTCAGAGGTGTTTTATAGATAATTTTGATTCAGTTGGAAGTTTGCCAGAGAGGTGAATGCAGTATTTGAATTTCTTTATTTGTATATTTTACTGATATATTATCAAAGCTTAATATGTCAGAATTTAAAAGCTTCACTTTGGATATGCATGAAAAAAGGTAGGTTACAGTACACATAAGAATGGCACATTATATATTTTCAGCCTCATCCCTGTTACCAATTGTTTTAATATAATTGGGTAAACTACTTTTTCTTACTTTAAAGATCATTTACCAGAATGCTGTAGTATTTTTGTAGAAGTGAATGCAGTGTGATATATTAAAGCTCTCTTATAGTGGCCAAATTATTGTCCTATAGTTATTTTTCTATAAAATGCTGAGTTTTAGAAAGATGGGTAACTATTGCCTATTGGTTATATATGGATAGCAAAATTAAAAAAGGAAAGGAAGGCTAAGAGAGAAATGAAGGCTAAGAGTCTAAAATATTTCTTATCTTTAATGGAACATCTAAATTTGAATACTACACAGTAGTAACTGAAATGCTGAACGAACTAAGATTATGATTGAATAAGGGTTAATTGGAAATGATTTAATAAACGTAAGGTTAGGATAGGAGTTCGGACTAAATAAAACATTTGAACTGGAAAGCCATTGTAAAAAGAGATGGTGATTGCATATTTAGGAGAGTTTTGAAAATAATGGTATATTTGCTCTGAGTCACATTTATGTGTCACAACTCAGAAAAATGTCTATGTACACAGTCAACTTATAGAAGTAACTTGATTTTAGCATCTGGGTAAATGCCACATAAATAGCCAGCTCATTGAACAAATCCAGTATATGTAACAGTTTATAATATACTAGATAAATACATTATTAGAGAAAACATCCTGTTACAGTTTAATGAATATATAAATCTATTCATTACTACGTGTTAGTACTCTGTGTACCCCAGATAGTCAGGTTTTAATGTGTACCTTGGGAAGATTTGCTCGGTAACAAAATTCAGTGGTTCCTGTATGGATTAACTGCTGGTTTGAGTTCATTAAAGTTGTGTCCGTTAAAAGAGTTGACTTAAAATATAGAATGCAAAATGGCATCTCAGAAAAGCTATAAAAATCATTTCTTTGGCTTAATAATGTAGTTCAAAATTAAAACTGTGTGCCACCTGCATCTTATAAGTTACAGTAAGTAGTAGTAGTAAAACAAAATGATTTTGTCTGTTTAGTTTTAAATTGAAGTATAGTTGATTTCCAGTATTGTGTTAGTTTCTGGTGTACAGCATAGTCATTGTGTTATACACATACACTGTTTCATGCTCTTTTCCATTATGGTTTATTACAGGATATTGAATATAGTTGCCTGTGCGATACAACAGGACCTTGTTATTTTATATATGGTAGTCTATATCTGGGGTTGCCGAGGGTCGGACCCAACTGAGCGACTTCCCTTTCACTTTTCACTTTGATGCACTGGAGAAGGAAATGGCAACCCACTCCAGTGTTCTTGCCTGGAGAATCCCAGGGACGGGAGAGCCTGGTCGGCTGCAGTCTGTGGGGTCGCACAGAGTCCGACACGACTGAAGTGACTTAGCAGCATATCTGCTAAACTCAGCCTCCTGATTTATCCTTGCTCATCCTCATTCCCTTTTGGTAATCATAAGTTTGTTCTCTATGTCTATGAGTTGGTTTCTGCTTTGTGAATAAGTTCCCCTGAAGTAGGAAAGGGTTACCCACTCCAGCATGGAGGATTCCATGGACAGAGGAGCCTAGTGGGCTGCAGTCTATGGGGCTGTAAAGAGTCAGATATGACTAAGGGATCAAATATAATCTGATCCTTTGTAGCATGTTTTGGATTCCACATATAAGTCATAGCATATGATGTTTGTCTTTAGTCTGTGGGGTCGCACAGAGTCCGACACGACTGAAGTGACTTAGCAGCATATCTGCTAAACTCAGCCTCCTGATTTATCCTTGCTCATCCTCATTCCCTTTTGGTAATCATAAGTTTGTTCTCTATGTCTATGAGTTGGTTTCTGCTTTGTGAATAAGTTCCCCTGAAGTAGGAAAGGGTTACCCACTCCAGCATGGAGGATTCCATGGACAGAGGAGCCTAGTGGGCTGCAGTCTATGGGGCTGTAAAGAGTCAGATATGACTAAGGGATCAAATATAATCTGATCCTTTGTAGCATGTTTTGGATTCCACATATAAGTCATAGCATATGATGTTTGTCTTTCTCTTAATTCACATAGTGTGATTGTCTCTAGTCCCATCCCTGTTGCTGTAAATGGCATTATTTGATTCTTTTTTATGGCTGAGTAAGTATCCTTTACACACACACACATCTATTTATGTGCACCGCGTCGTCTTTATCCATTCATCTGTCAGTGGACATTTAGGTTGCTTCCCTGTCTTTACTGTTGTAAATAGTGCTGCTGTGAACATTGGGATGCATATGTCTTTTAGAATTAGAGTTTTTTCCATATATATGCCCATATGAGATTGCTGGATCATACGGCAAATCTATGTTTATTTTTTTGTGAAGAACCTCCGTACTGTTTTCCATGTGGCTGCACCAATTTATCTTTCTTCCAGCAGTGTAGGAGGGTTCCCTTTTCTGTATACCTTCTCCTGCATTTATTGTTCGTAGACTTTTGGATTGTGGCCATTCTGACTGGTGTAAGGTGATAACTCATTGTAGTTTTGATTTGCATTTTTCTAATAACTAGTGAAGTTGAGCATCTTTTCATATGCCTATTGGTTGGTTATGTCTTCTTTGGAGAAATGTCTTTTAGTTCTGCCCATTTTTTGATTCAGTCCTTTTGGTTGAGTTGTATGAGTTGTTTGTGTATTTTAGAAATTAAACCCTTGTCAGTTGAATCGTTTGCAAATGTTTTCTCCTAGTCTGTAGGTTGTGTTTTTATTTATGGTTTCCTTTGCTGTGTAAAAGCTTATAAGTTTGAGTAGGTCCCATTTGTTTACAAAAATGATTTAGTATAGATTGTTCTGTCTCTTTCTCCTTTCTCTTTTTGCCCTCTGAGCCTTTTTTTTTTTTTTTTTTTTGAACTTTAACCTTGTTTTTCCTTTAAAGCTGCCTTTCAGGCTGCTCTTGATCTTCAAAGGAGTTTGGGAGAAAAATGAAAGGAAATAAAGGAGTCCACAAAAGAGATTTTTGAAGTAGAGTGAAGATAAATACATAAGTTCTCCCTTTGTCTAAACAACCACTTGCTCTACTTGAGTCTTGCCTCATCACAGCCTTTTATGAATAGACAGGTTTCTTTTTATATAAAATTCTGTTAATAAATTACTTATTCCAACATATTCACACTATTTTTTGGCAGAACTAGACAGTATTTGAAAACATAGAAGCCCAATCCAAGGCTAATTATCGCAAAACCAATGGTAGTTGTATGTTAAATGGTTTTCTCTGCTGTAGAATTACATAAAAGTGAGGGCTATGGGTCCCAAGCATTTTATAAGTTATTGGATGTAGTTATTGTGAATTTTAAAATCAGTTTTTGACCTTTGTGCATAGTTGAGAATAAGATATTTGGCTTGGTTTAATGTAAATAAAAGTCCGTGGTGAATGATCCTAGGAGAACATCAAATTCAAGTTGGTAAAAGAAATATTTTGCTGATTGTCTCTAATTAACAAGAACTTTACATCTATATAGACAGCTGTACCCAGAGTATATTTTTTGTTTGCAGTTTTAAGTTCAGAATATATTTTCTTAAGGAAATGAAAATACAGTGTTGGTTAAGGTCTTAGATTAGCCCATAAAGCCCATTAGATGCATAATGAAGCAGAATTATAATATTGGTAATCAGATACTGTTCCTAGCTTCTGAAATTCTGGCAGGAAGCACCAAAAGTGGCAGTGGATGGAATAACCTCCAGCTGGGAAATAACAGCAGTGAAAGTTGTGGCTGGTGCGTATATGGGCTCTGAATCCTCTTGATGAGTCGATATTGCCCTTGTTGCGTTCCAACTGTTTTCTTCTTTGAGTCTCTCTCTCTCTCTCTCTTTTTTTTTTTTTTTTGCATTAAAGCTCTACTTGCCCAATAAATCATAGGCTGCATTATAATATTTTAGTCTTTTCCTTTCACATAGTCATTGTGCATGAGCAATTGTAACTTTGAATTGTGAAAGCTAATTATAATGTAAAACTGAAATCTGAGTGTTCTTGGAGAAGTTTGGAATATATTGACAGGTTTTTCTTTGAAAATTACTTTAATTTCTTTTATCTTTGTTCAGTATCTTAACTTAAGCTTTTAAGATAAAAACTAATTTTCCAAAGAGCTGTTCTCTCTCATAATGTCAGAATTCCACATGTAGTGATAGCAGGCTAAATTTTCACTGAAGGTTGAAAAGCAATTCTCCATTTTTAATGGCAACACTGTTAAACTAGTGGTAGAATGATGCAGATAATCCTTGTGGGCCGTAACTATTAGTATCCTACACATATAATTTCAAGTTTATTCAGTCTTTATGCAAGCTTGAAACCTAGGCAGTTGATCTGATACTTTGTACCTGCCAGCATTTTAAAGCTTATTATATTTTTATGGAAAGTTCCCATGTAAAGTTTCTAAGGGACAACTGAATGAGCTGAGTTAGTCCAAAATTAAAGGTTTCATGGTGTCCTGTCTTTGGCAGCTTTCTGCTCTGCAAAGGAATGGTGACATTGCATTTCTTCTAAACCTGTAATTTTCAAATTCACTTATCCTTCTTTCCCTAAACTTTCCCCTGTTTAAGGCTAACTTAATAAAGCGGTGGTTAACCCTTGAGAGTACAAGATTTCTTTGCTCTAAAGAGAAATAACCTTGAGATGCAAATGCTGTATAAACTTTGGTTAGTTTGACAGTGATCGGATGGCTGCAGTTCTAATCTGGTAATTCTGAGCAGTAATTTTTGGGTAGGCTCTGGAAGGTATAGCATTAGTTTCAGATTGAAGTGGCCCTCTAAATTCAGATGTGGCCTTTTCTTTAGGTCTTGCACTGCGCATGTTTAATCCTCGTAGGAGGAGTACTTCTTTGGTGCGCCCCACTGCTGGAATTCTGACTCTTCTGAGACGTTCAGGCGTTGTTTTCATGGCCTCTTTGTAAGAGAGGTCGTGTTGTGCTGCATCTGGGTGGTTGGATTAGGTGGTGTTACCTTTTCATCCCAGGAGCCTGTGGTCCTGGCCTGCCCATTGAGAGTGCACTGCGTTGTCTGTGGGCACAAGCAGCTGGTGGGGGTTCTGGTGAGCTTGACTGTCGGTGATGAAGAAATCAGATTTCTTCTGATGAGCAGGCCATGGGATTGAGACATATGGTAAGGTATATTGTAAAGAATGGCCGTGAACTAAGGAATTCAGACTTGAATTCAATTAAGCTTCTGCTCTGACTAATAGTGGCCAGTAGCTAACATGTTGAAGAAAGTATTTTTTGCTGAAAAACGATAGTTGGCTTTCTATTTCATGTAAATACAGATAAAGAAGACTATCTGGATATTTATGACTGAGCCTGTAAAGCCTCAAAGAACAGTAAGAAAATATGAAAGTGACAACACCTTTGAAATAAAATACTAAAAAAAATGCCATAGCAGTCTGAAATAGAATCCAGAGATATGTCATTAAAGAAAAAGGCTTAAAAGAAGTTGCATATGGGGCAGGAGTTTCTCAGGAACTTCAGGGTTCAAAATAAAGTCGTTTTTATAAAGTAAAACTTGATGATAATGTACAGGCAAGAATAAGTGCATTTCCTTTTGTTCCTCCAGGGTGCATATAGAGGAATGAGTATCATTTGCTATGAAAATATTTTTATTAGGACCTCCAGTGATATTTACATATTTGTGTGGAATCCATTTTATTATAAATTTAGTTGCACACTTAACTAAGGCACAGAGAGATGAAACAAATTATAGGAGGATAAATTGTTTAATAGAATGTCCTAACAACGAGTAAAAGCTTACCATTTTTCTTATATAGTCAGAGTTATCATTGCTATAAAATTTCACTTTAAAAAGAACCTTGCATAAATGTAATTGGTTGTTTATTAACAAACCAATCCAGAAGCATGAACTCACTCCAGTTGTTGAGGAAGTAGAACCTATGTGATTGGTTATCCATTCCTTGAATTTTATGGTAATAAATTGGAATTACTGACACTTAGCTTATATAAACATGTACAGTTTGGGGATTGGTTTGGAAATATTTCCTTTATATTCAGTTTAAATTAATAAAAAAAATTGAAATATTCTTGAAAAGTGAACTTTTAAAGTTTTTCTCCCTAAAGTTTTATTAGCAATAATTGAGATTTTATGTTACATGAAGTTATGTTAAAATTTGCATAATGCTGATTGGTACAGGTTGGAGGTAAAAATGTAAATTGAATTTTGCAATTGAAAAGGAGCAGAATACATGACCCCAAAATAGGACATTTTGGCATGCAGATAATTTTGAGCTGAAGGCAATCAAGATCCAGAAGACTCAAGAAAAAAACTTTACCTCTCCCTAACTACCTGAAAGAATTTAGATAGGAGTTCTGGCTCAAGATAACTGTTACTAGAAATACCTGTATCTGAATGACCTAAATGTGTAGCATAGCAAACATCTAAATACCAAACATCTGTTCTTATTGTCCTGTGAATTGCCCACCTTTCCTTGAAGCCCCAGGTCCCTAGCCCATTCCTTGGCTCAGAATGGCATGTTAAAGCCTCAGCTTCCCTATTTGCCCTTGGATCCCATACTCTTATGGGATTTCATGCATATGCAATTAAATTTGTTTTCCCCTGGTTAATGTGTCTTGCTGTCAATTTAATTACTAGACCACCAAAATAATCTCTAAGGGTGTAGGAAAACTTTTTCCTCCCTAATACAATCAGAAAGATTGGTACCGCTATATGTTCTTTTCTCCCTTTACTTTGATACATGTTAGTCGCTCGGTTATGGCTGACTCTTTTGTGACCCCATGGACTGTAGCGTACCAGGCTCTTCTGTCCATGGGATTTTCCAGGCAAGAATACTGGAGTGGGTAGCCATTCCCTTCTCCAGGGGCTCTTCCCAACCCAGAGATTGATCCTAGGTCTTCCACATTGCAGGCAGATTGTTTACTGTCTGAGCCCCCAGTATGTTTAAGAAAACTTGCAATTAAGGGAGAATACAAACAAAGCTGGTGGAGGTGATGTAATTCCAACTGAGCTATTTCAAATCCTAAAAGATGATGCTGTTAAAGTGCTGCACTAAATGAGCGAGCAAATTTGGAAAACTCAGCAGTGGCCACAGGACTGGAAAAGGTCAGTTTTTATTCCAATCCCAAATAAAGGCAATGCCAAAGAATGCTCAAACTACCACACAATTGCACTCATCTCACACGCTAGTAAAGCAATGTTCAAAATTCTCCAAGCCAGGCTTCAGCAGTATGTGAACTGAGAACTCCCAGATGGTCAAGCTGGATTTAGAAAAGGCAGAGGAACCAGAGATCAAATTGCCAACATCTGTTGGGTCATCAAAAAAGCAAGAGAGTTCCAGAAAGATATCTACTTCTGCTTTATTGACTACACCAAACCATTGACTGTGTGGATCACAGCAAACTGTGGAAAATTGTTAAAGAGATGGGAATACCAGATCACCTTATCTGCCTCCTGAGAAATCTGTATGCAGGTCAAGAAGCAACAGTTAGAACTGGACATGGAACAACAGACTGGTTACAAATTGGGAAAGGAGTACATCAAGGCTGTATATTGTCACCCTGCTTATTTAACTTATATGCAGATTACAGTGCAGTCCTGAATATTCATTACAAGGACTGATGCTGAAGCCGAAGCGCCAATACTTTGGCCACCTGATGTGAAGAACAGACCATTGGCAAAGACCCTGATGGGGAAAGATTGAAGGCAGGAGGAGAAGGGGACGACAGAGGATGAGATGGTTGGGTGGCATTACCGACTTGATGGACATGAGTTTGAGTAAGCTCTCAGGGTTGGTGATGGACAGGGAAGCCTGATGTGCTGCAGTCCATGGGGTCACAAATAGTCGTAAATGACTGAGCAGCTAACTGCACATTTTTGAAGCTCTGTATTGTTTAGTATTTTTATAATAAATGTGAAATTAATACATTCATCCCTTCATATATGTGAAGAAACAGTTATAGGACTTACAATGGATACCAAAATCAGTTGATCCTCAAGTCCCTTATATAAAATGGTGTAATATTTGCATATAACCTATGCACCTCCTTCCATATACTTTTAATCATCTCTAGATTTCTTACAATACCTAAATACAATGTGAACTTTACATAAATAGTTGAAATTCAATAATCTTTTGTAAAGAGTTGCTGGTGCATGGCAAATTAAAATTTTGCTTTTTGGAACTTTCTGGAATTTTTTTCCCTAATAGTTTCGGTTTGCAATTAGTTGAATCCACAAATGCAAGACCTACAGATGTGGAGAGCCAACTGTAGTCTAGCTAGGCATATTTTAAAGAGGGAGGGAATTTGTGGATACTGTGTGTCTAAAGTTAACTGCAAGAAAGTCATTTGGTACCATTCTTGGAAAATAGAAGGTGATGAAATTAGGGCTGTATAGTTGCAGGTAGCTTTAGTTTTGACAGCAGAAAATTAGCTATTTGGAAAAGCATCATGAAATATAATTGAGAGTAGCCTTCTAATTTATCAGGAAGAACAAACTGCTCCTATTTTAAAGTGTATCAATTATTCTAGGTACCCATTACTGATCTGTTCAACCTAGTAATGTTTACTCAAAATTAGATCAAGTTTGCCTATCTTTTAAAGACCTTACCTTTCTTTTAAGTGTTCTTTAATTAATTTTTGAATTTGCCTCCACTTACTATTAAATTATTGATGAATAATAACCAGAAAAGTATCTAGCCTGATCAAATTATGGATACCTCCATCTGGACAGCATTCAATGAAGGTTAGAGTCCTTAGAGACTTTTTAATATTTCTATACTAGCTAATCTATTTACCAGAATATTAAAAATTATTTACTTTTTCTGAAGGTACTTAGTGAAATTGTTGACGCTCAGGGAATCTTCAGTTCAGTTCAGTTCAGTCGCTCAGTGGTGTCCGACTCTTTGCGACCCCATGAATCGCAGCACACCAGGCCTCCCTGTCCATCACCATCTCCCGGAGTTCACTCAGACTCACGTCCATCGAGTCCGTGATGCCATCCAGCCATCTCATCCTCGGTCGTCCCCTTCTCCTCCTGTCCCCAATCCCTCCCAGCATCAGAGTCTTTTCCAATGAGTCAACTNAAAAAAAAAAAAAAAACTCTTTAATTTGTTCCAGGTACTGTGCAAATCTTAAGGGTAACATTAATGAGTTGTCATCTAGGTCCTTCTGATTCAGGAGAGAGAAGTAAATTGACAGATTAGCACAAGAATTGCTGTAAGAGTTTGGTACTGGAGTATTTGCCAGAAGGATGGGATGGAAGCATTGTTCTCCACCCCAAAGCAGAATTGGTGCATCATTAATACCTAGTCATCCTGGCAATGGCACCCCACTCCAGTACTCTTGCCTGGAAAATCCCATGGACGGGGGAGCCTGGTGGGCTGCCGTCTGTGGGGTTGCACAGAGTCGGACACGACTGAAGTGTCTTAGCAGCAGCAGCAGCAGCATCCTGGTGTATAGTTGCAACTGTAAACAGAACCGCGGAGTGTGCTTAAATAGTTGTAAGATATTCAGGTTTTGAGTCCTAGCTTGAATGAAGGTCTGCTTGAGCTTTGTATAAAACTTTTATCTGACTGTCCTTCTGTCCTCTCTTTCTACCTATAAACATGCATGTCTACTTTATTTCAACAAAAGAGGAATAAGGGCTATTTTGAAGAGATAGTAAGATGAAGATGAGACATTACAATGAGAATTGTAATTTACAGGGTCTTTGCCAGTGTCAGCCTTCGTCATCTACTTCAGGCATCAGTTCAGTTCACTCGCTCGGTCGTGCCCAACTCTTTGTGGCCCCATGGACTTCAGGCATGGTAGATACGAGATTTGACCACTAGTTTTGACCACTGACGATGGGCCAGGTACAGTGCTGTGTACGAGATAGTGCAGGTAAGACGTAGTCTCTGCTTCCAGAAGTATATGGTCAAATTGGACGTCTGAAATATTGATAGAATAATCGCAGTACTACGGTCACAGTACTAATTCAGGTATGCAGTAGTTGGCATCAAGATGCATAAAATGGCATGTGAATTAAATAGCTTTTATCTTGGACACAGCCATCATTGTACTTGTCCTGTTGGGAGGACAGTTGCTGAATAACTTTACACTGGTTCAAGCCAGTGATACTATAGAGTACCGCGACAATGTCTGTAGGGTTGAGTTTGCATTAAAGGGGATGATCAGTTTGTTCCTGATAAGGAACTAATGGTGGGAACAAGCCTGTTATGAAAGTTTTTCTTTTTGGTTACAGTGTTTTTTTTTTTTTTTAAGTAGAAAAGCTTTTCTATACATATATTTAAGTAATATGTATAATATTTATATTTTAGAAAACTTAAGAATTGTTTTGCCTAACTAAAAAATGACACTTTGATTCCACTTGATTGACTTAGTGTGAATAGAATGTTAGATTTCTAGTTAAAAAAAAAATAGACCTGCAACAAACAACAAAGTTTTATTACTGTATAGCACAGGGAACTATAGTCAATGTCTTGTAATAAGCTATAATGGAAAATAATTCCCCAAATAATGTGTATCTGTGTCACTGGTACTCCTTGCTGTGCACCTGAAACATTGTAAGTCAACTGTACTCCAGTAAAATATGTATATATTAAGAGATGAAAAAGATGAGTAACCAAGCTGTTTATAAGCAACCAAGCTAAAATTGTTTCCTTGGCCTTGGCTTAAACAAGTTGCCGGACCAGAGTTGCTGGGGTTCACTCAGCTGTTGACTACTGAATGCGTACTCTGACCAGGCATTGGAGGTACATTTGTACTTGTGGAATTTGTGTTTCGCTGGTGGAAAATAAATGGTTACACTCCAGAAAACATAGTAACATGTCTGAAGGTGGTAAATATGACGGGGAAAAGTAGAGGGGTTAGCAGGCCCGGAAGTGTCGGGGCCAGGGAGGCAGGATCGTATAGAGTTAGCGCAGGCCATGCGGCTAGCCTTGTGTCTCACACCAGCTGTGGATTCAGGGATCCTCAAGACTGCCCGCTGCTTTGGGAATTTGCTAGAAGGACACACAGTGCTCTTGAAAGCTGTTGTGCTCGTGGTTATGGTTTATTACAGGAAAAGGATATGCGTGACAGAAAGGAGCCAAGGAAAGCGGTGCATAGGGTGGGGCCAAGAGAGTTCCAGATGTGGACTCCTGAGGAGCACTCAGCACCACGTATGATGTCCTTGGCAGCCTCGTGCGACACGAGCCCTGGGTGTGCCAGCGCTTGGTGTCCACAGTTCTCCCTGGGACTCGTCATGCAGGCGTAGTTGACTGGCCTATGGCTGATCTCAGACTCATGGCCCTCCAGCGGTCAAGCTGACCCAAACCCCCCGACCCTGAATCACACTGCTCTCGTTTTCCATGACCCAAGGTCCCCAGGCAAGTGGAGGCACAGTTACCACGCTTTATAATGCAAGGGCTTAGAGATTAGCTCCCAGAGGCTGAGGGAAGGGCAGACCTCTCTTTACATGGATTGGACAAGTGACTGAACAGCAGCAGAAACTGGGTGAAAGGAGGGGATTTGAGCAGAAGGTTGACGTGATCTGATTCAGTCATAAACACTCTGCTTTGTCCATCATGGATTTACAAGATAAAGGGGGAGGCAGAGGAACAAGTGACGAGGATGTTGTCTAGATGAAAGGCTAGAGTGGGTTGGATCAGGGCAGAGACAGTGTAAAAGGGGAGAAGTGTAGGCTCCTGGGTGCTATTTGAAAATAGCCTTAAGTAGACATGCTGGTGGATTGATTGGGAGTGTCAGGAAGAGAGGAGTCAGAAGTGAGTCAGGTTTTTTCGCCTGAACAGAAAGAGTTGCTATTAAGGAGCAGTTTTGAAGAGCAGATCAGAACTTTGGTGGTGGCGGTTCAGTTTCTCAGTTGCGTCTGACTCTCTGCTACCCCATGGACTGCAGCACATCAGGCTTCCCTGTCCTTCGCCATCTCCCGGAGCTTGCTCAAACTCCGGTCCATTGAGTCAGTGATGCCATCCACCCATCTCGTCCTCTGTCATCCCCTTCTCCTGCCTTCAGTCTTGCCCAGCATCAGGGTCTTTTCCAATGAGTTAGTTCTTCACATCAGGTCGCCAAAGCATTGGACTTTCAGCATCAGTCCTTCCAATGAGTATTCAGGGTTGCTTTCCTTTAGGATTGGCTGGTTGGATCTCCTTGTTGTACAAGGGACTCTCGAGTCTTCTCCAATACCACAGTTCCAACATCAATTCGTGGATGCTCAGCCTTCTTTATGGTCCAGTTCTCACATCCATGCACGACTAATGGAAAAACCAAAATCTGTCACTGTTTCTATCATTTCCCCATCTATTTGCCATGAAATGATGGGACTGGATGCCATGGTCTTAGTTTTCTGAATGTTGAGTTTTAAGCCAGCTTTTTCACTCTCTTTTTTCACTTTCGTCAAGAGGTTCTTTAGTTCTTCTTCACTTTCTGCCTTAAGGGTGGTGTTATCTGCATATCTGAGGTTGTTGATATTTCTCCTGGAAATCTTGATTCCAGCTTGTGCTTCATCCAGCCCGGCATTTCAAATGATGTACTCTGCATAGAAATTACGTAAGCAGGGTGACAATATATAACCTTGATGTACTCCTTTCCCTATTTGGAACCAGTCCATTGTTCCATGTCTGGTTCTAGCAGTTGCTTCTTGACCTGCATACAGGTTTCACAGGAGGTAGGTTTCACAGGTGGTCTGGTGTTCCCATCTCTTTAAGAATTTCCCAGTTTGTTGTGATCCACACAGTCCAAGGCTTTAGTTTAGTCAACGAAGCAGAAGTAGATGTTTTTCTGGAATTCTCTTGCTTTTTCTGTGATCCAAATGGATGTTGGCAATTTGGTTTCTGGTTCTTCTTCCTTTTCTAAATCCAGCTGGAACATCTGGGAGTTCTCAGTTCATGTACTATTGAAGTGTTGCTTGGAGAATTTTGAGCATGACCTTGCTAGCATGTGAAATGACTGCAATTATTTGGTAGTTTGAACATTCTGTGGCATTGCCCTTTTTTGGGATTGGAATGAAAACTGACCTTTTCCAGTACTGCAGCTTCTCAGTTCATGTACTATTGAAGTGTTGCTTGGAGAATTTTGAGCATGACCTTGCTAGCATGTGAAATGACTGCAATTATTTGGTAGTTTGAACATTCTGTGGCATTGCCCTTTTTTGGGATTGGAATGAAAACTGACCTTTTCCAGTACTGCAGCTACTGCTGAGTTTTCCAAATTTGCTGGTATATTGAGTGCAGCACTTTCACAGCATCATCTTTTAGGATTTGAAATAGCTCAGCTGGAATTGGAGAAGGCAGTGGCAACCCACTCCAGTACTCTTGCCTGGAAAATCCCATGGATGGAGGGAGCCTGGTAGGCTGCAGTCCGTGGGATCACTAAGAGTCGGACACAACTGAGGGACTTCACTTTCACTTTTTACTTCCATGCATTAGAGAAGGAAATGGCAACCCACTCCAGTGTTCTTGCCTGGAGAATCCCAGGGATGGGGGTAACCCCAGTGGGCTGCCGTCTATGGGGTCACACAGAGTCGGACATGACTGAAGCAACTTAGCAGCTGGAATTCCATTATCTCCACTAGCTTTGTTCATTAGTGATGTTTCCTAAGGCCCACTTGACTTCACACTCTTAAGATATCTGGCTCTAGGTGAGTGATCACATCATTGTAGTTATCTGGGTCATTGAGATCTTTTTTGTAAGGTTCTTTTGTGTATTCTTGCCACCTCTTCTTAATATCTGCTTCTTTTGGGTCCATACTGTTTCTGCCCTTTATTGTGCCCATCTTTGCATGAAGTGTTTCGTGGTATCTCTTAAGTTTCTTTAAGAGATCTCTAGTCTTTCCCATTCTATTGCTTCCTCTATTACTTTGCATTGTTAACTTAGAATTCTGCCAAGACATTAGGGCTGGAGAGACACATTTGAAATCAGCAGCCATGAATGGTAGTAAAAGTATGATACTGGATGAGATCATCAGTGAAGTGACCGGCAGATAGAGACAGGAAGTGGGCCAAGGGCTGAAGCCAGGATTCTGACTTCAGGAGACTGGGGAGAAGTGGAGGAACCAGGAAAGAGAGTGTGAGGGACTCACAGTGAGGCCAGAGAAGGACTAGGAAGTTGGGATGTTTGGGATGCATCAGAGTGCTTCCCGGGAGGAAGGAGTGGTCAACTAAATGAACTCCTGCTCACAGTTACAGGGGTGAGGACTGAAGACCATAGATTGAACAAAGCAGAGTCATTGCTGACTGTGATGTGAGCGTTTTCATTGGGTGGAACTGAAAGTCTGATTGGAGTGAAATTAAAGTGAGTGAGATACTAGGGGCTGAGGAAAAAAATGTGACTAGAGTTCTCAAGGTTTTTTTTTTTTTTTTTTTCATTTCTCTATAACATAGAACAGAGAGTTGAGGAGATAGGCTGAGGAAGAATTAGAGAGAGAGAGTGTGTGTGTGTTAAAACACGGACATTTAATAGTATTGAATATGCTGTTAGGAATGTTCTATAAGAAAAGGTAATAGTTCTGTAGGAGAGAAGAGGGAAGAAACAGAGAAATGATAGTGTTGATTGCTGAGATCTACTATAGGAGTGGCTGGATCTGGGACACCGGAGGAGTTAGGTCTCAGGAGTGTAAACAGTGATTTATGTGCGAAGGAGCCTGGTGTAGAGAGTATGTAAATGGTGGGAGTGAGCGCGTGCGTTTGTGTGCCTTTTTGGTGACTGATTCAGAGTATCACCGAAGAGGAATGCAAGGCTCTAAGATGAGACTGAGAGTGAGGAAGGAGGTTTGAGGACAGCAGTGGAATTGTCTGCAGAGGGTGGCAGAGTGTAGACCGTGTGTGGACCTGTGTCCCACCTAATTCATGTTTGGTCATCTCTCTGTCCCTGAGAAGCACATCAGTGACTTTTTAATGTTTTTTTTATTTGGTTTGATGTTGGTTACTTCCGACAGCCTCCAAATAATTTAGTCTTCATGTATAATTCAAATGTGTTTAAAATGCCCCCAGGCTCTGTAGCTCTGCTGTTACAAAAACTGGAAGAAAGATCTTTCAGTCGGTGTCCTCCCAAAGATTCAGCCCAGAAATGTACAGAACTTATACAGTGTTTTGCTGGAGAATGGGAAACCCTGGGGATAGACTCCCCACTGATGGGCAGTTCTTGGATTTTGGCCAAATGAACTAACCTCTTGAGTCTTTCCACCTTAAAAACAGAGAATGGAAAGAGCATTTAACCGTAGTGCTGTGTGCATTTTAAACAAAGCACTTAGAACAATAAGGGCTCAGCTAATGCCAGTTATAAACAGCCTTTAGCCACACCTCTCTTCTTCCCTGTTGGAGGAGAAGGAGCTTTTTGAAGTTTTCCTGGTGAAAGTAGGTAGACTCTTGTAGGTCTGATTTCTTCCTATAGATCCCTTCTGTTTATCTGTAATATGTAAAAATGCAGAACTCAAATTGAAATTTTGTTTTCTCTGTAGTAAGGCTGGCCCACACCCAGCCCGCTGTGACCGTGACCAGGAATTTTGTTCGAATTCTGAGTTGACGGTGGCCTCTTGTGGCTGTGTTTGAGACGGTCATGTGACACAGAGACCTGAATGCTTCTTCCTGGGTCTGCAGTCAGATGAGATACTGAACAAAGTAGACTTGGAGCGTGAATATGATTCTCTCTATTGTGCTTAAAATACCCAGTGAACTGGCTCTTCCTTTGGGGATAAGGAAAAAAAAAAAGTGCTTGTCATCTTTGTATATTTACCTTAAACTGGAAACCTCTTCCAAACTGATTTCTTAGTTTTTGAAAACTCAGAGAATTTATAGGTATTCTGAGGAAAGATGACATTTTGGGGAATGTTCACTTGGCATTAAAAATTTATTTGATATGCCAATATCCTCGAAAAATTCAAAAGTACCAGAGGATTAAACTTACAGGGTGCACAAAATGTTCTATTTTACTGAGAGTAGGAGAGATCTACTTGTTAAAATGAGATTTTCTTCCCCCCTTTTTTGTAAAATAGTTGATTGTAATTGAGTTTCAGTGAACCATGGGGCCATGAAGTGGGAGCTAATGGAAATCTTTTATGAAAGTAGTTGGAGCCATGGGACATTGGGCCTGATTCTTAGCTATTTTATAGTTAAAAAGCGTTTATTGGTCGTATGCGGACTGCAGCGCCCTGTACTAGGGAGAGTGAAAGGAAGCAAAGGCAAGATTTCTTCCTTTTGAGGTGTGGAGTAAAGATGGTATAGATTTTTAGATTTATTTAATTTAGTCTATCCTCCCCCTTTTTAAATCCATGATACCAGAGCACCAATTGATTACCAGAGTTTAACCAATTGATTTTCACAGTAGATATCACATAATTATGATTTCTCAGGGTACAGAACATTTAATCAGTTTAGGAATTCTTTTTTGTGGAGAAAGATACAGCCAATTCAGGAAATTCCATTTACCACCAAGCAGGCTTCAATTTTTGAGCTTTTCTTAAACTAGTAATTTTATTCTTGCTGTGTTGGTTATGTAGAATTTTTTGGACACTGTTCTTCTTGCAGTAATATTTAGCCATTCTTTTTACAATGGCCTTTTAAAGACTAGAATTCCATTCTTGACAATCTAAAATTTTGTGTTTATTTGTAAGTGAATTTTATTGCTATAAGAAAATCAGTATTTCTATAAAAAAATCAAGATAATGTATACTTATAAAGTGAATGTAATCTGCAAAATTTGCTTTAAAATGGTATCTTGAATATTGTATCGTCATTTAATATGATAGAATGTTGAAATAAGAATTTGGAAGGGTAGCATTTTAATACCTCATGGAAATGAATAATAAATGAGTAAAATATTAATTATCTGACTTAATGATTACTAGGAATATTGAGTGACAGTTAAACTGGAGTTGAATAGCAATGTTATAATATGTAACTGCTTCGTTAGGTAAAAATTTTGATTTCAACATAAAGTTTTTTTTTGAGTGTCAAATATATTATTTTGTTTAAATGTTAAGAAAGTATTCTCTTGCTATTTGTATGTTTTTGAGGATAAAGTGCATGCTGGCAGTGAACTTAAATACCTTGTACTCCTTGAGGCCTGGTCGAGACCTGGTAATAAATATTTTATCCAGCTGAGCCATCACCGCCATTGCCTGGAGGTTCACATTATTTGGAAGTTCTAGAAGTATTTGCCATTCAGTTGATCAGTCAACAGTATTTGAGTACTTATGATGGTCCCAAACCCTGGTAGGCATTGGAAAAGTTAGAGAAATGTCAGCAATATTGACATATTTTTTTAATACCCCCCCCCCAGGAATGGTGCCAAGTTGATAAAGTATTGATATATCCTGAAATGAATATTGTTGACAAACTAGTCGTGAGCTCTGATGACATTTGTCATCTTTTGGTTAATATCTTGCTACTTAATATATATTATTCTAATTTTGTGCTTGAAGGCTCTTTTGGTCCTTAATATTTTAATGTCTCTCTTGTAAACAGCATATAGTTTAGCTGGGTTTTAATTTTATATCCGGTCTGATAATCACTTTGAACTAGAGATTTTACTTTGTTTCTTGACTATGATCACTGATTAAATTTGGTTCATTTCTGAGTTTTTTTAAGTATGAACGTTCTTGTGTGGATGTGTGCTTTTATCATTTTAAATTTTGAGATAGAGATTTACGAGAAGTTGTAAAAAAAAAAAAAAGTTATTCAGGGAGGTTCCAGGTACCCCTCACCCAGTTTACTGTAATGGTGGCAGCTGCATTTATATGGTACATGTTAGAACAATACCCAAACTGGGAAACTGACAGAACTTTTCATGGAACTTAATTCAGATTTCGCTAGTTTTACATGCATTCGTCTCTGTGTGTGTGCATGTGCGCACGTGTGTACTTGTGTGGTTTTACTTATATGTACGTTTCTGTAACCGCCACCAGATTCAAGATGCAGCCTGTTCATCAGCACAGGCTCCTTCGCACCAAACCTCTGTAGCATCACCTACCCTTCTCTCTCCCTCGCCATCCCTAACTTCTGGCATCTACTCATCTGTTCTCTATCTCTGTGATTTTATTTTGGTTTTATATAAGCGGAACCATCCATTGTGTAACCTTCTGAGTTGGCCTCTTTTCACTCAGCATGATTCCTTTGAGATCCATTCAAGTTGACTGTATCAATGGTTCATTCCCTTTTATTGCAGAATACTGTTCCATGGTAGAAATGCCTCATCATTTTGTTTCATCATTTCTCCCGTGAAGGACATTTGGGTTACTTTCAGTTTTGGGTTATTGCAATTAAAGCTGCTGTAAACATTCGTGTACTGGTTTTTGTGTGAGCGTTAAGTCTTCCTGTCTCTAGGATAAGTGCCCAGGAGTACACTTGCTAGATTATATGGTAGGTGCTTTTTTTTTTTTTCTTTCTGTTGTCGTAGTCTTTCAGAGTGCTTGGTCTTACCAGCATTGTGTGAGTGATCCAGTTTCTCTGCACTATCCCGGACGTTTAGTGACGTTGTATTGTCACTATTTTTCATTCTAGGTATTCTGACAGGTGTGTGATGATAAGTCACAGTGGTTTCAGTTTGCATCCTTGATAGCTGATGGTGAATTCATTTGCTTATTTGCTGTCTGTACAGCCTCTGGTGAAATGTCTATTCATGTTTTTTTTTTGCCCATTTTCTAATTGGTTTTGTACTGTTGAATTCTGAGGGTTCTTTCTGTATTTTAGATACAGATTCTTTGTGAGGTACTTGGGTTTCAAATATTTCTCCTAATTGTAGCTTGTCTTTTCATTCTCTTAACAGGGTCATTTGCAGAGCAAAAATTCTTAATTTTGACAAGGGCCAATTTACCGGTTTTTCCTGTTATGTGTCATACGTGCCAAGTGTTATTTGTAAACCTCCTCACTCTTCTATCATCTCTAGGTATTTTGCTATAACTCTTATTTAATTGTATTCTGCTTTACTCTTTGAGACGTTATATACCTTGTGTGTATTCTTTTTGTTCTTATTTTAAAATTTCTAACATGTATATTTGACGCAAAGCATGAAGTTAATTATCTTTGGCTTCTTAGTAGACTCTAGGATCCAAGAATATTCTAGCTGTACTATCCTTTCTGTAGACTGAACCTTCTCTATTCACGTTGCCGAGTGTTGAGGTGTGCATACTTAACAGTATTCCACCACCATCATCTGGCTTCCAGTGTTCCAGCTGCAAGTCTACTATCAGTCTGACTGTTACTCCTTACTGCAGTGACCAAAACCAAAACCCTCCCCAAACCAGCTCCTTCCCCCAAAACACACAAAACCTGAGACAAGACAAATGAGAAAATCCACCTAGTGGAGCAAGTACGTGAAGAAAAAAACAATGTTTATCTTGCCATTAGACTAAATATCAGGGAAAACAAGTCACATGCGGAAGTTTCGTCTAACAGAAATATTCCGGGTGACACGAGTAACGGTAGAATTAGAATCTCAGCTCCTAGTGAGCAGTGCTAGAAGTCAAGAGCAGTTCCAGAATTAGAACTTCCACTGCTGGTGAAATAGTGGCTGTAGACCATGATCGCAACGAAAGGAAAGATGTTCTTAATCTGTTCGGGCTGCTGTGAGAACACACCGCACAGTGGCTGACTTAGAAACAACGGAGATTTATTTCTCACCGTTCCGGAGGCTGAGAAGTCCAAGGTCAAGGTGCTAGCACGGTTGCCTTCCTGGCTCGTAGCTGGTGCCTTCTCATTGTGTGTTCACTGGTGGAAGGGGGCAGGGGAGCTCCCTGGGGTCTCTTTTACAAGGTCACTAATCCTGTTCATGACGGTTCCACCTTGAGGACCTAATTGCTTCCCAAAGGACCGATTACCTACTACACCATCACTTTTAGGGGAGAGGAAGTGAAGTGAAGTCGCTCAGTCGTGTCCGGCCTTTGCGACCCCGTGGACTATAGACTACCAAGCTGCTCTGTCCATGGGATTCTCCAGGCAAGAGTACTGGAGTGGGTTGCCATTTCCTTTTCCGGGGGATCTTCCTGACTCAGGGATCGAACCTGGGTCTCCTGCATTGCAGGCAGACGCTTTACCCTCTGAGTCACCAGAGAAGCGGGAGACCATCTAAAGCGAGGTAGATGGAAAGCAAACCTGGATTGAAAGAGATTTAGGAGACTTATGTGCTGAATATGTTTGAATCTCATTTGAATGAACCAAGTATAAAAAATTTTTTTTTCACACAAGAGGAAATTTGAACACATGGAGTAATTGATACCAAGCAATTATTATTTTTTTTTAAAAAAAGCTTTTTAAAAAAAAAAAAAAAAAGCTTTTTTCAATGTGTTGATTATATTACGGTATTGCCTTTTAAAAAGAACTTATCTTTTAGAGACGATGCATGCTGAAATATTTACAGATGAAATGATACCATGTGTATAAGATTTACTTTAATGATGTTGTTTTTGTTGCCTTTGGGTTGAAAAAAATTTCTCAAAGGATGTGAACCTCACTGTTTCTTAGAGTATAAAAGTTACTACTATCCAGTAGCCCCCTACCTCAGCTGTGTACAGAAGCTATCAGTCATGAGCAATGACCTGTCTTTAATGTAATTTTGACTCTTGTTTCCTGGGTTTTGTTTATAATGAGATGTTAGAAATTTATGATGAAGATAACTGGCATTTACTGAGACATATTCCATGGCTACACTCAAAGGCATGTATTTTGACTTGGTAGTTTATGATGTGAATGAAAGTATCTTGTGCTTTATGGGATTGTTAATACTGTCTTCTGGAAGGAAAGAAAATTGGCAGTCATTTCAGGACTCTTGTTGACACAGACATATGTTTTCTACCCATAAGCCTGAATATGTATTCTTCTGGCATATTTACTATTTCTATAAACCATGGTATTCTTAAACATTTCAGAAATGTGACATCTATAATATTTATCCTCTGCTGATACATTATTTATATCATAAACTAGAGTTGTAAATTCTTAGAAATATCCATATTAAAACAACTACAGATTCCCAAGAGAATATTTTAGGTATTCATCAGTGCTTTTTTTTTAATTCCTAGAATTTTGGAAATAAATCCTTTATAGTCAGTTTTCTAGAGTTCCTCAGCTCTATATGATTTTACTCTGAGTCACTTCATAGCTAAGAACAAAATATTGAAAATTTATAAAAGTTCAATTGGCATGATATAGGTAATACGTTTGTATACCTATAAGTATTGCTGATGCTTGTGGGGGAAGGGCCAAGCAGAGGAGAGTAACATTTCTTAGCTTTTTTAGGAATTTTATGAATGGCTCCACGCAACTGATTTCTTGTGCCTACAGCTGGTGTGTGCATGTGTGCTGTGTTGTTTCAGTCGTGTCTGATAATTTAGTTTTTCTTGATGCTATAAATATTAAGAACCATGAGCAACCTTAGACTACCCCACTTGCAAGCTAACAAGTCGGCTGCCACAGTTTGGTGTATACTGCTAAAAACCCAGGACTCCCAGATCAGAGATGCAGGACAGTTATTACTCACAGCAACAGGCAGAGTGCAGTTCCTCGATCTTGTTTTCCAGTAGATGGTGGGAAGAGGGTCAGGTGACAGCTTTTTTATGCTGTGGGTTTTAATATGAGAGGAACTCAGAGCTAATGAATCTCCAGTTTTTTACAATGGGAAGTAAATGCCGTGGAAGGAGATACTATATTATACTGGATAGTAAGGAGGCTTGCACTTTGCTTCAGAGCAGACACTGTCTCTTATCTTCCAAACTATCTTGAAAAGTTAGTCTGCAGCAAAAATGTTGGAACACCTCCTTTGCAAGAGAATGACCTTTTGGCAATAATCTACCTTGTTTCTCCATTGTCTTGGCTTCTGATGGATTTTCACAAGATACCCCACTCTGTTGGCCGCTGGCTAATCAGATTGATAGGTGCTCTGACCATATCTGTCCAGTTTATGTCATACAAATTAAACCAAAGCATGATCAGTCATACTCCAAAGCAGCAGGATGAGGCGTGAGCTAAACCACTCACTCACTGATAGTGGACCCATGGTAGTAAAAATATAGTAAGGTTCATCAAGGCCATCCTGGCCAGAGAGCAGCTTGAGCTTTGCCTGCTGACAGAGGCATTTTGTCTGTTGGACTTCTGCAGAGGGGTGTTGGGGCTGAACAGCTGCGGTAGCCCAGTGGACATGGGGTTTCAGCCTGGCTGAGAGCTGTGTGAGCCAGTGCCTTTTCTTCAGGGAGCAGACTCGGGGGATAAAGTTTCCCCAGGGGCATAGTTGTCACTGCTTCATGAAGAGCTGAGGTGCCCCTGGGAGCAGGGTTTCCAGTCCTGGTTTGTAGATTAGTCCATATGAAGTACCTCATGGAGTGCTCAAGTGTGGCACCTACTGTTTCTGGAGCCCAAAGAGTCCAGTGAGGTATCGGGACCCTTTTGATGATGGGGGTCCTCGACTGCCAGAGGCACTGAGGTGATCGTGAATCTGCCTGCCTAGCCCCAAGGAATGTAACTGGAGAAAGCACCTGATGATGTGAGGGTTTCTAGGCTGCCTTCGCAGGCAGAGGCTGGGAGAGTGAGCCTTCTGACTTGGTCACTAACAGGATCTCTTTGACACTGAAGTGAAGTGAAAGTCGCTCATTTATGTCCTACTCATTGCGACCCCATGGACTCATCCATGGAATTCTGCAGGCCAGAATACTGGAGTGGGTAGCCTTTCCCATCTCCAGGGAATCTTCCCAACCCATGGATCAAGCCCAGGTGTCCCACATTGCAGGCAGATTCTTTACCAGCTGAGCCATCAGGAAGACTTCAGGTGTCAAAGGACGCTAAACCCAGACTCCCTTCCGCTCTCTGCAGTTGGCAAATAGCCTGAAGAGTTGAGGTTCCCAGGGATGTGCCTGGAGGCCTTACACGTGAGTGCCAGTGGGTGTTGGGCCACACAGGGCCCTGTGGGAGAGGAAAGAAGGTGTTGGTCTAGTCTGTGGTGGGTTCAGCTATGTCTTGGGGGCAGGGAGGGTCGGGAGCAACAGCTGGATCCAAACAGTGGTGATCAGCCCTCAGCCTCCTGCTTCCATTCTCCTTTCCCTCCGGCTTCATGTGTCTGTAGCAATCTTGCTTCTCTTCTGCCTGTTC
The DNA here is from genome assembly GCA_006410675.1 of Oreotragus oreotragus. Taxonomy (NCBI): domain Eukaryota; kingdom Metazoa; phylum Chordata; class Mammalia; order Artiodactyla; family Bovidae; genus Oreotragus; species Oreotragus oreotragus. The sequence continues at coordinate 53,433 of SJYX01003269.1, forward strand.
CGCCCCACTGCCTCTGAGTCCTTCATGAAGCTGTGATTTTCCTTGTTTCTGCCAGACCTTGGACCTTGGACCTCGACAGGCAGAACAGTTTACCTGTCTGAGGAGCCCTTCGTCACCTGCTGCTCTCTCAGCTGGATCAGTCGCCTCTGGCACTTGTGGTCCAGGGAAGCACAAGCATTCTGCACCGTAGGTTCAGATACAGAAGGGACGGCGACAGTGGAGGGAAGAGCCCCCTGCAAGGTCACCTACTCTTAGTCTCGGAAGGAGACAGACATACTCTCTCTTAAGTCTGACTATGCAGAGACCCTTGAAAAGATTGTCTGAAACAAAGGCGGTCAGCGCTTCACCGCAAGGTGGACAGAGGTGCGAGCCCCTCCTGGAGGACTGTCTCCAGCACCGAGGGCGTGGAGCCCTGTCGCCTTCTGCTGTGCTCCTGGTTTGGAGCTCTTCTCTGCCTTCTGTTTTAAATTGTCAGTGTGATCGCATCTATTTTATGTCTTCGCACATTTGCCCAAGTTTTGATTACTGATGTGACTCTCCTTTAGTTGTTTATGTATCAGGGTGGTTACTTCAGAGTGAACCTGAGAAAGGCCAGTTTCCTGAGGTTGTCTGACTGATAACACATTCAAATTTCTCTCCGTGCTGGCTTTTAGAAGCCCTGTCTTCTGGTTTCTTTTTCACTCACTGTGCCTTCTTGATCTTTGCTAACTCGTTTTAACGTCTCTTAATGTAATTTTACACTCTTCTACACTCTGCTATTCAGAAGAGGTTTTATGTTTCTTTGTTTGAAAATAGAATTGCACGTCTGTTGTATGGCATTCGACATCTAAGCCCCATGGTTGTAGAAACAAAGCAGGTAAGACGCCCTCTCTGTGGATCGTCTCCGCTAGATGTGTGTAGTGTTGCATGTCATATTCTCCACACCATAGCTTCCTGAGAGCAGCATTATCCTTCCTCCTTCAGGGGAGCTCTGACATCCCCTGGTGGGTGGTCTACTTTACCTTTGACTCTGATGCCTCAACATCCCATGTCCCCCCAAAAATACACATACACACACACATGCACACTTGCCAGCATCTGGCTCATCTGAATCGTCCATGAAGAGGAAAAGAGTAATGAATATATGTTTTTAAAGAGTACATTACCTCACTTCCTTAATTTGTTTGTACATTTATATATATGGCATTTTTTAAGGAACATCATTCACAATGTTCCTTAGAAATCAGTGACTCAGTAACTTTTTCTGGAGGCCACAGCCAAGTAGAAATTGTGAAGAGAAGTTATAGCCAGGTACGTTCTCATAGTGTAAAATATTTTATCCCTCCCCCGCCCATTAAAAAATAACCTATTTAGTGAGATCTTTATTTGTATTTTATTTAAGCCAAAGTGTGACTGTCTTCTTAGAAAAGCAGTTTTGCATTGTGCTGGTGATTCTGGGACAGGTCTCAGTTATTGGAGGAGGTGACAAACCCACTTGAATATCAAATAACGCCTGTAAACTGAATGGTGGTACACGCATGCCCTTGAGAGAAATATGATATTATTTAAATATTTCAGTGCTTGCTTTTTTTTTTGTTGTTGTTGTTATATGGATACTTCCAGTGAAAAGATAGTAAAAAAAAATACATTTTTTATATTCAAAAAGCATTCTAAGAAATTAATAAAATTATTCATCCCAAAGAGGGGAACTGGTTGGTAGGAGACTGGAGAGAATGACTTATGTTTCACTCTGTATCCTATCATATCTCTTAATATTGATTCCCAGTACATGAATTTCCTACTCAAAAAGGAAAATTGGGAAAAATTCTTAAAAGTTTGAGTTGGGAACAATTCTGGGTTATTTCCATGAGCCTTTGCAACTCTTAAGATTTGTTGTTGCTTATGCATGTCCAAAGGAAAGGAAAACACACAGAGAAAATACTGTTATTATAGAGAGTAGAATTTGTCCTAAAATTCAGTATAATAGTGCTAAGAAATTGACTACATTTCAAGCCTTAGGTAGTTCTTGGAAGATCTTGAGTATATATTTACAAGATATGTTTAAATATAATGCTTTTTAAAATTTATTCTTCGAGATTTTTGCAGCCTTGGCCCCACAAAAGGCATAGCAAACAGAACATGTTTATTTAACAAACAAAAGAAAATGATTTTTTTTATACCAACTAGTGAAAAGAAACTGGCCCTAAATTCTTCAGTTTACAGATATTTTTTTGGATTTACTTTATATTAATAAATCTGTCTTCAGAGAACAAAATTAATTTCCCTTGGTTGTAATATCTTTACCAAAAATAATAATGAGCACTATAGGTGTTCAATATCAAATGCCAACTAGTAATGAACTTTGGACAAAGAGGTGGATGGAATATAAGAGCAAATCAAGTGTCTCACAGCTGGCTGGCTGTGAACAAATTCTGAATAGAATAACTCAAATAATTGAGTATATGTTTGCTTTCAAAAGGAATTGGGAACCTGTTAACCAGATTCTCAGAAAAAAAACAAACTTCATTTCTGTTTAAGGGTAAAATTTATTTTAAACAGTATCTTTTTATTATTTATTTATTTATATTTATAAGTACTACCTTCACCAAAGAGGAAAAAGCTTGAGTTGTAGTTTCTCAATTTTATTTTATTTATTTTTAATGTATTTCCTTACATCCTTTTTCTTTCCTATTTCCTGCGTCTTTGTCATTTTGCCTTTTTGGAGATTTCCTGAATATCTTTTGTATCTTATAAATGGCCTTTTCAAAGACTGTGTTGTTTGTTGATTATATTGAATTTGTTTACTTTTAAGATGTCTGTCTATTCTCTCTCTTTATTACTTTTTTCCTTTCTCCCTGCCATCTTTTGTAATCCTCATAATATCCTCAAATCTCTGAGGGTATCTATTAAAGAAGCTCTCATTTTCACTCCTGTATATCATCTTGAGGTGGTGGTTTTATAATTTTTTGTTTTTTCTTCTTTAATTTTCTTCTCCTTTGAACTTTTAAAAAAGATATATTTAGTAATGAAAGACATCCTGGATTGATTTAGGCTGGTGTAGTTTTCCTTTATGCTTGTGTGGCTCGTTTATCCATACAGATTCTCCCTTGAAGGAATTCTTCTCAATTGCAGGCCTCAAGACTGGAGATGGATACATCATAGAGAGGAAATGTCAGTTTTCATTGCTAGCAGTGGAGTGTTTGAGAAGGTCCTTATTAAACTTGAGCCCTGAATGGGGTTCAAGAGCATGAGATTTTCCCTTGTTCACTTCTTATAAATAGTTCTAAATTTGAATCAATTTTATAATTATTTTATTCAGATATAATTTTTAACTCAAGACAGTTTGTGGAAATTATATGTTGAACAGTGGATGGACATAATTTAACTCTTTAGATAAATACTAATTTTAGTGAAAAATTTTAGGATAGATTTGGCCTCAAGGCCCCACGGGCCAGTCTTGGTTTTGCTTTTACGTTTTTATTTCTCTCATAAAATCTTATGTTAATCATCTCCCTCCTGCTAGACTCTGGAATGTTTGAGCGCAGGTAGAGTGTTCTATCTCCAGTACCTTTATGTCAAGCTCATGAAAATGCCAAACACTATAAAAGATATTGAGAAAACTGAGACTCAGAAACTGACTTTGAGAAAGCTTATGGATATCCTAAATGGGCTTCCCTCATAGCTCAGTTGGTAAAGAATCTGCCTGCAATGTAGGAGACCCATGTTCGATTCCTGGGTCAGGAAGATCTCCTGGAGAAGGAAATGGCATCCCACTCCAGTATTCTTGCCTGGAGAATCTCGTGGACAGAGAGGAGCCTGGCAGGCTATAGTCCATGAGGTCACAAGGGTCAGACACGACTTAGCAACTGAAGAGAAAGATAGATACCTAAAGAGCATTTACTATTATTATTATTATTAAAGGTTTTGTCATTAACTTAGGAAGGGCATTTATTATTGATTGAGTACTGCAGATAAAGGTGTCTCCAGGTTTTATGCAACCTGTGTTTATTAATTATGGAAGAGTTGGAACCCAAGTCTAGTATTTTATCTGTGTCTATTTCACCTTGCTGTACAAAGGGGTACTGATGAAAAAGTGTAGGATAGCTGTAATAGGTGAATCTATTAAGTTTTGTGGTTAGGCTCAGTTCATTTGTATCTGAGATTTTCTCATTTTGTAGTCAAAGATAAATAGGTTTGTGTTTACTTGCTTTGTGGCTCCTAATATACATGTTTATCAGTTCTGATGTTTCCTTCCCTTTCTCCCTGGTCTTCCCTGTGATACTGAGATACAGTATATTTAACCTGAGGGTAAGCCCAGTTTTTCTTTCTGTTCAATTTTTAGTATCCTTTTTTTTTTTTTGCCATTAAGCATAATCATTACATGTCTTAACTCTCTGTTACAGAATGTCACCTCAACTTTTTGGGACTCATTGAACATCTGTTATATGTAGCTTTATCAAGATCTTTTATAGCTATTTGACAAATTTTCAGTCATAATTACCTTGTTAAAATTCCTGACCTCTAACTTTTATGTTTTCTTGTGCTGGATTCTTTGTCTGCTAATCTTTGCTTCTTCTATAAAAATTGTACAGAAAAAGAAGGAAGTCCTTGCGTGTCTAACCATGCCACCATAATAGGTGTTTTATTTTCACTTTCTCCCTGTTACCTAGTAGGTGTCAGAGAAAAATACTCAAAATGTTAAATCGTTCAGTAACACTTGTTAAAGTGCAGTAAGGAAGACTTTAGGGAGAGGTCACAGTAATAGGTGTAGGACTACTTCAGTGGGAGAGGAATTGAATTCAATGGACAAGTGGGAATTTATGGCCGAGGACCAGGTTAGGGGTCTGTGGATGGAAAATTACTAAGAAGAAATACCAGAGGGCAATGGGGGGGATTCTAGCTAAACCGACCTGACAGGATTCTTGCTGAAGGCGGGCCATGGTGACCGTTTCTCACCAGGGGGACGGTGGAGGAGGAGCCCCATCAGATACTGAGCAGGGTGCCGGTGGCGGGGGGCGTTGGTTAAATGGACTTAGCAGAATTCATGCTAAAACTGGGCAATGCAGAGATGGCCACAGAAGCCCAAAAGTTAGATGTACTTGAAAAAGAGTTCAGGATAGTCTCAGTGGAGTTCAGTCCATAAGAGAATGTTTGTCACAGTTGGCACACCATTTGGATCCAGAGACTATTTTTATTTTCTTGCTTGCTTGGGTACCTTCAAGTTCTTGTAGGTCTCTTTTGGTTTAAAGCAACACACACACTCACACACATACAAATTTCTGAAAGAGTGTGGGGGTTCCAGCTGCTTTCCTCCCCAAAGCTAGTAAACAAGCCAGGTTGGTGCCTAGGAAAGTTTCCTTTATTTCACATATTGGCAGCTAGTGGGGAGGGTGGTAGACATCTGTTCAAAGGCCACCCCAACCCCCACCCACGGTAACCAGTGGGGCCGGAGCTTGTATAGGCAGATGGAAGGGGCTACATGCAGAAGCAACACAGTTATCTCTAATGGGCATCTTCAGATTGGTCATCAGTGGTCTAACCAGCATCATCCTGGTTGTTTTAGGTACAGTTAATTTTCAGTTCCAGGGCCCATTTGTTCCCATTTCTCTGAGGCCAGTTCTTGGAATTGTGGCAGCTCATGTCCTGGGAACAGTCTGGTCACGAAGTAGCTAACGTCTCCACCTGGGGCTTTGGTGTCTCCAAGACAGCGCACAGAGTATGGCTCAGAATATGACCTAGCGCCTTGGAGACGGAGCTCAGGGTCTCTGACTGTGCTAAATGACCGCGTCAGTTAGCGCCTTGGAGACGGAGCTCAGGGTCTCTGACTGTGCTAAATGACTGCGTCAGTATTATTTAGTCTCCTTTGGCTGTTTTCCTTTGTTTCCACATTTCTTAATTCTCTGATTAAACTTACTCTTGGACTAAAGTTGTCCACAGTCAAAAAGCAGGCAAAGGGCATGGTGAGGGGCAAGGACCATAGGGTCCTGCTCTGTTTCAGAAATACATATAGTAGTTTGTTTTTTTTTGAAGAAAATCAGGTTTTATCTTGAGCTTTGTATTAGCTGATGTGTTCCGTTCATTGCTTATTTTAGATACAATGTGCATTGAGAATAATTGGCTATGTAGTGGCATAGAATAGTATGTAAATTAGCTAATATGGAAACCCACAGTAACCATAGTAACTGCTGTTACCTACAGTGAGTGTCTGCTCAATGGTCTATGCAAGTAAAACTACTTTTGTTTTCTTGGAAACCTTTCAGCATTTGTTGGGCCCCTGTGCACCAAGTCATATGTATGTATGAAGTAATTTGTATCTCCCATGCATTCTTTGCATTTTCTTTATTTAAAAAAAATTAAATATGTAGTCTCGTGAAATATTAACATACCCAGAGTTTAGGAACAACCCATTTTTCTGGTTTATCTGGTCCTTTACTTTTTAGAAAAATGGTTTAAAGCACCCTTTTGTTGAGAAGTTTTGGATACTATTTTAGATTAACTTAAAAAAAAAGGAAGTCATCCTCATACACAGAATTTTGAAGCAAATCAGTAGTTATCCTATGTATTTTTAGTTGATATCTATTGAGCTGGTGCTTTGCCCTCCATTCTGTATCAGGCTGTTTGAAACAAGCTTAAAACCCTCTGCTGTTGAGAAGCGTTCACTCTTGCTCACGCTCTGGTGGGGTCTCTCTTTTTCTGTGGGTTCTCAGAGACTTAACTCTTCTGTCTCACTATGTTGCCTTCATAAAATTGGGATAACACTGCACTCACAGTCAGCCAGGTGGTTAGTCGTGACCTAGTTGTATCATTCTTTGGGTCATTATGGTAAACTCTGGCTTAGATTTGATGAAATACTACTGAAAAAATCAAAACAGTATGTTCATTTTATATAATCTGGGAAGCAATTTTAGAAGGTCGATAAAAGGAAAAGTACCAGCATAAAGAAGAAGCTTTACTTCGGTAAACAGAAGAACTTAAGACTGTGACACAAAGGACGCCAAAAAGCCCTTTATCTTTGAGGTTCCTTCAGTTTCCTCATCTGTTTTCTGCTTCTTTGAAGGTTCATTAGGCAGCCCGTGATTCTACTGGAAGCTCAGTGGCTGTTGCTGGGTTACTGAGAATCTCCCACTTAGCCTTTTCTGAGTTTTTTTCTAAATCAAACTCCAGGTCTCTAACTTGCTGAGATTTACATGAAGATTGATATAGTACACAGGAGGAAACGTACATAGATATGGAAGGAGGTTAAGCACAGAGGCCTGGATGTGAGAGTCTGGCTTTGTTCTGCCATTAGGTCCGTCACTTGCTTCTCAAGCCTTAGTTTTCCCTTGAGCAAAGTGGAAAAAGTAATACAGGATTTCTTGCCATAATTTGCAGCCGTCTGGAAGGAAGAGATTTTCCTCTGTACGTCTAGGTTCTGGCTGGCTGACCTAAGAATTCAGTCGGCATAAGACAGATTAACAAAAGTTTAAAGTTTAATAGAAAAGACAATCACACAAAAATTTAAGAACATGTGTACATGGCAGAGATCCAGGAAAACTCACTGACATAGTTGAAGCCCTCATCTTAAACACCGTCCTCAGCTGAAAACAGAAGGGTGGAGAGTAGGTTATGAGAGGTTACCAGGTTAAGCACAGCAAACACAGGTGACGCTGTTAGTGTAGAGTTGGCCTTCGCCATCTCCATCAGCTGGAATTTTTCCTCTTCTTGGCACCTCCAGGAAGACAACCTTACAAACGGAAACTGAAGGTCGCTCAGTCGTGTCCGACTCTTTGTGACTATGGACTGTACAGTCTGTGGAATTCTCCAGGCCAGAATACTGGAATGGTCAGCCTTTCCCTTCTCCAGGGGATCTTCCCAACCCAGGGATCAAAGCCAGGTCTCCCACATGGCAGGTGGATTCTTTATCAGCTGAGCCACAAGGGAATCCCTTACAAATCGAGATTTTCCTTATAAATGTCAATGTTTCTTCAGAAGGGTTAAGTCCTACTTGATTTTTGGAGTAAACTCCTTCCCCTGTCTGCTGTTTCTTAGAAAATAAACAGCTTAAAATAATTCATAGGTTGGGGTGGAAAATTCTGTTCTCCTACATAGGGGTTAAATGAAATAGTGGATATACAGTACTTCGGTTTCTTGTGTTTTTTTATGCTTGTGTTTAGTGAGCGCTTACGGAGCATCTCTGTGCCTGGTCCCAGCAGTAAGACAGAGCTGCATGTCCTCCATGAGCATCTTTCCTAGTGGGGGAGAATCTTCAGTGCTTGATACACATAATAAGCAGCTAGTAGATGTTACCGTGTTGTCTAAGAAGTTATTATAACTCAGCTTATGTAACAGTAGAACTTGCTGCATAATAAAATCATGGCACCTTGTTATTTTTCGGCTGTCATTACTTGGGGGAAAGGAGAGTTCTAATTATCTCCTCACACATCCTTACAATGACTCCTGCTTCAGCAGGGCTCAAAGGAGGAAGTGCTTTTTTTTTTTTTGCCATTAAGCATAATCATTACATGTCTTAACTCTCTGTTACAGAATGTCACCTCAACTTTTTGGGACTCATTGAACATCTGTTATATGTAGCTTTATCAAGATCTTTTATAGCTATTTGACAAATTTTCAGTCATAATTACCTTGTTAAAATTCCTGACCTCTAACTTTTATGTTTTCTTGTGCTGGATTCTTTGTCTGCTAATCTTTGCTTCTTCTATAAAAATTGTACAGAAAAAGAAGGAAGTCCTTGCGTGTCTAACCATGCCACCATAATAGGTGTTTTATTTTCACTTTCTCCCTGTTACCTAGTAGGTGTCAGAGAAAAATACTCAAAATGTTAAATCGTTCAGTAACACTTGTTAAAGTGCAGTAAGGAAGACTTTAGGGAGAGGTCACAGTAATAGGTGTAGGACTACTTCAGTGGGAGAGGAATTGAATTCAATGGACAAGTGGGAATTTATGGCCGAGGACCAGGTTAGGGGTCTGTGGATGGAAAATTACTAAGAAGAAATACCAGAGGGCAATGGGGGGGATTCTAGCTAAACCGACCTGACAGGATTCTTGCTGAAGGCGGGCCATGGTGACCGTTTCTCACCAGGGGGACGGTGGAGGAGGAGCCCCATCAGATACTGAGCAGGGTGCCGGTGGCGGGGGGCGTTGGTTAAATGGACTTAGCAGAATTCATGCTAAAACTGGGCAATGCAGAGATGGCCACAGAAGCCCAAAAGTTAGATGTACTTGAAAAAGAGTTCAGGATAGTCTCAGTGGAGTTCAGTCCATAAGAGAATGTTTGTCACAGTTGGCACACCATTTGGATCCAGAGACTATTTTTATTTTCTTGCTTGCTTGGGTACCTTCAAGTTCTTGTAGGTCTCTTTTGGTTTAAAGCAACACACACACTCACACACATACAAATTTCTGAAAGAGTGTGGGGGTTCCAGCTGCTTTCCTCCCCAAAGCTAGTAAACAAGCCAGGTTGGTGCCTAGGAAAGTTTCCTTTATTTCACATATTGGCAGCTAGTGGGGAGGGTGGTAGACATCTGTTCAAAGGCCACCCCAACCCCCACCCACGGTAACCAGTGGGGCCGGAGCTTGTATAGGCAGATGGAAGGGGCTACATGCAGAAGCAACACAGTTATCTCTAATGGGCATCTTCAGATTGGTCATCAGTGGTCTAACCAGCATCATCCTGGTTGTTTTAGGTACAGTTAATTTTCAGTTCCAGGGCCCATTTGTTCCCATTTCTCTGAGGCCAGTTCTTGGAATTGTGGCAGCTCATGTCCTGGGAACAGTCTGGTCACGAAGTAGCTAACGTCTCCACCTGGGGCTTTGGTGTCTCCAAGACAGCGCACAGAGTATGGCTCAGAATATGACCTAGCGCCTTGGAGACGGAGCTCAGGGTCTCTGACTGTGCTAAATGACCGCGTCAGTTAGCGCCTTGGAGACGGAGCTCAGGGTCTCTGACTGTGCTAAATGACTGCGTCAGTATTATTTAGTCTCCTTTGGCTGTTTTCCTTTGTTTCCACATTTCTTAATTCTCTGATTAAACTTACTCTTGGACTAAAGTTGTCCACAGTCAAAAAGCAGGCAAAGGGCATGGTGAGGGGCAAGGACCATAGGGTCCTGCTCTGTTTCAGAAATACATATAGTAGTTTGTTTTTTTTTGAAGAAAATCAGGTTTTATCTTGAGCTTTGTATTAGCTGATGTGTTCCGTTCATTGCTTATTTTAGATACAATGTGCATTGAGAATAATTGGCTATGTAGTGGCATAGAATAGTATGTAAATTAGCTAATATGGAAACCCACAGTAACCATAGTAACTGCTGTTACCTACAGTGAGTGTCTGCTCAATGGTCTATGCAAGTAAAACTACTTTTGTTTTCTTGGAAACCTTTCAGCATTTGTTGGGCCCCTGTGCACCAAGTCATATGTATGTATGAAGTAATTTGTATCTCCCATGCATTCTTTGCATTTTCTTTATTTAAAAAAAATTAAATATGTAGTCTCGTGAAATATTAACATACCCAGAGTTTAGGAACAACCCATTTTTCTGGTTTATCTGGTCCTTTACTTTTTAGAAAAATGGTTTAAAGCACCCTTTTGTTGAGAAGTTTTGGATACTATTTTAGATTAACTTAAAAAAAAAGGAAGTCATCCTCATACACAGAATTTTGAAGCAAATCAGTAGTTATCCTATGTATTTTTAGTTGATATCTATTGAGCTGGTGCTTTGCCCTCCATTCTGTATCAGGCTGTTTGAAACAAGCTTAAAACCCTCTGCTGTTGAGAAGCGTTCACTCTTGCTCACGCTCTGGTGGGGTCTCTCTTTTTCTGTGGGTTCTCAGAGACTTAACTCTTCTGTCTCACTATGTTGCCTTCATAAAATTGGGATAACACTGCACTCACAGTCAGCCAGGTGGTTAGTCGTGACCTAGTTGTATCATTCTTTGGGTCATTATGGTAAACTCTGGCTTAGATTTGATGAAATACTACTGAAAAAATCAAAACAGTATGTTCATTTTATATAATCTGGGAAGCAATTTTAGAAGGTCGATAAAAGGAAAAGTACCAGCATAAAGAAGAAGCTTTACTTCGGTAAACAGAAGAACTTAAGACTGTGACACAAAGGACGCCAAAAAGCCCTTTATCTTTGAGGTTCCTTCAGTTTCCTCATCTGTTTTCTGCTTCTTTGAAGGTTCATTAGGCAGCCCGTGATTCTACTGGAAGCTCAGTGGCTGTTGCTGGGTTACTGAGAATCTCCCACTTAGCCTTTTCTGAGTTTTTTTCTAAATCAAACTCCAGGTCTCTAACTTGCTGAGATTTACATGAAGATTGATATAGTACACAGGAGGAAACGTACATAGATATGGAAGGAGGTTAAGCACAGAGGCCTGGATGTGAGAGTCTGGCTTTGTTCTGCCATTAGGTCCGTCACTTGCTTCTCAAGCCTTAGTTTTCCCTTGAGCAAAGTGGAAAAAGTAATACAGGATTTCTTGCCATAATTTGCAGCCGTCTGGAAGGAAGAGATTTTCCTCTGTACGTCTAGGTTCTGGCTGGCTGACCTAAGAATTCAGTCGGCATAAGACAGATTAACAAAAGTTTAAAGTTTAATAGAAAAGACAATCACACAAAAATTTAAGAACATGTGTACATGGCAGAGATCCAGGAAAACTCACTGACATAGTTGAAGCCCTCATCTTAAACACCGTCCTCAGCTGAAAACAGAAGGGTGGAGAGTAGGTTATGAGAGGTTACCAGGTTAAGCACAGCAAACACAGGTGACGCTGTTAGTGTAGAGTTGGCCTTCGCCATCTCCATCAGCTGGAATTTTTCCTCTTCTTGGCACCTCCAGGAAGACAACCTTACAAACGGAAACTGAAGGTCGCTCAGTCGTGTCCGACTCTTTGTGACTATGGACTGTACAGTCTGTGGAATTCTCCAGGCCAGAATACTGGAATGGTCAGCCTTTCCCTTCTCCAGGGGATCTTCCCAACCCAGGGATCAAAGCCAGGTCTCCCACATGGCAGGTGGATTCTTTATCAGCTGAGCCACAAGGGAATCCCTTACAAATCGAGATTTTCCTTATAAATGTCAATGTTTCTTCAGAAGGGTTAAGTCCTACTTGATTTTTGGAGTAAACTCCTTCCCCTGTCTGCTGTTTCTTAGAAAATAAACAGCTTAAAATAATTCATAGGTTGGGGTGGAAAATTCTGTTCTCCTACATAGGGGTTAAATGAAATAGTGGATATACAGTACTTCGGTTTCTTGTGTTTTTTTATGCTTGTGTTTAGTGAGCGCTTACGGAGCATCTCTGTGCCTGGTCCCAGCAGTAAGACAGAGCTGCATGTCCTCCATGAGCATCTTTCCTAGTGGGGGAGAATCTTCAGTGCTTGATACACATAATAAGCAGCTAGTAGATGTTACCGTGTTGTCTAAGAAGTTATTATAACTCAGCTTATGTAACAGTAGAACTTGCTGCATAATAAAATCATGGCACCTTGTTATTTTTCGGCTGTCATTACTTGGGGGAAAGGAGAGTTCTAATTATCTCCTCACACATCCTTACAATGACTCCTGCTTCAGCAGGGCTCAAAGGAGGAAGTGCTGAGAGTTTCAGATGACAGCTTGCTGCGCTGGCACTTACCATTCAGATGCTAATGGGATACATTCTTTGGCTTTTATACTTGGGAGCAGATTTCATCTGTCTTTTTTAGATTTCATTCATAATCTTATTCACAAGTTCCTTTTAGCTTGTTAGAGAAGTCTGTAATTTTAGAAACCCTACCTGCTGAATTATAACGGCGAAGACCATTATGAGTTGATTAGCAAAAAATAATGTTAAAAAAAATTCCATTTTAACTTCAGCATGTCAAGTCTAAAGAAGACATTCTCAAACTTACAGCTATCTGGAACACCTTGATCTTGCTCTTAAGCAATAAGTCCAATAATAGCCATATCAGACTGGAGATTAAAAAACAAACAAGCAATGATTTGAGTCTTTGGAATCTCTAGCTGAAATGATCAGAGAAGGGAAGATGGTGATCATTATTATTTAAAATGGCCTAAAATATATTTTACTTTGGGACTGCCACTTCTCTCTCTGGGGTTTTCTACCGCTGTTAACCTCTATTAAAAGGTAAACTGAGGCACATTAAAATTTTCAAGAGTTGATTTGAGCAGACATCTCTTGGGATCAGGTAGCCTCTGACTGGTTGTTAGGAGCAGTCAGTTGCCAGGTGCTGGGGGAAGAGCTCTAATAGGCTAGATACAGAAGCAACACAAGGAAATGATCGATTGGTATTGCTTGTGCAGTTGCCTTATTTGCGAAAGCCCAGTTGGGTGTTTGTGACTGGTTGTTCTCATGTTTAATTTTCTCATTTGGGGGTACACTTGTGGTTGACTCTGGCTTAGATTTGCTTTTGCTTACGTAGGCTGTGAAGGCCTTAGAGCCACCCCAGTCTATGACCTCCTTGTTTAACACGTCTTTTCCCCATTCACAGTGTAGGCAACCTTTTTTTTGTGTTTGACTCTCTGTGAGTGCTAAGTCACTTCAGTTATTTCTGACTCTTGTGACCCTGTGGACTGTAGCCTGCCAGGCTCCTCTATCCATGGCATTTTCCAGATAAGAAAACTGGAGTGCTTTGCCATTTCCTTGACCCCCTTCGGCATTTGGTATTTTCTCTGCCCTATCTCTCCTGCCCTGGACATTCATGCTCACCTTCTGACAGCTGGAGTGCATCTTCTGTGACAGCCTTGTTCCCCTGGGGGATGTGTGTTTTCCCTCCTATGAGGTCTCATTGTACTTAGCACATTGGGTTTGGTTGGTTTAATCTGTTGTTCTTTGTACTATCTATTTTGGGACTTATTTTCCCTCACTGGCCACAAAACATGAATCACCATCTTAATATTTTCAGTTCTTTCCTGGCATCCCCGGGAATAATGGCTTTTAAATATAAACATTCGTTTCTGTTAGAAAAGCAGAGAACAGGATGATCATTCTCTATTAATACTCTAGTGTCTCTTATCCTGGCATCTTAATTCCATAAGCTTTAATTGATTTATTTATAAACTAGATGCAGCTCACCAATTTTCATGACCTTGGTATAAACTAATAGAAGGATAGCTTAAATACTGGTTTTAATTGCAGCCATTAATTGTAAGATGCACCATTTTTTAGACATGCCATTAAAAAGGGGAAAAAGAAAAACTGACACAGTGCTAAGATACCACTGATTCTAAAATATATCCTTGATACATCCTTAATTGCAGTTTAAGTTCAGTTCAGTCATGTCTGACTCTTTGCAACCCCATGAATGACAGCACGCCAGGCCTCCCTGTCCATCACCAACTCCCGGAGTTCACTCAGACTCACATCCATTGAGTTGGTGATGCCATCCAGCCATCTCATCCTCTGTCGTCCCCTTCTCCTCCTGCCCCCAATCCCTCCCAGCATCAGAGTCTTTNGACTCTTTGCAACCCCATGAATGACAGCACGCCAGGCCTCCCTGTCCAGCACCAACTCCCGGAGTTCACTAAGACTCAAATCCATTGAGTTGGTGATGCCATCCAGCCATCTCATCCTCTGTCGTCCCCTTCTCCTCCTGCCCCCAATCCCTCCCAGCATCAGAGTCTTTTCCAATGAGTCAATTCTTTGCATGAGGTGGCCAAAGTACTGGAGTTTCAGTTTTATCATCAGTCCTTCCAGTGAACACCCAGGACTGATTTCCTTTAGAATGGACTGGTTGGATCTCCTTGCAGTCCAAGGGACTCTCAAGAGTCTTCTCCAACACTACAGTTCAAAAGCATCAATTTTTTGGCACTCAGCTTTCTTCACAGTCCAACTCTCACATCCATACATGACTACTGGAAAAACCATAGCCTTGACTAGACGGACTTTTGTTAGCGAAATAATGTCTCTGCTTTTCAATATGCTATCTAGGTTGGTCATAACTTTCCTTCCAAGGAATAAGCGTCTTTTAATTTCATGGCTGCAGTCACCATCTGCAGTGATTTTGGAGCCCAGAAAAATAAAGTCTGACACTGTTTCCACTGTTTCCCCATCTATTTCCCATGAAGTGATGGGACCGGATGCCATGATCTTCGTTTTCTGAATGTTGAGCTTTAAGCCAACTTTTTCACTCTCCTCTTTCACTTTGATCAAGAGGCTTTTTAGTTCCTCTTCACTTTCTGCAGTTTAGAAATGCTAAAATGTACAAAAATGTTCACTTTTAAGTCAGTGAAATGTGGTCATGTTATTTCTTCTAGAAAGATTTAAGAAATCATCAAGGAACACAATGAAAATTTGGTTTCCATTTAGTTTCCTTTCCTACATTTCCATTTTGGTAGATGTATGTGTCTACCAAAAGTCTTTAATGAAGGAAGTTGTCAAGTGCCCAATGAAGTTGGAGGACTGATTTTTCAGAGGATCTGGGCAACCATCAGATTACAACTGCTGTCATAATATTAGATATAACTTACAAATAAACACAGTAAGAGTTGTAAGTGGAGTTGATTAGTCATGCATATTCATAAAAATTTTGAATAAATTGTTATCATGTTTGAAAAGTTTGAGTTACAAGACAGCTTTATGAGAAACAGTACACATTGCCCTGCAAAAGGATTTGTAGCTAAAATTAACACTGATGCCTCCTGAGAAATGTGTTATTTTGCTTCAGGCTCATGTGATTGCTTGGTACAAATGTCAGTTGTAAGGGCATGAGGATTAGTTTTGTTTCACTTGATTCAGCTAATGTGTCAGGATTCATCATATGCTGGGTGGAGATAAGGAAACCCTGGTGATGGTTTGGTGGTTCTCCAGGTTTCCGGCATCTTTTTACATGCTGTACTTTGACAGCTGTTGATTGTTTGGTATAATACTGGGGTCACAGAGGATTGTGGACATGGCACCAACTCTCCTACTTTGAGCTAATGGGTAGCAAAACAGTGGACTCAAGGATGAGGGGGTCTAAGTCTAGTCTCACCTCCACCTGTGACAACAGTGAACCATTTAATAACTGTCTTCATGGGGCCTTGCGGTTGATGTTGACTTTCTGACAGTGAGGTTAGAGGCAATAACACTCGCCCTTTCCTCTTCAGTCTGCTACCTTGTAGTGCCGTCGAGATGGAATTCAGTTTGTAGCTGGTTTGGAACTGGACCATATGCCTCATTAAGTGAAGGGCACCCACAGTGAGCCTGCCCTGATTTGTTCTTTACATTAAAGAGAAAGTTCTGTGATTGTGTTTCTGTTCATACAGGGTATGGTGACATTAGAAGCAAGTTTTTAAGACATCAAAAGTATTATAGATTAGTTGGGAAGAAATAGACTCACAGACACAGGAAGCAAACAATAGTTACCAAAGGAGAAAGCAGTGGGGAGGGAGTTCATTAAGAGTTTTGGATTAGTATATACACACTGTTATGTATAAAATAGATAACCAACAAGGACCTGCTGTATAACATAGGGAACTGTATTCTATAACTTTGTTATAATCTATAATGGAAAAGAATCTCAGAGAGTTCCAGAAAAACATCTATTTCTGCTTTATTGACTATGCCAAAGGCTTTGACTGTGTAGATCACAATAAACTGTGGAAAATTCTGAAAGAGATGGGAATACCAGACCACCTAACCTGCCTCTTGAGAAACCTACATGCAGGTCAGGAAGCAACAGTTAGAACTGGACATGGAACAACAGACTGGTTCCAAATAGGAAAAGCAGTACATCAAGGCTGTATATTGTCACCCTGCTTATTTAACTTCTATGCAGAGTACATCATGAGAAACTCTGGGCTGGAAGAAGCACAAGCTGGAATCAAGATTGCTGGGAGAAATATCAATAACCTCAGATATGCAGATGATACTACCCTTATGGCAGAAAGTGAAGAGGAACTAAAAAGCTTCTTGATGAAAGTGAAAGTGCAGAATGAAAAAGTTGGCTTAAAGTTCAACATTCAGAAAACGAAGATCTTGGCATCTGGTCCCATCACTTCATGGGAAATAGATGGGGAAACAGTGGAAACAGTGTCAAACTTAATTTTGGGGGGCTCCAAAATCACTGTGGATGGTGACTGCAGCCATGAAATTAAAAGACGCTTACTCCTTGGAAGGAAAGTTATGACCAACCTAGATAGCATATTCAAAAGCAGAGACATTGCTTTGCCAACAAAGGTCCGTCTAGTCAAGGCTATGGTTTTNGCATCTGGTCCCATCACTTCATGGGAAATAGATGGGGAAACAGTGGAAACAGTGTCAAACTTAATTTTGGGGGGCTCCAAAATCACTGTGGATGGTGACTGCAGCCATGAAATTAAAAGACGCTTACTCCTTGGAAGGAAAGTTATGACCAACCTAGATAGCATATTCAAAAGCAGAGACATTGCTTTGCCAACAAAGGTCCGTCTAGTCAAGGCTATGGTTTTTCCAGTGGTCATGTATGGATGTGAGAGTTGGACTGTGAAGAAGGCTAAGCGCCGAAGAATCGATGCTTTTGAACCGTGGTGTTGGAGAAGACTCTTGAGAGTCCCTTGGACTGCAAGGAGATCCAACCAGTCCATTCTGAAGGAGATCAGCCCTGGGATTTCTTTGGAAGGAGTGATGCTAAAGCTGAAACTCCAGTACTTTGGCCACCTCATGCGAAGAGTTGACTCATTGGAAAAGACTCTGATGCTGGGAAGGATTGGGGGCAGGAGGAGAAGGGGATGACCGAGGATGAGATGGCTGGATGGCATCACGGACTCGATGGACATGAGTTTGAGTAGGCTCTGGGAGTTGGTGAAGGACAGGGAGGCCTGGCGTGCTGCAATTCATGGGGTCGCAAAGAGTTGGACACGACTGAGTGACTGAACTGAATAGTCAAAAAGTTCGTTCAGGTTTCCCCATAAGAACTTAGCAAACACCTGAATGAACCTGTCCACCAACTCCATGCACATGAATCAGTTTGCTTTGCACCTGAAACTAACACAACATTGTAAGCCAACTGTACCTCAATATGTTTTTTAAAAAGTAAATCAAAAAACTAATTGGAAAGAAATATTTAGGACACTGTAAAATTAGGATGGTTAAGTTTGTGTGCAAATGTGTATGGCTAGTTTTAATGTAACTATTTTAGTGATAAAAGAAACAGCACAATGAGTGGTTTTTAAAGTTTATGTTAGGAACAGTTATTTCATGACTTCTCTGTGCCAGGGCCTAGGCGAAATTTTGAAGAGAAAACAGAAGATTTTTTATATACATGCTTAAAGTGTATTAGCTATTGTTGAGTGAGAAGCAGGTAACTATTATTAGCAAAAGGAATTAAATATTATGGTTTTTAGGTGAGAATGATAAATGGGATAAAAGGGACTGCTGCTGCTGCTGCTAAGTCACTTCAGTCGTGTCCGACTCTGTGTGACCCCATAGACGGCAGCCCACCAGGCTCCCCCGTCCCTGGGATTCTCCAGGCAAGAATACTGGAGTGGGTTGCCATTTCCTTCTCCAGTGCATGAAAGAGAAAAGTGAAAGTGAAGTCGCTCAGTCTGTCCGNTGCTGCTGCTGCTAAGTCACTTCAGTCGTGTCCGACTCTGTGTGACCCCATAGACGGCAGCCCACCAGGCTCCCCCGTCCCTGGGATTCTCCAGGCAAGAATACTGGAGTGGGTTGCCATTTCCTTCTCCAGTGCATGAAAGAGAAAAGTGAAAGTGAAGTCGCTCAGTCTGTCCGACTGTTAGCGACCCCATGGACTGCAGCCCACCAGGGTACTCCGTCCATTGGACCTTCCAGGCAAGAGTACTGGGGTGGGGTGCCATTGCCTTCCCCGGATAAAAGGGACAGACGTTGGAAAAAAAGAAAACATTTTCTCTTAAGTTGTGAATGATAAGAAGGTCCTTGCTAGGGGCAGAAAGCTGTTTGTTGAGAATTTACTTAATACTTTGTGTCAGGCACCGTTTTTGGCTGTGTGTGATAGCTCATTGAATCTTTCATTATTATAGTCCACACTTGGTGGACTCAGATGTTAAATAAATTACTGAAGTTTTGCAAGTTGCAGTACTGGGATTTGAGCTAGGTCTATGTGATCCCATAGCCCATGTTCTTAATCATTGTACTATTCTAGATGGCAAAAAGGGTAGAGGGAAAGCCACGTACAAAGACATGAACAGTAAAAGGGCCCGTTGGATTTACGAAAGATGAGCTTGTCTAGATTTGCTTCCTGGAATAGAGCCTCAGTGTAGCTGAGATGATACCTTTAAAGCCAAGTCTCTGATACAGCCCCTGCCCAACCAGGAGTTGCTCTTAAGTCATTGATTTATTAGCTCCATGTTAACTGAGCATCTGCTGTGCACCAAGCATTTTTCATGGTGCTGGAGGTTCAGAAAGGAGCATGACTTTGGCTTCAAAACTCAAGTATGGTCATGATACCATTATTTTCAGCTATGATGTCTTGTTTTGTGCATTTGCCTAGAAAATTCCTTATGCCATCTTTAGATAAATTTCTTTTGTATTTTATAGTTTTATAACTATTTAAATACTTAAGTCTGTGTGTAAATATATACACAGCCTCTAAACACACATACGATATACACACATGCTTGTATACATGTAGTCTCATAACTCTTTTCTAGAATTAATTTCAGTATGTGATTTGAGCCAGGGAATTAATAGCATCTCTCTCTTCAATTTTCTTCTAAGTAGGAGGCCCCTTCATTTTCCTTATTGAATTTTGCTGCTTTGATATTTTAGGTGGTTCATAATTTCAGTGCTCCAGCTCTTGACTTAAAAATGCATTCTGCGTACTGATAAAATTATTTGTAAAGTTCTATAAACAAAAATTAATTTGTGAATAAATGAACAGAAATGGAGATTGCTTTAAGTCATTTGTGACTGGTACAGCTTCCTCCCTCTTCCCAACCATCCCACTTTTTTCAGCTTCTTTTCTGATAGAAACATCATTTTGAGGTCTAGGTCCACATTTCTCAGTTTTCTAATATTATATAATCTGCTACCTTGGCTCACAAATTTTCCTTTTTACCTCCTTTTAAAAAAGCTTTTAAATATTATGCATACTTGATTTAAGCATTTATATAATATAAAAGGAAATGCAGGCAAAGTTAACAATTTCTTTTTCCCCTTTTTATTCTCATTTTCCTAAGGTAATTGGTTTTAACGTGTTACACCTTTTTCTTGTTCATTTCTGGTAACTACTGATGAAGAGAAATGTTCTGTGTGAGAGAACTAGGAAAATACTAATAGAATTGGGAATTGGGACATGAGTAAAGTCTTAAGTTTAACACTGATTTATAAAAATCTTACCCTAAGCTTTGAAGAGCAAATATTTTTTGAGTCCTCTACCACATATTTCAGTGGAGGAAACCGCCCCCCCCCCGCCCCCATTTTGCTCTTTGAAGTACAGTAAATCGACTTTCCCTTTGCTGTCCTGAGAATCCTGTTGTAAGTCACCTTTCCTAGCTTTGTAAAAGACTTTTAAATCTACTTAGTCTGATTAGCATAAGTTACTTGATAATTTTGCTCAGAAGGGAAAACTAGATGGTATTCTACAGATTGTCTGCTTTTGATTCTTGCTCTGAAACCACAGTAATCTGCTGTTTTAGTGCTTCTTGGGTTCCAGTGTGGTGTTTAAAGATTGTTGACCCTTGGGGTGGGGGACGTTAATTTTTCTTGAGCTCCAAAATCACCTTGGATGGTGATTGCAAGTAAAAGACACTTGCTCCCTGGAAGGAAAGCTATGACAAACCTAGACAGTGTATTAAGAAGCAGAAGACATCACTTTGCTGACAAAGGTCCATGTAGTCAAAAGCTATGGTTTTTTCAGTAGTCATGTACGGATGTGAGAGTTGGACAGTAAAGAAGGCTGAGCACCAAAGAATTGATACTTTTCAAACTGTGGTGCTGGAGAAAACTCTTGAGAGCTCCTTGGACAGCAAGGAGATAAAAATGAGTCAATCCTAAAGGAAATCAACCCTGAATATTCACTGGAAGGACTGATGCTGAAGTTCCAATACTTTGGCCACCTGATGCAAACTGCTGACTCATTGCAAAAGACACTGATGGTGGGAAAGATTGAAAGCAAAATGAGAAGGCGGTAGAGGATGAGATGGTTCAAGAGCATCACTGGTTCAGTGGACATATATTTGAGCAAACTCTGGGAGATGGTGATGGACAGGGAAGCCTGGCCTGCTGCAGCCCACGGGGTCACAAAGAGTTGGGCATGACTTAGCGAATGAACAACAACATCGCCTGGGAAGGGTTCTTTCCTTTCAATCAGTTAAACTCATTTATTTTGCTTTTTTCTTTTTTAACAAGCACAAGTGCTAAATGCATAAGATATAAAAAATTAAGAGAGAAATCGTAATGCTCCCTCCTGGTTTTGTGCTCCCGCCAACAGTTTACCTCTTTGCTATTCTTGGCATTTACAGAAGTGCATCTTTATTGTCTTAAAAAGTTTTACACACATGGTTGTGTAATATATCCATTTATTTGCTTTTCCTGCTTATTTTTATCTTGGAGGTTTTTTCCACAATGGATAATATGGAGCTGTTCTATTCTGTGGGACATAACAAAGCCCACTGCTAATACATTGTTTTCATTGTTTCTCTGTGAAGAAGAAACAACTCTTGGACATTCTTGCTCATAAGCTATTTTGTGTAGGTGTCATTTCTATGAAAAAGGAAAAAAAATAGAGAAACCTGACCTTTTCTGTTTACTTCACTTGGACTTGCCTCTGACTGATGCCAATAAGATGTTGTGTGAGAGAGTTTACCTGTTGACCTAGCATGCATCATTTGATGGTGGTCTCATGACTGTTGTGGGCTTCCCTGGTGGCTCAGAGGTTAAAGCGTCTGCCTAGAATGCGGGAGACCTGGGTTCGATCCCTGGGTCGGGAAGATCCCCTGGAGAAGGAAATGGCAACCCATTCCAGTACTCTTGCCTGGAGAATCCCATGGACGGAGGAGCTTGGTGGGTTATAGTCCACGGGGTCATAAAGAGTCGGACACGACTGAGCGACTTCACTTCACTTCTCATGACTGTAGGCATTCCTCTTGAATTCTCTGAAAGCCCATGGTGCCTGTGGGATAAAAATGCGCTATTCTGAGATTTCCTCCTTGTGGATTTGACTCTGAATATAGTGGCTCTGTGTGTGTAATCAGAATCAGTTACTGGTACACATTTCTGAGTTTAAATCTGTGCATTTTCGTCTTTCAAAAGAACAAACATAAAGAGCTCTGTTCAGAAGTACTTTGATTCCTTGGTTGTGTGCTATGTAATCAGTGTCAATATGAGAAGGTAGTTGAAGGTGTTTAGTAAACTCTGAAACTCCAAATAAGTCAGTTGTTTTCTCCTTAGAAATTGTAGGTCTCAGAACATAATTCAGTGGCTTGAGTATGCCCCAATTTAGCTTGATTCGGACTTATTTTGATTATTAGTATTGGTATGACTTGAGTCAGTCCTTTTTAAGGAATTTTAGAAGAAAGAGGAGCAGTTTCCACATCGTTGTTATTTATTCATAGCTTTGTTATTAGTGAGCCTACCAAGCTTTGTGCATCTGTTCGCCGAATGGCTGTCACCAGCTATGCAGGCTCAAGCAGGGAGGCTAGAGAGTGTCAGAAGGGAGTGTTCACTGGCAGGGTAGACTCTTTCGAACCTGCTTGATCCTCTTTCTATGGCTGGCAGTGAAAGGGAGTCTGTGCTTCTGAAGTTGGTTGGAAACATATTGAGGTGGCAGGAATAGCCTTAGGATAATACATAGGCCCCCCGTTTTAGAAGCACGTGCCAAACTTATATGGACTCTGCTTTCAGAAAACATTTTGAACTGACTTTCAAGTGTGAGCTCTGTTGTGGGCCTAGCTGTCAACAGGTCAGAAGCAGCGTGATGGACTAAAATTTTTAGGACTTGATGATGAATCCTTAGGGTTATGCCATTACATCTCCAGCTTGCTGGGCAATGATCGATTTTCTTGATTGACATGAAATGTGGTTTACTGTGGCCTGGGTCAGCGGGGCAAACAATAGTGGATTGAGCAACTTTGAAGTGTGTCAGCAACTTGAAGTGTCAATGTGCTAGTGGAAGAACACAGCCTCCTTCCTGTGGGTTATAGTGAGGATGTGTTTATTGGGAACAAGAATATGGCTCACCTTGGCAAGGTTACCTTTTTATATGTCCTGAAAGACTCAAAACTTTGTCAGACTTGCCCTCCCTTCCCTATTTGCTCTGTTTCTTACACAGTAGAAGCTTTCAGTAGTTTTGAAATATGAACTGTTCTTTTTTTAAACACACATTTCTAGCATAGGTGGAGTCCTGAGAAAATTTACTGGGGCATTGTGTTTTTACTGGTGTAGTTTTACAGTTGTTGTTTAGTTGCTAAGTTGAGTCTGACTCTGTAACCCCATAGGCTGTAGCCCTAAAGGAAATTAACCCTGAATATTCATTGGAAAGACTGATGCTGAAGCTCCAATACTTTCCCCACCTGTTGCGAACAGTCAACTCACTGGAAGAGACCCTGATGCCGAGAAAGTCTGAAGGTAGGAAGAGAAAGTGAAAGTCGCTGAGTTGTGTCCAACTCTTTGCAACTCCGTGGACTATATTTTCTCCAGGCCAGAATACTGGAGTGGGTAGCCTTTCCTTTCTCCAGGGGATCTTCCCAACCCAGGGATTGAACCCAGGTCTCCCGCATTGCGGGCGGATTCTTTCCCGGCTGAACCACGAGGGAAGCCCAAGAATACTGGAAGCCCATCCCTTCTCCAGGGGATCTTCCTGACCCAGGAATGGAACCAGGGTCTCTTGCATTGCAGGTGAATTCTTTACCAACTGAGCTATCAGGGAAGGGGATGACAAGGGATGAAATGGTTGGGTGGACATCACCGACTCAAAGGACATGAGTTTGAGCAAACTCCAGGAGATGGTGAAGAACAGGGAAGTCTGGCGTGCTGCAGTCCATGAGGTTGCCAAGAATCAGACACGAATAAGCAACTGAAGAACTACAACAGACTGTAGCCCTCCAGGTTCTCTGTCCATGGAACTTCTCAGGCAAGAGTACAGGGGATGGGTTGCCATTTCCTTTTGCAGGGAATCTTTCCCACCCAGGAATGGAACCCATGTCTCCTGCATTGGCAGGCAGATTTTTTACCACTGAGCCACCAGGGAAGCCCAGTATTGACGATACTCTTGAGCATTGGGACATAGAATCTGGAAAACAGGCTGGAAGGTGGTGTCTTCAAAGCTCCTAGTGTGTATGCCTCTCTTCTAGTGTGACGGCACCAATATCAGAGAAGTATCTCCTTTGAATCTGCTTTTAAATCACAAGTAAATTACTAGTGAATGCTGATATGGAACTAAAAAGAGGATGCATTCTGGATAGTCTCAGTTCAGTCGCTCAGTTGTGTCTGACTCTTTGCGACCCCATGAATCGCAGCACGCCAGGCCTCCCTGTCCATCACCAACTCCCGGAGTTCACTCAGACTCACGTCGAGTCAGTGATGCCATCCAGCCATCTTATCTGTCATCCCCTTTTCCTCCTGCCCCCAATCCCTCCCAGCATCAGAGTCTTTTCCAATGAGTCAACTCTTCTCATGAGGTGGCCAGAATACTGGAGTTTCAGCTTTAGCTTCATTCCTTCCAAAGAAATCCCAGGGTTGATCTCCTTCAGAATGGACTGGTTGGATCTCCTTGCAGTCCAAGGGACTCTCAAGAGTCTTCTCCAACACCACAGTTCAAAAGCATCAATTCTTCGGCGCTCAGCTNTTCAGCTTCAGCATCATTCCTTCCAAAGAAATCCCAGGGTTGATCTCCTTCAGAATGGACTGGTTGGATCTCCTTGCAGTCCAAGGGACTCTCAAGAGTCTTCTCCAACACCACAGTTCAAAAGCATCAATTCTTCGGCGCTCAGCTTTCTTCACAGTCCAACTTTCACATCCATACACGACCACAGGAAAAACCATGGCCTTGACTAGGCGGACCTTAGTCGGCAAAGTAATGTCTCTGCTTTTGAATATACTATCTAGGTTGGTCATAACTTTTCTTCCAAGGAGTAAGCGTCTTCTAGGTCCTAATATTTCTCACAGGCAAGGTATCCTCAACTCTAGATTGTATTATTACAAGTCTGATAATCTGTTCACCAAATATCAGCCAGATGGAAAGACAAAGCATAATTTACACGAAACGATACTTTTTGACATCCTTGCCGTACATAATATGTATTCCAAATGTTCGATAGAATGGAAAATGGAAAAAGTCCCCAAATCAGTATGCTCAGGGAAAAGGCTATGATATATGCAATAGATTATGTATATCCATGAACTGCTACTAGGAAAATCCCAACAAATAACCAAACTGCCATTTTTCAATGTCCCGTTAACTGAGAATGAACAGAATATTAAAGAATTTCAGGCTAACTGCATATTAGAAATGCACTTACAGACTTCCTTGGTTGTCCAGTGGTTAGTTTTATAGTAAGAGTACCAAACCTGGATGTACTCATTCCTGCTACAGGGAGCTAATGCTCTTAGGAGGAAATGGATTTAACACATTTAGGACCTATTTACACTGAGAGTCTGAAAGCTCAAATGACAGTAACTGGATATAGTCTCAGGTCTATAGGACTCAGTGGGATATTATTAAAACGATCTCTTTCTTCCCTAGATAGGGGCTAAATGTAAATACTCATCTAACTTTAGAAGACTTGATCCGTTCTCATAGGAAATATCTCAGAGCTCTTCAGTTTTGTGGTTGTGCTTCTGCAGACTGCCTCCAGTTTCTTTTTGTGTGTGAGTGTGTTACAATGGTCAAAATACCATTTTGCTGTTTCAAGGCAAGATGATCGGTTTTGTTGCTGTCTTTTGTAGTGTCCTTACTGGAATATTATGTATAATGTGCATTTAAGAGTAGTATTGTGGGTCCCAGGACTTAGAAAGAGTCATTGTTATTTTATAAGGGTGTTGTTTCATTCTGTGAGGAATTGTATTGTGTATTGGAGACACTGGTTCCAGGCAAATTAGGGGGAGTCACTCGATTGTTAGAGTAGCTGACATCAACTTATTGGGCCTGAAGTCAGAGTTGGATGACCTACTCAGAAAGTACGTGTAGAGTGCTTTCTATGAAAATGAGGAGTGAGTAACAAAGAAACTGAAAGGTGTGGGCTGTCAGATAAGAAAAGCGCCGGTAGAGGGTGTATCCTGAGAAGTCCCTGGTAGCTCAGTCGGTGAAGAACACACCTGCAATGCAGGAAACTCCGATTTGATCCCTCGGTCGAGAAGATTCCCTGGATAAGGGAATGGCTACTCACTGCAGTACTCTTGCCTAGAGAATCCCATGGACAGAGGAGCCTGGCGGGCTTCAGTCCATGGGGTTGCAAAGGGTCAGACACGACTGAGCGACTAAACCACCACCTCCTGAGACAGTGAAGGGAGGAATGTGTTTCAGGAAGATAGGAGAAGTGGTCTGTTCTGTTAGCTGCTAAGACATGTTGGACCGTGTGAGACTTGGGATTTAGCTGTTGAATTTTTACACCGGGAGGTCATCAGTGACCCTGGCGATAGTTCTTTTCAGGAGATGCTGGGATCAAAATCTCACTGATGTAGGTTTTGCTCAAGAATGAAGCAGAGAAATAGTGTGGAAGCTGAAGATAAAGGGAAGAGGGACCATGTAACTTACCATCCAGACCAGGACACTGCCCATGGAAGAGGGCACAGCTTATTATTGTGCTTGAAGTGAAGTGAAGTCGCTCAGTCGTGTCCAACTCTTTGTGACCCCATGGACTGTAGCCTATCAGGCTCCTCCATCCATGGGATTTTCCAGGCAAGAGTGCTGGAGTGGATTGCCATTTCCTTCTCCAGAGGATCTTCCCGACCCAGGAATGGAACCTGGGTCTCCCGCGTTGCAGGCAGACGGCTTTCCATCTGAGCCACCAGGGAAGCCTATATTTATGCTTATGTATCTAAATTGTATTGAATGGTCACTCTTAGTCTGGGTGGGCAAGAGGGATTTCTCAGGAAGCATCTCTTTGTCTCTATGTTGTCTGTCTCTGAAGCAATTTCTTCCTTTCTGTGACTTACCAATTCTTAGTCTGTTGGTAATTTGAGTATTTTAATAGACTTTGGTATGGAATATTTGTTCAGAGCTTTTTAATAGTTTTGCTTTGTCTACATGCAATTTATTTCCTCAATGAATTGACAGTTTGGATTTCCCTATGCACACTTAAAAAAAAATTTGCTCTTATATATAGAAGTTTGTGCAATATAAAAAATGAAATTCAGTACCCTAGAGTTTCCATTGTTTAATTGAAATACTTTTCGGGATGAGAGATTCATAATAATGGTCTTTGGTCCTCTGACAAAATAACTATTATATTTAATGACTGGTGTGTGTTTTGGCTAATATAGATTTTATCTGAGCTCCAGTATTTTTAAAAAACAGATCCTAAACCCAGGATAACCTGGTAATGCATTTCAGTAAATCATTTTTCTATTGTAAATTATATTTTATTTCAATGTATTTTCATTTAGAGTAGTGATGTTCAATCCTCTTTTGATCTCATACCATGTTAGCTAAAGAAAAAAGCAACCAATTTATGTTTATTTATAAAATAGTTGCAAATGATTATCATTGTGATATATATACACTTTTTTTCAGAAAACAGAAATTAAAAAGTGAGATAAAGATGAAATGGACAGTATTTTAAAATAATGTTGCTATTATGATGGCTTTCTTTTATCATTAGCTTGAGGCACTGGATCAGTGGTTCTCAATTATGATTGCCTACAGGGGCTTCCCTGTAGCTTAGATAGTGAAGAATCTGCCTGCAATGCAGGAGACCTGTGTTCAATCCCTGGGTCTGGAAGATCCTCCGGAGAAGGGAATGGAAATCCTCTCTAGTGTTCTTGCCTGGAGAATCCCATGGATAGAAGAGCCTGGCAGGCTACAGTCTGGGGTTGCAAAGAGTCGGACACGACTGAGTAACTAACACTGCAGTACAGGATTAGACTCTTACGATGCTTCTTTAAAAAAGCATGATACTCGTGCCCTTCTGCAGACACAAGAGTCAGAAGCGCTGGGAAAGGTGATTGGCTTGCTCTTTTTGTTTGATCTTTGATTCCAATATACAGGAAAGTGGAGATCACTGTTGTATATACTTACGGGTAAATACTTCGCTTCCTCTCCCCTCCTTCCTTTACTGTTTCCTTCCTCTCTCTCTCTGTTCTCTCCTTTCTCTCTTTCAGTTCAGTTCAGTCGCTCAGTCGTGTCCGACTCTTTGCGACCCCATGAATCGCAGCACGCCAGGCCTCCCTGTCCATCACCAACTCCCGGAGTTCACTCAGACTCACGTCCATCGAGTCCGTGATGCCATCCAGCCATCTCATCCTCGGTCGTCCCCTTCTCCTCCTGCCCGCAATCCCTCCCAGCATCAGAGTCTTTTCCAATGAGTCAACTCTTCGCATGAGGTGGCCAAAGTACTGGAGTTTCACTTTTAGCATCATTCCTTCCAAAGAAATCCCAGGGTTGATCTCCTTCAGAATGGACTGGTTGGATCTCCTTGCAGTCCAAGGGACTCTCAAGAGTCTTCTCCAACACCACAGTTCAAACACATCAATTCTTCGGCGCTTGGCCTTCTTCACAGTCCAACTCTCACGTCCATACAGGACCACAGGAAAAACCCTAGCCTTGACAAGACGGACCTTAGTTGGCAAAGTAATGTCTCTGCTTTTGAATATGCTATCTAGGTTGGTCATAACTTTCCTTCCAAGGAGTAAGCGTCTTTTAATTTCATGGCTGCAGTCACCATCTGCAGTGATTTTGGAGCCCAAAGAAATAAAATCTGACACTGTTTCCACTGTTTCCTCATCTATTTCCCAAGAAGTAATGTGACCGGATGCCAAGATCTTCGTTTTCTGAATGTTGAGCTTTAAGCCACGTTTTTCACTCTCCTCTTTGACTTTCATCAAGAGGCTTTTTAGTTCCTCTTCACTTTCTGCCATAAGGGTGGTGTCATCTGCATATCTGAGGTTATTGATATTTCTCCTGGCAATCTTGATTCCGGCTTGTGTTTCTTCCAGTCCAGTGTTCTCTCATTTTTCTCTCCTTACTTCCCTCCTTTTTCCTTCCTTCCTCTACATTCTGGCCAGGACTAATTAGACTATAATTGAAGCTTGTTAAGAGAGAATCCCATAGACTGAGGAAGCTTGTGGGCTACAGTCTGTGTGGTCGCAAGGAGTCGGGCACAACTGAGTGACTAAATAACAAGGTCTACTTCTAGAAGTTGCCAGTTTGGCCAGTTTCTTGTATGATGCTTTCTCAGAATTTGTATTATCTTCAATATGTGTTGAAGAATATTTAAAACTACTTAGTTTAGTTCAGTTGCTTAGTTGTGTCCGACTCTTTGTGACCCCATGGATTGCAGCATGCCAGGATTCCCTGTCCATCACCACCTCCTAGAGCTTATTCACATTCATGTACATCAAGTTGTTGATGCCATTGAGCCATCTCATCCTCTGCATCCCCTTCTCCTGCCTTCAATCTCTCCCAGCATCTGAGTCTTCACATCAGGTGGCCAAAGTATTGGACTTTCAGCTTCAGCATCAGTCTTTCCAATGAATATTCAGGACTGATTTCCTTTAGGATGGACTGGTTGGATCTCCTTGCAGTCCAAGGGACTCTCAAGAGTCTTCTCCAACACCACAGCTCAAAAGCATCAATTCTTTGGTCATTTGATTTTNCATGAGAAGAGTTGACTCATTGGAAAAGACTCTGATGCTGGGAGGGATTGGGGGCAGGAGGAGAAGGGGACGACCGAGGATGAGATGGCTGGATGGCATCACGGACTCGATGGACGTGAGTCTGGGTGAATTCCGGGAGTTGGTGATGAACAGGGAGGCCTGGCGTGCTGTGATTCATGGGGTCGCAAAGAGTCGGACATGACTGAGTGACTGAACTGAACTGGGTACTACATTGTCTGCAGCCTAGTAGAGACTGGTAACCATTTGGGTTTTGAGGGTGAAGTAAGTGCCAAACTGACTTCATTTAGTTTTAATTGCAGAGGAGTCTAGATTAGAAGAGGAAAGGATATTAGATCCTAGTACCTAAGGATCTTTATGCATAGAACCAGATTAACATAACTGTTATGTATAGAAATAGTTGGAGTAGTTAATTTTTGGATAACATCATTAGCTAACTGAGGTATACGTTTTAAAACGTCTTGGTTCTTTTCGAAAATATTTTCACAGATAACGCCTTAATGAAAGTATGGGTTTTAGAGGAGCAGCAAGGTGGATAATAATGCTTTTCCCCTTCATCAGATTGTTCTTTGAGCCAGAAAATTACTGACTTCACATATCAAAGAATCAGTGACAGGAAGCAGTTTGCTCCTTGACTCACACATACATGCAGTATTGTTGAAGGCCTCCTTTAGCGGTGCAGACCTTGCCAAAGATTAAAGGACCATTGGTTTATCCTAACTATTAGCTCCTTGCCATTAACGTCGTATCAAGCACTTACAGGCTATGAATCTCTCATCCCTGTTGAATAAATGAACGAATCGAAGTCTTCCTGTGTTTTGATGCTTGCCTGCGCTTTGTCTTTTCCAGTTTCTCTCTTGATCGTCTTTACCTTAACCCAGTGAAGACCATGATCACCCCATTAATTAAAATTCAGTCTCTCTCTACAGAATAACAACCCCAAGGATTATTGACCTAAAGTAGCAGTTTAGTTTTTTTTCTTGTATGAAGGAAGTCTGGAGTTAGGCATTGCAGTGCTGGCACAGAGGTTTCCTGGAGTCATCAGGGACCCAGGCTCTCTCAGCCTGTTGTCTTTGTTCTTTTCATACCAGGTGGCTGCTAGACTGTTGTTCATTCATCAGTCTTGATCCAGGTGGCAGAATGGAAGAAAAACAGAAATAGAAGCCCTCCCTGCCCCACTTTAAGGAGACTGCCTAAAAGTAACATATCAGGCTCCTCTATACATTTTCACGGCCAGAACTTAGCGCTATGACTCCATTTTGCTGGAGAGAATCTAAGAGAGAGTTTTTCATCTGGACGGTAACATGCCCAGCAAAACAAAAAAAGCCAGAAAGTCAAAGCAAAAACCAAAACCGAAACCACAGAGCCCCTCAGCATGCTGTTGTTGAATAAGAGGAGGAGGAATGTTGTACGGTAATCACTGGTTTTTGCCACTGTCGTTCACTCTGCTGCGGCCCAAAGATGCCTCCTGGCTTCCCCTCACCTCTGGACAAGTGATTTTGCCAGTTCTCCAACCAGCCGTCATCACCGTGTTGTATACACCGACTCCTGTTTCAGCATCCCAGAATGGGTGGGAAAAGTCCTGAATTTGAGACAGATCTGATGTCCCGTGTCTGCTAGCTGACCCCAACTGAATTCCTATTTTTAAACCTGTGGATATTCAGCTCCTGTAGTCCATTTCTTGCAGCAGTTATTTTCGATGTCCATTCCACTTTCATATTTTGTCTTTGTTCTTGTTTAGTTTCTTAGGAGGAAATCAGTCATCCTCTGCCTCTATCTCAGTCTCGTGTATCGCTGTGATAGATCATCCTCTGCTTCAGTCTCAATACCTGTTTTTATCAGTAGTATGGAAGCCTTTGGGCCATGGTTGGGGGAGGTATATGTTAATTCCCGAAGGAGACTGCTTTGTGCTCTATAAATACCTGTTGAATGAATCCTTTCCCTTCTCTCTCTTAATTCCCTCTTCTTAATTAGAATACAATATATTCTATATTTAAAATACTTTCTCCAGACTTTGCTGCCTTTTTCTCTCCCATTTCTCACGGTTCACTTTTTTATTTAAGAAGAGGCATTTCACAGTTTTCTCACTCCTTGTTCTCTTTACTGTCCTCTGAATTTTCAGACTTTGCTTTGACATTTTTGCCCCCTTGTTAGCCTTTTCTCATTGTCTAGTCTCTTTGATGCTGCGTTATTGATGCCACATTCTTGGAAATACTCTTAGTTCTTTTACCTTTGTAGCTGTTTCTTCTATGTTTCCTTTGTTGACGTCCTTCTGCTCTGTAACACTGAGCAAAATATGACGATTTATGTTTGCAATTTGTTCTTTTCTCTCTCTGCCCTTTCTTCGCAGTATCTCAGCTGCGTGTCTGCACTTTCACCTTCGTCTGTCTTCTCTGTGTGGCTGATCCTCCAGTATACATAAATTGCTTTTACTGCTCATTTCTGCATCACTCTTAAATACTTCCTGGATGCCAGGACTGAAATTTCTCTGTCATTGTAAAGGGCATGTGTAAAATTTGGAGTGTTAGGACCCATGTCTCAGGTGCCCGTCATTAGGATGTTGCCTCCTAAACTTTCCATGGTAACAGTCCTACTGGGAAAGGATAGCAGCTTCCTGTGTGTTGTCTTTTCTGTCTGGAATGCCCTTTTCTTTGTTCCGTCCGGCTGTCTTTTTAAGGTCAAGTTCAGAGATCTGCATATCACCAGGATTTCTAGGATGACACTAGACCTTACTGACTTTCTAGGCTTTGAGCTTGTGCCACATTCATTTATCTGTTACCTGGCACTCCTCCTATCCTTGTGTTGTACTGTATGTGGAGTAAATCATCTTTATTATAAATGTCTTATCTTGCAGATACCCTGTAATCTTAGTCCTCTTCCTACTCCTAGTGCTCGATATATAATCGGTACTTAATAACATTTGCTGTGGACGATGGCATCCCCTTTTCATTTCCTTATCTCGTTCTATTTCTAACACTGAGATTGCTTAAAAAAACAATTAATTTTTCTTATCACCAAACAACCATTTCTTTTCCATAAATGAAACGAAGTGCTTGGACTGAGCTGAATGACAGATTTTCAGCCAGCCTCGTTGTGTTCTGCTTTGCACTATTTACAGTACATTATAAAAGGCTTGAAATGATTGTTGGAGAAGTAACTTTTCTCCATCTTTCTTGGTCTTTTGAGTATCATCTAAAAAGTGGGAATAAAAGAGTCATGAAAAGAGCTAGTAGGATCTTGTGGAAATGAAGTTTTCCATGGGTGAGTTCCAGTGGGGCTGAGGGAGAGGTTGAGAGGGAAAGACAGACTGTGACTAAATGAGGATGAAAATGCATGTAAAAGGACACACCCATTCGAGCCAAGCAGCTTGGCAGACATCAAAGTGAACCAAACCAGCCAGGTAGAAGGGTACTTGTAGCAAAGTGGTGTATGTTTCATAAGGATAAGAATTCACATCAGGGGCATTTTTGCTGTGCACCCCTACAAAAAGAAGCAGTTGGTGTTGTTCAGTCGCTAAGTTGTGTTCAACTCTTTACAGCTTCATGGGCTGCAATTGATTTTATGATGAATTATATTTTAATAATAAATTCCTCAGCAATACAGTGATGTGACGGACACATGGAATAAAGTAGATCCAGTTAACCTACGGTGTCTTTTAAAATCTAGGTATAAGAAATCAGCTGTGATTAAAATTTAGCTCTGTGTAGACTTAAAACCTAAACTAATAAGATAACGATTCCAGCCTCAAATTAGGGAACACAAGACTTCACCTGTTTACTTGATTTTGCTTTTTTCCCATAGGGAGTGTGAAATACTGCCTTGTGATTCTGAACCAGCCTTTGGACAAATGTTTTCGTCAGCTTTGGCACAAAGGTAACCTTAATTAGCACTTATATGTCTTTGCTTTCTTACTCTCCTTTGGACTAATGTGACGGTTAAGTATCCCAGAAACCAGGTGGACTACTAAAAAGTGGAATTTGTAATATGCTGATGTAATTAGTGAGTTATTAGAAGACATTATTATTGCTTCTCTGCTAATCTGTTCATACACTTGGTTTCCAAGGAGTGGACCTCTAAGGACAGAATTGTAATATAGCACCCCTCTACTATATATTATAACTACTGTGTGGATGTTTATCCTAAGTACTTACAAGTGTTTGTTCAAGCGTAACTATTTTTGGCTCCACTGACAGCAAAAAACCTCCACAAGCCTCACCCATTCCAGCATTCAGTAACTAGATTGCTTCAGGATGACTGGAAGATAAAAGGAGAAGACATGTTACCAGTATATTAGAATTTCCAGGGGTGCAGAAAAATATAGTTAAAAATGGAATATATTTACTGAATTAAACTTCTATGAAGTTTCATGTAAGAAATAGGCTTTATTAACTCTTTTACATTATTCTTTGATTTTTATAGAATTAACTCAAGAAATTAGTATTAAATAGCATTAGCCATTTTGAACCTCTGTTCTTTAATGAAGTCTTGTTTTTTTTTTTCCTAAGGGATACTTTTGCTATGTTTTCACTGTATGTTTTGGATCAAATTAGATAAACAGAAATCTTGATTCATGATATATTGTAGCATATTCTTGATTTTTCCTTTACCAGCCCAGACTAGTGTTCTCATTTTTGAGGTTGTGTCTTAGAATGAATCTGTAAGGCTAATCAGCTCACATCTGGACAAAGGTAGTTGTGATCCTAGGGGGAATAAATTATTATATAGATAATTTCATAGAAAGAATTTTTCATGTTCATTATGCTCAGGATGGAAACTCTTGGTATTCTAAATTTAGCCAACTTTAAATTAGCTAACTTAAAATTTCATGTTGTAGTTGTACTAACATTGCCCTAAAAGTAAACAGTTACTTAACTGTTAACTTATCTTTCATAGCACTTATTGCTTAGTTAGTTCAGTCGCTCAGTTGTGTCCAACTCTTTGCGACCCCATGAATTGCAGCACACCAGGCCTCCCTGTCCATCACCAACTCCCGGAGTTCACTCAAACTCACGTCCATCGAGTCCGTGATGCCATCCAGCCATCTCATCCTCGGTCGTCCCTTTCTCCTCCTGCCCCCAATCCCTCCCAGCATCAGAGTCTTTTCCAATGAGTCAACTCTTCGCATCAGGTGGCCAAAGTACTGGAGTTTCAGCTTTAGCATCATTCCTTCCAAAGAAATCCCAGGGCTGATCTCCTTCAGAATGGACTGGTTGGATCTCCTTGCAGCCCAAGGGACTCTCAAGAGTCTTCTCCAACACCACAGTTCAAAAGCATCAATTCTTCGGCACTGAGCCTTCTTCACAGTCCAACTCACATCCATACATGACCACAGGGAAAACCATAGCCTTGACTAGACGGACCTTAGTTGGCAAAGGAATGTTTCTGCTTTTGAATATGCTATCTAGGTTGGTCATAACTTTCCTTCCAAGGAGTAAGCGTCTTTTAATTTCATGGTGGCAA
>SJYX01003269.1:88981-128166 GCA_006410675.1 Oreotragus oreotragus
GCAATCTTGATTCCAGCTTGTGTTTCTTCCAGTCCAGCGTTTCTCATGATGTACTCTGCATATAAGTTAAATAAGCAGGGAGACAATATACAGCCTTGACGTACTCCTTTTCCTATTTGGAACCAGTCTGTTGTTCCATGTGCAGTTCTAACTGTTGCTTCCTGACCTGCATACAGATTTCTCAAGAGGCAGGTTAGGTGGTCTGGTATTCCCATCTCTTTCAGAATTTTCCACAGTTTCTTGTGATCCACACAGTCAAAGGCTTTGGCATAGTCAATAAAGCAGAAATAGATGTTTTTCTGGAACTCTCTTGCTTTTTCCATGATCCAGCAGCTGTTGGCAAATTGATCTCTGGTTCCTCTGCCTTTTCTAAAACCAGCTTGAACATCAGGAAGTTCACGGTTCACATATTGCTGAAGCCTGGCATGGAGAATTTTGAGCATTACTTTACTAGCGTGTGAGATGAGTGCAATTGTGTGCTATTTTGAGCATTCTTGGCGTTGCAATTAGGTAGTTATTTGGGTATCTTAACGCCAAAAGCTCTCTTTTGTCACTTTATCTCTATTGTCTAGTGCTGTGCGTGTCACATAATTGCTTAGTAATTACAGTGATTGAAAGAAAGAATCTAATATGGTTGATATTGCTCATAGAGCCAAAGCAGACTGACTAGGCACAACTTTTTTTACCTGAACTTATTGTATCATGTTTTATAATATTTTTAGGAGCAGATGTAAAACTGTGTTTTACAACAAACGTTAGAAATTGATAAAATATTCATTGATAGGAGCTGTTAGAAACCTTGGATAATGAAAAGCACATCCTAAGCCTCATATTTTGGCGGGGGGGGGTTAATGGTCCTGTTTTGCACATAGTGTGAAATGCTTAGATTTTTGAGCTGACTGAAGTTCTTCATTTCATTAGTTTTTCTGCAGTGAATTTGATTTGAAATGTCTCAGACTTGACATTCACCAGATAATCAGTTCAGTTCTGTTCAGTCGCTCAGTCGTGTCCAACTCTTTTTGACCTCATCAACTGCAGCCCGCTGAACTTCCAGTCCAGTGTTTCTCATGATGTACTCTGCATAGAAGTTAAATAGGCAGGGTGACTATATACAGCCTTGACGTACTCCTTTTCCTATTTGGAACCAGTCTGTTGTTCCATGTCCAGTTCTCACTGTTGCTTCCTGACCTACATACAAGGTTTCTCAAGAGGCAGGTCTTTCTCATGATGTACTCTGCATAGAAGTTAAATAGGCAGGGTGACTATATACAGCCTTGACGTACTCCTTTTCCTATTTGGAACCAGTCTGTTGTTCCATGTCCAGTTCTCACTGTTGCTTCCTGACCTACATACAAGGTTTCTCAAGAGGCAGGTCAGGTGGTCTGGTATTCCCATCTTTCAGAATTTTCCACAGTTTCTTGTGATCCACACAGTCAAAGGCTTTGGCATAGTCAATAAAGTAGAAATAGATGTTTTTCTGGAACTCTCTCGCTTTTTCAATGATCCAGCAGATGTTGGCAATTTGATCTCTGGTTCCTCTGCCTTTTCTAAAACCAGCTTGAACATCTGGAAATTCATCGTTCACGTATTGCTGAAGCCTGGCTTGGAGAATTTTGAGCATTACTTTACTAGCATGTGAGATGAGTGCAATTGTGTGGTAGTTTGAGTGTTCTTTGGCTTTGCCTTTCTTTGGGATTGGAATGAAAACCGACCTTTTCCAGTCCTGTGGCCACTGCTGAGTTTTTCAAATTTGCTGGCATATTGAGTGCAGCACTTTCACAGCATCATCTTTTAGAAGTTGAAATAGCTCAACTGGAATTCCGTCACCTCCACTAACTTTGTTCATAGTGATGCTTCCTAAGGCCCACTTGACTAATCATTTGATTTGCATTAAAAAATGAACATTTGATCAGTACATGTATATGAAAGGAAGTAAATGTATCTAAAGTGTACTGTGTACTGAAATGGTTAGATTATTCTCATTTCCCAAATAACTTTTCTTTAGGTTATTGAAATGCTAAATTCTTTCATGTATGCCTTTAGGGTAATTTCTTCTCATTTGGAGCCATGAACCATTATAAAAAGCAACTCTCTTAACAAAGACTAAGAAATAGGTTTTTTGTGATTCTCATAACAGAGGCTGTGGGCTTGTGTTTGTGTTGCTGTTCTTCTAAGAAATGGCAATGAAATAGGAGGGAAACTCTGAGCTTGAGCAGATTTTCACAAAAGAGTGTCCCAGAGAAAAGCAGCATCAGTGGTTTTGGGGAAGAGACAGAATTGTGTCTTAAAAGATTTCATTTCAGCAAGTAAGTCAGGGCTGGAGGCTGCCCTGCTGTTTCTGTTGAGCTAATTTATATGTGCAGAATTTTCTGTAACTTCTGTGGATGTGAATATTTGGCAAGAGAAGAAATTAAGTAAGTGGTGAGAGCTGACCACAAAACCAAAACACACGAAAATATAAAGGCTACTGCATAGCATAAGTCTCTTATATAAAAACCTATATTTCACCTTTAACCTATATGTGAAAGGCTTCTGTTCAGTAGGTATTTTTTGAGATTCCTTTCAAAGGAAAGACTACTTTGAAGATGTTAGTTCACATGTTATAAAATCTAGTTTAAATGACTTAAAGAAGAGCTTCAAGGGAGATTAAAAAGCTTCCCTGGTGGCTCAGACGGTAAAGAGTCTGCCTCCAATGCGGGAGACCTGGGTTCGATCCCTGGGTCGGGAAGATGCTCTGGAGAAGGAAATGGCAACCCACTCCAGTATTCATGCCTGGAGAATCCCATGGACAGAGGAGCCAGATGGGCTACAGTCCACGGGGTCACAAAGAGTCGGACACGACTGAGCGACTTCACTTTCATGAAGTTTTAAGGACTCTGGTCACAATTCTTGGAATATATCCCTACCTGTCTAGCATTATGTACTCTGGATTTAATCTGGGGACATAAAATAAATATTTGATAGGTAGGTAGATAAATTAAATGACAGGCTAGTTAGTATCTGGGCTTCCCTGGTGGCTCAGAGGTTAAAGTGTCTGCCTCCAACGCGGGAGACCCGGGTTCGATCCCTGGGTTGGGAAGATCCCCTGGAGAAGGAATGGCAGTCCACTCCAGTGTTCTTGCCTGGAGAATCCCATGGACGGAGAAGCTTCGTAGATTACAGTCCACGGGGTCGCAAAGAGTTGGACACGACTGAGCGACTTTACCTTACCTAGTTAGTATCTCAGTAAGTGTTCTGTGGCAATCAGAGATTATTGGCCTTTGTGACTGTTGCTGTTAGATTTCTTAACCTCCCTCCCTCCCTCACTCTTTTTTTGTTCCCCCCGTCCCCCGCCTTAAGCCAGGCTTTCTCTTCCAGTAAATGTCTTTTTCACCCTGAAATATATAGTAAGTGAAAGAAACAGAGATGTCTGTTTGAATGGCTCTGGTTATTTCTTGTTGTGGGTCAGTGTTTTTCATCTCGGGATCACCAAGCTTACTGGGTCCTCACAGGTGGTAGGAGAGGTCTCTTGAGTTACATGAAATTGAAATACAAAAAAAAAAAAAGAAATAAGAAACCCTCAGACATTCATTTACGTGGGATAAGGTTGCATAGATTGATCATATATCAGGTTTCTAGGAGTTTGACTTCCTGAAGTACATCCTCATTTTTAACATGAGTTCCTGACTTCAACCTGCCTCTTGCATTTGATCTGCAGAACAGTGGTGACCATATTAATCAGATTATGAATCGATGATCAGGGTATGTCTATGCCACATGTTTAATCTTTGGCCTTATAGCTTTTTCCTCTAATAAGCAATTACTTTCCTTTACGGGGCGTCTATCTCTCTTATTCCTCTGGAAACCAACCTCAAGATCACATGAAGATATGGGCAATATACTCTGTTCATTTTGGGTGAGGCTTAAATCATAAGATATTTTGACAGATCTGGTGGGTCTTACAGGTTAAAGAGAGGCACATGTGACATTTCATGAATTGAAAAACAAGCAAGGTCTTTGGTTTTGTAGTATCATTTTTTCCCCTTCTGTTCTGTTTGTAATGGACCTATTGAGGCCCTTCTGTGCCAGGCATGGGGCTCGAAGCTGGGGTTGGGACTCTGGGCTCTGGGTTTTGTTTGGAATGGAGGGCTGGTGGGGCAGGAAAGGTTCGGGTGGGACTCTGGGCTCTCAGTTGTGGTTGGAACTTCCCTGGCAGGGCGGGAAGATGGGTTGTGGAGGCTTAAGGTTGCAGTCTGTTCTTGATGACAGCATCTTCATCAAGAGCCACAAGGCCTCAGAAGGAACGTGCTGTATCCCTGTTTCTCAACAGCTGTGAACCTATTGTATCATGTGATTAATTTCATCT
The DNA here is from genome assembly GCA_006410675.1 of Oreotragus oreotragus. Taxonomy (NCBI): domain Eukaryota; kingdom Metazoa; phylum Chordata; class Mammalia; order Artiodactyla; family Bovidae; genus Oreotragus; species Oreotragus oreotragus. The sequence continues at coordinate 93,327 of SJYX01003269.1, forward strand.
GCTTGGCTCATGTCTGTATGCTTGTCTTTCTTTAAAGAGAAACACTTTAGCTGAATAAATATTTTTTAACAGAATCATGACTTACTCCACTAATTTTACCGATTTTGTGCTAGTGATCAGTATTGCCGTCAGGTTAAAGTTTGAAGTGCCGTAGACCTGCTATAGGGCTTCCCTGGTGGCTCAGAGGTTAAAGCGTCTGCCTCCAATGCGGGAGACCCGGGTTCGATCCCTGGGTCAGGAAGATCCCCTGGAGAAGGAAATGGCAATCCACTCCAGTATTCTTGCCTGGAGAATCCTGTGGACAAAGAAGCCTAGTAGGTTACAGTCCACGGGGTCGCAAAGAGTCGGACACGACTGAGCGACTTCACCTTCACCTTCACCTTCAGACCTGCTATAAAGCGTCTTGTTGTAGCGACCCTTTCTTTTGTGAATTATGCACCCCGGGACTGTTTTCTCCTGATGACTTGAAGTGAAGCTCAGCCAAAGTTAACAGATTTACAGCATGTGAAATTGTCTTTTCCTTTCCTTTTCTACTACTCTCTCTCTGTCCCGTGGGACTTTTCTTCTTTCACTTCTGGTGTCCATTTTGCTTATTTTCATTAAGAGAAATTAGATACTTGTAATTTTTATATGTAGATTGGTTGGTAGCTTTAAAATACTTGGTTTAGTAAAGAAATAGCTATTTCATTCCTATTGTATGTATTTGTATACATTATGTCTATTAGAAGGATTTCAAAGAAAACGTTTTTGATAATCACTTTGAAAGTTCAGAATCACCTTAGGGTTATTCCTAAAGCTGACTCTGAAAAGGCTAGTCATAGTTCATCTTTTTGGGTTTGTTTTTTTGAGTGTGTTTCTAATATAGTTTTTCCTCTGTCCTCATCTACTGCTGCTACCTCATCCTATGTATTTAATGACTGATATAATTGAACTGCCTTCTTTTTCTTTTTCTGTTGCCTGAAATAGATTTTTATTATACTTACTCATCTTTCAACCTTTGACTCATCTTTAAAGGTCTAACTCAAATGCCACCTCCTGTGTATAAAAGCTTCCTTACTTAGTGTGCCCGGGTAGAGATTTTCTCCTTAGTATCTGTCCTTTGCTTCTCTTACTTAGAAGTATCACCTGATGCCTCCTTGAGGCTCAGCTTCTTAAAGAAGGATACAGAATGCTTAGCAGAGGTGTTTTCCTCCTGGTTCTGGTGAGACTAGCCTGGAGCAGCCACTGTAGGTATCCTAGCAATTGCTGAAGGTCAGGGTCTGTCTTTGGTTCTTTCTAGATGCTGGAAATCCTTTTGCTCTGCTGTGAACCAGCCAGCGGGCAGCATGTGCACGCATACACACTCTCTCTTCCCCTGCAGCTGAGATTACTCTCGTTTCTCAGCCTAGGTTGGGTCCCTTTTCTGCTTCTGCTGAACTAGAGCTCTGTTGACCAATTTCTTTTTTCTTCTGCTCCAAGACTCCCAAATGCTTACTTTATATTTCCTAGTGTAACCAATCAGAACTGCTTTTTTCATTAATCTCACCTCTTTTTCTCATAGCTCATGTGCAAAGAATATATTCCTTTTTTGCCTCTTTCATTTTATATCTTTGACAGTTGAAGTGATAACAGATGTGTCATTGGAATATATCCTCTTTGTCCATTAAGGTATTATGGTAAGGTATATCTTTTATTACAGAGAAGAGTATAAAATTATGCAATTAAGCAACACCCTTATCTTCTGACTTTAATTTCTAGAGAGATTTACTGTATATTTTTATTGCAGTTCTTGTAATGCTCCTTTCCTCTTTGTGAGAACGGTAGATTAACCTTATTTTTGAGAAAATACATGCCTCAGTTTTACCCTAGATTTTTATCTTTAATTATAGAAATATATGTGCTTTTAAAAGATTTAAAACATCACTTTTTATAATGAGACAGTGACAGTCCCCATTAGCTATTTAGTATTTCCTTCAGTATTTGTTTTATACTTGCATTTTTTCTTTTTCATTATTGCCCATGAAATGATTTTTATGTGTATTTTAACCATCAGTTAAGGTAGTAGATGAAATGCTGTGACTAAATAGGCAAATGCCACTAAAATAGAGATTGCCAGGCCATGTGACTTTGTATCCTTTATGGCAGCTGGTGTAGAGGTTTTGACTGCCTGTTTTACTGTGTTTTTTATGCCATGTAGATCTGTGTCCTAACTAGTATGTTGGTGTTTGTAACTAGAAAATGGCTTCAAGTTAGTATGGCTACTTATATTTTAGTAAATATAAATATATATATAAACATACATTTTAAAAACTCATTCATTCATTTATTTACCTACATTTGCTCCATGTTAATTTACAGGGACACACACACACTTGCACACAGACTTTTCTGCTGATGTTAAGCCTGATAAAGTAAGCCTGATGTGTGATTAGTTACAAGACTCTTAGCATGTTGTTAACAGTCATCCTTGCTAGGGAAGCTCAGCAGGACCTTTGTGGTACTGAGTCCTCACTGAAACAGTGTAAAAGTAAAACACAAGCAAAAAACTCCAAAGGATTCTAGAATTCTATCTCTGCACTAAGCAGACAGTTGAATGCTGCTGAAACCTAGTTAAAAATAAAGCATCACCTTTAGGTCAACTATCCAAAAGTGAATTCAACATTTTGCATTTCTTTTTTTAAAATATAAATTTATTTATTTTAATTGGATGTTAATTACTTGACAATATTGTATTGGTTTTGCCATACATCAACATGAATCCGCCACGGGTATACACATGTTCCCCATCCTGAAGCCCCCTCCCTCCTCCCTCCCCGTACCATTCCTCTGGGTCATCAGTGCACCAGCCCCAAGCATCCAGTATCATGAGTTGATGGTGTCCAACTCTTTAGAAGGTATCCTGTCATTTTCCCAGTCAGAGTGCTCAGGTCTTAGGTGGCCTTCCCTGAAATGCAGACGTTGTCATGTTCACAGCACTTCCCAGAAATTTGTTACAGAGACATAAAGTTTTCTCCATGGTAGCTTTTCTCCATTCACTCGTAACACAGAGTGAATTCACTTAGTTTGAAGGTCTTCTGAAAGAGTAGTCTTTGGAGAAGCAGTCAGAGAAACATGGTGTGAATCACCTCCTTTTCCTCACATTGTGAATTGTTATCTTACCCTTAAGAATCTGGAAACATTTATTTTTACCCCATCCTGCTTTAAAGTTAGATCTCTAAATACTTGGATGTGTTACATAAATATTAATGTTCCTTTGTGTGTTAATTTTTTGTCCCGCTTTGCTTAGTGGCTTATCCCTTGTAATCGTTTCTTTGAAGGCAAGCTGCATCTGAAAGTTTATTTTTAGAGAGAGTGCATGCGTGCTCAGTCATGTCTGACTTTTGAAAACCCATGGACTGTAGCCCACCAGGCTCTTCTGTCCATGGGATTTTCCAGGCAAGAGTACTGAAGGGGATAGCCATTCCCTTCTCCAGGGCATCTTCCTGACCTAGGGATCAAACCTGCATCTCTTGCACCTCCTGCACTGGCAGGCAGATACCTTACCACTGCACCTGGGAAGATCATGCTATTTAATTGACTATAAGTCAGTTTAGGCAGGAGGAGAAGGGGACGACAGAGGATGAGATGGTTGGATGACATCACTGCCTCAATGGACATGAGTTTGAGTAAACTCTGGGAGTTGGTGATGGACAGGGAGGCCTGGCGTGCTGCGATGCATGGGGTCACAGAGAGTCGGACACGACTGAGCAACTGCACTGAAAGTCAGTTAAAGAGCATTAGCACTGGCTGATATTTGTGTACAATTACAGAGTAAAACTAAGGTGAAAGTTTTTGGAGTCCTGGTCTTAAGCATTTGATTTCCCAGTAACAGCTGCTCAGAGTCTCGGAAAGAAGCTGCCATTGGGAAACAGAAAAGCTAGTAAGAGGTTGACCTCTTTCCTGCTTCACTCAGAAGTTTGGGTGCGAGGAAATCTGATCTGTATCCTTCTGTATCTGAATTTACTGGCAGTGTTTGGAACAAACTGAATGGGGCATCATAGGGGTAAATCATAGGGCAAAACACTTGTTTAAGCTAGTAGGGGAGTAACTATTTGTTGTTGTTCAGTTGCTAAGTCATGTCTGACCCTTTGCGACCCCATGGACTGCAGTATGCCAGGCTTCCCTGTCCTTCATTTTCTCCCGGAGTTTGCTCAAATTCATCTCCGTTGAGTTGGTGATGATATCTACCATCTCATTTTCTGCCGTCCCCTTCTCCTTTCACCTTCAACCTTTCCCAGCATCAGGGTCTTCTCTAATGAGTTGCTTCTTTGCATTAGGTGGCCAAAGTATTGGACTTTCAGTATCAGTCCTTTGAGTGAATATTCAGGGTTGATTTCCTTCAGGATTGACTGGTTTCATCTCCTTGCTGCCAAGGTATCTCAGGAGTCTTCTCCAGCACCTCAGTTCAAAAGCATCAATTCTTCAGTGCTCAGTGGGGGAAATAGTCTATAATTTTGAATGTATTCAATAGAACTGAACAGTGTGCAGTGTTAGATACCTATAATAGCAAGATCTCTGTGGAAGTGAAATAGTGATACCCTTTAATAAGACAGGGCTTCCCTGGTGGCTCAGAGGTTAAAGCGTTTGCCTGCAAGTCGGGAGACCCGGGTTCAATCCCTGGGTCGGGAAGATACCCTGGAGAAGGAAATGGCAACCCACTCCAGTATTCTTGCCTGGAGAATCCCATGGACAGAGGAGCCTGGTAGGTTACAGTCCACGGGGTCTCAAAGAGTCGGACATGACTGAGCGACTTCACTTCACTTCACTTCACTTTTAATAAGACATCCTTGCCATCTCAATCATTATCATAAATTTGGTTTTTAAAGGATTTGGTGGTTATGACTACCTGGATAGGTAGAATATCGTGTGTGTCTTTGTCATTTAATTGCATGCAAGCAAAGATCCAGATGATACTTTAGCTGGGAAAATGCTAGGCTTTAGGGTATCTGAATTTTCATTCAGATGATCCAGGAAGCATCTGTTCTACTGATGAGTAGATTAGTCATTAGACGTAAGAATCCTGTAACGGTGAGGCTTAGCACAGCTTATTGAACTTCCAAATTGACACTATTTGTGTCATTTTCTGTTCTTAGTGGTTCACAGAACTTATGCTTTCAGCACATTTAAGTGAACATTGAGCCAAAGATCTGATGAGCAGTTTGCATACTTGGTTCTGGTCCATTAAGCAAAACAGTTATGTACAAGCTGTGGTCCCTGTAAATAAGGCTGGCAGGAAAGATCTGTCCCACTCATACAGAAACATTTGAGGACTACAAAAAGTCATTTAAATAGATGCCATTTTAATATATTAGTGATACAGAACAAAATGTGTGTAGTCTGATTTGAGGCTGGAAATATAATTTATGACTCTCATCCCAAGGTGATGGCCCATCGCTGTTGAGTTAGATCTTTCATTGTTTTGAGTGTTGTAAATGTCAGATATTAAGGGCCTCAGTGTTACTTTCTTAGGATTCACTCTCAGATCATCGTGTTGTGTGATGTTTTATGTCAGTAACTACATTATTGTAGGGCGCTGAAGAAACTGAAGCAAAGCCTGAAGTACTGCATCGCTGTGAGGCCCTTAGAATTCTCCTGCCCTACGCCCTAATTTCATGGTACTTTGCATGAACTGTTGTCTGTGTGCATGCGTCCTTGTTTGCTCAGCGACCCCATGGACTATAGCGCAAGAAGTTCCTCTTCCCATGGAGTTTTCCAGTCAAGAATGCTGGAGTAGGTTGCTATTTCCTCCAGGTTATCTTCCCCACTGAGATATTGAACTTGTATCTCTTGTGTTTCCTGCTTTGGAAGGTGGATTCTTTACCCTGCACCACCTGGGAAGCCCATGAACTGTTGTACTTGATATTTAAAAAAGAAAAGTAATTTTAAAATACCAAGTTTTCACAGTATAGCATTTTCTAATATGTTCACTGAGAGTAAAAAAAAATCTAGTATTTCCTTTTTAAATTCATATCTTTTCCCATTGTTGGTGTCAAAAAATAATAAAGGCCGATGACGGTTATTTCCTCCCCAGTAAGTCATAAATGTGCTTCCAGTTGGTAAAGAATCGGCCTGCAATACAGGAGACCCCGGGTTGATTCCTGAGTGGGGACAATCTGCTGGAGAAGGGATAGGCTACCCACTCCAGTATTGTTGTGCTTCCTTTGTGGCTCAGCTGGTAAAGAATCTGCTGATAAAGTGGGAAACCTGGGTTCGATTCCTGGGTTGGGAAGATCTCCTGGAGAAGGGAAAGGCTACTCACTCCAGTATTCTGGCCTGGAGAATTCCATGGTCTGTATAGTCCATGGGGTCGCAAAGAGTCAGACATGACTGTGCGACTTTCACTTTCAAGTCATAAATATATGACTGTAAGAATTAGCATTGTAAAATATTTTATTTAAAATTCTTACACCCTTTAGTTAGAATTTATCTATCCTATACATATGTTGTTGTTACTTATCATTATCAGCTTGTATCATTCATTTGACAAATAGTAATTTGATGTATAATTTGTCATTGGTTACAAATCCAAGCCTGTCTTTCTGGTTTATGATTATTTTATACATCTTATTTACAGTGATCAGCCCTTTTCCTGGGGTTTCACTGGCAGTTTAATCATGATTCACAGCATTGTGCATCCTTTGTGTTCAACAGCATATAGAACACTACAGGAATGAGAAGAGAGGCATTATCTTTTTACTGGCCGGAAATAAGCAGGGTTTGTCATCTGAGAGGAAGAAAAGATAAACATAAGCTGAAATTTGCAGGAGTATGGTTGTGAATGTCCATAGAAAGCAAATTTAGGGATTTTGAGATATAAATATGCCAGCCTAAGCTTATAGTTTATGTTAAATAGTTTAACATAATAGGCTTAATCGTGTATGGCTTATCCATGTCCATATGCTTAAATTCACGGGATCCTCTGTTGCTTTATGTAGGCAGGACTGTTAGTTTGGTTTTCTTTTACCATTTTTTAAAAATCTCAATTAGTACTGAATGAAAGACATCTTTGAGAAAATATATTTTAATTTGTAGCATTCATTAGGCCTTTAAGGACTGTCTTGCAAAACTCTGGTTAAATAAAATGCCATCTCTTGTTGGAATGAGATAGGGTTATTGTCATAATGGAACACTGTTTCTAGTTTTTATGGAACATTTTTAGCAGAGGCGTCAATTATAACTTCCATTCCACTTGTGCCTTTTTATAACTTGTCTTACATAACAAAGCAAAAAATAATGTTTATGTTACAAATTAGTCTGTAATTTTTCTAATGATAATGGAATTATAAGCATGCTTTAATAGCCTCTTAATATTTTCTTGAAGAGGTGAACTGTTGATCATCTCAAAGTAAAAACATAAAACGAGATATATCTCCTTTCCAGGTTTTAAAGAAGTGACGTTCTTTTTTGCCACAGGAGAAAAATAAATAGAAAGCATATATAAATTTTTTTTCTTTGTAAATAGAAAGCAATCTTTCCACACTTAACAACATTAAAAGCTGTGTGCACATCACTCTACATATGTTTAGTTAAATCTGGAATTAGTTCAGTTGCTCAGGCATGTCCAACTCTGTGACCCCCTGGACTGCAGCACACCAGGCTTCCCTGTCCATCACCAATTCCCAGAGCCTTTGCAAACTCATGACCATCGAGTTGGTGATGCCATCCAACCATCTCATCCTCTGTCGTCCCCTTGTCCTCCTGCCTTCGATGTTTTCCAGCATCACAGTCTTATCCAGTGAGTCGGTTCTTTGCATCAGGTGGCCAAAGTATTGGTGTTTCAGCTTTAGCATCAGTCCTTCCAATGAATACTGAGGACTGATTTCCTTTACGATGGACTGGTTGGATCTCCTTGCAGTCGAAGGGACTCTCAAGAGGCTTCTCCAACACCACAGTTCAAAAGTGTCAATTCTTTGATGCTCAGCTTTCTTTATAGTTCAATTCTCAAATCCATACCTGACTACTGGAAAAACCATAGCTTTGACTAGATGGACTTTTGTTGGCAAAGTAATGTCTGTGCTTTTTAATATGTTGTCTAGGTTGGTCATAGCTTTTCTTCCAAGGAGCAAGTGTCTTAATTTCATGGCTGCAATTACCATTTGCAGTGATTTTAGATCCCCCCAAAATAAAGTCTCTCACTGTTTCCCTTGTTTCCCCATCTATGTACTGTGAAGTGATGGGACCATATGGCATGATCTTAGTTTTCTGAATGCTGAGTTTTAAGCCAACTTTTTCACTCTCCTCTTTCACTTTCATCAAGAGGCTCAGTAGTTCTTCACTTTCTGCCGTAAGGGTGGTGTCATCTGCGTATCTGAGGTTATTGATGATTCTCCTGTCAACCTTGATTCCAGCTTGTGCTTCACCCAGTTCAGCATTTCTCTTGATGTACTCTGCATATAAGTTAAATAAGCAGGGTGGCAATATACAGTATTCCTTTCCCTATTTGAAACCAGTCTGTTCTTCCATGTCCAGTTCTTGACTTTTATACAGATTTTTCAAGAGGCAGGTCAGGTGGTCTGGTATTCCCATCTCTTTCAGAATTTTCCACAGTTTGTGGTGATCCACACAGTCAAAGGCTTTGGCATGGTCAGTCAAGCAGAATTAGATGTTTTTCTGAGCTCTCTTGCTTTTTCGATGATCCAATGGATGTTGTGGAGAAGGTGATGGTAACCCACTCCAGTACTCCTGCCTGGAAAATCCCATGGATGGAGGAGCCTGGTAGGCTGCAGTCCTTGGGGTCGCTAAGAGTCGGACATGACTGAGTGACTTGACTTTCACTGTTCACTTTCATGCATTGGAGGAGGAAATGGCAACCCACTCCAGTATTCTTGCCTGGAGAATCCCAGGGATGGGGGAGCCTGGTGGGCTGCTGTCTATGGGGTCGCACAGAGTTGAACACGACTGAAGTGACTTAGCAGCAGCAGCAGCGGATGTTGACAATTTGATCCCTGGTTCCTCTGCTGTTTCTAAATCCAGCTTGAACATCTGGAAGTTCATGGTTCACATACTTTTGAAGCCTGGCTTGGAGAATTTTGAGCATTACTTTGCTAGTGTGTGAGATGAGTGCAGTTGTGCAGTAGTTTGAACATTCTTTGGCATTGCTTTTCTTTGCTGTTGAAGTGAAAACTGACCTTTTCTAGTGCTGTGGCCACTGCTGAGTTTTCCAAATTTGCTGGCATATTGAGTGCAGCACTTTCACAGTATCATCTTTTAGGATTTGAGTTAGCTCTCCTGGAATTCCATCACTTCCACTAGCTTTGTTTGTAGTGATGCTTCCTCAGGTCTGCTTGACTTCACATTCCAGGATGTCTGGCTCTAGGTAAGTGATCACACCATCATGGTTATCTGGGTTATAAAGATCTGTTTTGTATAGTTCTTCTGTGTATTCTTGCCACCTCTTTTAAAATCTTATGCTTTTGTTAGGTCCATACCATTTCTGTCCTTTATTGAGTCCACCTTTGCATGAAATGTTCCCTTTATACCTTTGATTTTCTTGAAGAGCTCTCTAGTCTTTCCCATTCTGTTGTTTTTCTCTATTTCTTTGCATTGATCCCTGAGGTATAGAAATGGTTTGGAGGTTCTGCTTGTAGGAAATTATTTTTATATTGTGTTGGTGACATTTCTTACCTTCCTGGAAGCATGAACCCATAACCATGTACGTGGTTATCAACTCTTATAACCAAGTAACTTAGATGGTAAAGAATCTGCCATCAAAGATTCTGTAGATGTGGGAGACCCGAGTTTGATCCCTGAGTTGGAAGATCCCCTGGAGTAGGAAATGGCAATCCCCTCCAGTATTCTTGCCTGGAAAATTCTGTGGACAAGGAGTCTGGCGAGCTGCAGTTCATGGGGTTGCACAGAGTCAGACACGACTGAAGCAACTCAGCATGGCTGCCTGCATTGGAGAAGGAAATGGCACCCCACTGCAGTATTCTTGCCTAGAGAATCCCAGGGACAGAGGAGTCTGGTGGGCTGCCGTCTATGGGGTTGCACAGAGTCGGACACGACTGAAGTGACTTAGCAGCAGCAGCAGCGGATGTTGACAATTTGATCCCTGGTTCCTCTGCTGTTTCTAAATCCAGCTTGAACATCTGGAAGTTCATGGTTCACATACTTTTGAAGCCTGGCTTGGAGAATTTTGAGCATTACTTTGCTAGTGTGTGAGATGAGTGCAGTTGTGCAGTAGTTTGAACATTCTTTGGCATTGCTTTTCTTTGCTGTTGAAGTGAAAACTGACCTTTTCTAGTGCTGTGGCCACTGCTGAGTTTTCCAAATTTGCTGGCATATTGAGTGCAGCACTTTCACAGTATCATCTTTTAGGATTTGAGTTAGCTCTCCTGGAATTCCATCACTTCCACTAGCTTTGTTTGTAGTGATGCTTCCTCAGGTCTGCTTGACTTCACATTCCAGGATGTCTGGCTCTAGGTAAGTGATCACACCATCATGGTTATCTGGGTTATGAAGATCTGTTTTGTATAGTTCTTCTGTGTATTCTTGCCACCTCTTTTAAAATCTTATGCTTTTGTTAGGTCCATACCATTTCTGTCCTTTATTGAGTCCACCTTTGCATGAAATGTTCCCTTTATACCTCTGATTTTCTTGAAGAGCTCTCTAGTCTTTCCCATTCTGTTGTTTTTCTCTATTTCTTTGCATTGATCCCTGAGGTATAGAAATGGTTTGGAGGTTCTGCTTGTAGGAAATTATTTTTATATTGTGTTGGTGACATTTCTTACCTTCCTGGAAGCATGAACCCATAACCATGTACGTGGTTATCAACTCTTATAACCAAGTAACTTAGATGGTAAAGAATCTGCCATCAAAGATTCTGTAGATGTGGGAGACCCGAGTTTGATCCCTGAGTTGGAAGATCCCCTGGAGTAGGAAATGGCAATCCCCTCCAGTATTCTTGCCTGGAAAATTCTGTGGACAAGGAGTCTGGCGAGCTGCAGTTCATGGGGTTGCACAGAGTCAGACACGACTGAAGCAACTCAGCATGGCTGCCTGCATTGGAGAAGGAAATGGCACCCCACTGCAGTATTCTTGCCTAGAGAATCCCAGGGACAGAGGAGTCTGGTGGGCTGCCGTCTATGGGGTTGCACAGAGTCGGACACGACTGAAGTGACTTAGCAGCAGCAGAGCAATTAACACTTTCACTTTCATATAGACTCCTGAGACCTCTCACATCTCTATTGTTCATTCAGTTTAACCAAAAATTGAGAAGAAGATGTGAATGTGGATGTTTTATTCTTTATTAGGCACAATTGACATTCAAGTTTCAGGAAGGAAAACTGAGCTATGCAGTCTCTTATTCAAACAGTTGTAGGTATAGTGAGTTTTGATTCATTCACTGTATATCTCCTCAAACTGAAAATTTTTTCTGCTAGTCTGATTTTTAGAAGTTACAAACCATAAATGTCAGACTTCCAATCAGTATGAAAATAACTTGGTAGAGAGTTACCCATTTTCCTTTATTCTGTCTCCACACTGTGAGGCTAATGAGACTTCTTATTTTGAATGTTGACCTTGGTACTTGGAGATCTTTTGACACTGAAGCAGATTTCAGTTATATTCACTATTTGATGCTCATTGTATCAGGAACATTCACTTGTCATTTTATACGAGGATTTTTAATCCTTGTTGGGAACTTGTTGAAACAAACTGGAAGTGGATATTTCTATTGCATTTCAACTTTAGAGTCAATGTAGAATTCACTTCTATCTACCAGTGAGCGTTTCGTTTCCCCTTTTCACATATTGCCATGCCGTTGGTGGTGGTGTCTTTCTCTTTTTTTCTTTAAAAAAATTTTTTGAATACTGAACTAATAATACTATCACCTGCCTTTTATATTCAGTTTGGAATAAAAATTAAAACACAATTTATTGATTGTGGTACATGGATAGTGTCACTTTTATGAAACTAAGAAGCATCTTACTTCTAGTAAAATTTGTTAGTAGTAAATTGAACTTTTTTTTTCCTTTCAGTTTTATGGATGATACCAGCATAGTTCTGAAACTTATTTTAAGGCAAATAGTAAATATGTCAACAAAATAAATGAGGAGAAATTAGAGATAAATAGCAGGTTATTCACAGCCATGGAATGGAAAAATTGTAAAATAGAGTGAACTTAAAAATATATATATAGAAGAAGATTTATTGCTGAACTTTTTGTTATTACCTGTATTATTTTTTGTTTCTTATATTTATCAAAAGAGCCTTAAGATGACATCTAATTGATGTTTGGTTCATAAAACTAAGTGGCTATTATACTTGATTGATTAATTGGGTGCTGTCATTCTTTTTATTTCATTTGACCTTTTCAAATACGATATTTTCAGCTTCAGGATCATAAATAAAACTGAGAAGAAACATTTTTCCAAAACAAGCTAATGGGTGTTTGCCACTTACTTTTATCCTCTTATAACAGCAGTAAACAGGCATGTTTGTTTCCATTAACTTATGAAATTCTGATCAGCTTCTTCAAATTTGCATGATCCTCATCCATTTTCTTTTCTTTTCTTTTTTTTTTACTCCCCTTCTTACTTGGAATGATTAAGATCTTACTTTGGCACCTTAGATGACATAATAAATGATGATGGTACTTTTAATTTTTAAACTATTAGAAACTTTCTTAAACTAATAACTGTTATGTTAATACTACTGAAGGAAATTGAAGAATTAGAAAACACATTTTTACTCGAGTATTTAGAAAGTAAGTTCCATAGTATTGTGAAGGAAAAAATACAAATGTTTCTCAATATGCATATGCCAAAACAACAACCAAAGCAAAAAATCCTACATGTGTAGAGTCAGAGAACATTTTCCAATGTCAAAAATTCATTTCTCTTTATTTTATTAGGGAAATGGGCTGTTTCCTGAACAGACTTTATAAGGCTGAATGAGCCACTGTTCCTTTGAGCTCTTTGGAGATAAGCATTGTATGGTATACTAATAAATAAAGCAAGAAGACCTTTCATGAGATTTAAATTCATTAGCACAGCAGGAACAGCAATCATAAGAAACAATCAGGTTTTTTAAAAAACTAACTTTAAATTGAAGTATAGTTGATTTATACTGTTGTGTTCATTTCGTATGTAGAGCAAAGTGATTCAGTTATACATTTATATCTATTTTCAGATTCTTTTCCATGTAGGTTATTGCACAATACTAAGTATCTTTCCCTGTGCTATACAGTAGGTCCTTTGTGGTTTTCTAGTTTGTCTATAGTAGTGTGTATATGTTAATAAAGAATCAGGTTTTAAGTGGACACTAATGTCAGAAGTGGCTCAGCTTCCCTTGTATCTCAGTTGGTAAAGAATCTGCCTGCAGTGCAGGAGACCCAGGTTTGATCCCTGGGTTGGGAAGATCCCCTGGAGAAGAAAATGGCAACCCACTTCCGTATTCTTTTCTGGAAAATCCCATGGACAGAGAAGCCTGGCAGGCTGCAGTCCATGGGGTTGTAGGATTTGGACACTGCTTAGTTACTAAAACATACAATATCAGAAATGGAGACTGTGTTTCTCCCTCCAGTTTTTCTCTGCTTCCAACTCCTTTGTTACCTTCAGTAAGTGTGTAAGCAGGACTTGAAAAACAATGTGTCACCTCCTCCCTGTCTGCTCACCAGCTTTGCTTTATAACTTCTTGGAGAACCGCAATAGGTACTTTTAATCAAGCAGCATGGATGTTTTTCATGGGTAATTACATTTAATAGAATTGTTTTAGTTTTCACCATTCAATATTGGGTTAATATTTGTTTTCTAATTGCTTACTGATGCCAGCTGTTATTCCTGGCCAGAAATATGCTCTCCATCATATAGATATCTCTATATATGTTTCTCAAGTACTTAGCACATTAGAAACCACCTCATCTTTCTCTTAAATTCAGAACTTCTGAGGACTTAACAACCTTTATTATTCACTAAGGTTCACTCTGAAGCCAGCATTAACCCTATACTCTTTTTTCAACTTTAAAAATATCACTATTGTGTTTTTCTTTACCGTGTTTCCATATACTGATTAATTATTTTTCCTGCCAATTAATGTCAGTTCAGTTCAGTCACTCAGTCATGTCCGACTCTTTGCAACCCCATGGACCGCAGCACATCAGGCTTCCCTGTCCGTCACCAACTCCCGGAGCTTGCTCAAAAGCGTGTCCATTGAGTCAGTGATGCCATCCAGTCATCTCTTCATCTGTTGACTGCTTCTCCTGCCTTCAGTCTTTTCCAGCATGAGGGTCTTTTCTGAGTCAGTTCTTTACATCAGGTGGCCAAGGTATTGGAGCTTCAGCTTCAGCAATTAATCTCTTTGAGGTACTAATCCTGTCCTTGTCAGTTGGAGTTGTTCTCAGAATTATCTGCCTCCCTCTGATCATTTTCTCTCCATATCCTATGTATCCTGTTTATTATTTTTAAAAATTTTATTGAAGTACAGTTACTGTGTATTATATAGGTTACAAGTGTACAGTAGTGACCCAAGCCTTTTAAAGGTTATACTACATTTATAGTTATTGTAAAATATATCCTCCTTGTGGACAATGTATCCTAGTAGTTTATTTCATACCTAATAGTTTGTGCTTCTTAATTTCCCACTCCTCTACTACCCCTCCCTTTAGATTCATTTAGGTCATTTTGGTAGGGCCCTAAGTTTTGAAGGTGTCACTACTACCTGCACAATCAAATTTTGATTGCTTGGGCTTCTGGGCTTTTCTAGTTAACACTGTTTACCATCCTTGCTCACATAGGTCATCTTCTCAAGTAAACTCCTAACCGTTGAGGTCTTCGGCTTCTGCCTCTCATTTTGGGGCTTAGCACCACACCTTGATCACCTTGAATAGAATTTCTGTTACTCAGCCCTCTGCCTACCTGCTCGCCTTTCTTCCTGTCAGCCTGCCAGTCTGCACCAATTTGTTTACTGTTATTTCATGCCCTACATTTCCCACTTGAGGAAATTAGTCTGTCGGCTAGCTATTTCATCCGACCTCTTCAGTTTTTTGGTAGACACCAGTTTCTGTTTTTTAAGACTTCCAAGATATCCACAACCAGTTTCTTTTCAGAGAACGTTATTATGTTGTCTTCTGAGTCTTTGCTAACATGAGAGCTCTGTTTATTGTATGCCAAGGAAAATCACCTTGTAGAGTACACAGTATTTCAAATTTAAAATGTGGAAAACACATGAAGTCTTCATTTTGTATACTTTGTATTTTTTATTATCTTCCCTGCCGTGAAAGTGGTAAGTTAATATTATTTCTGTTAGTAAAGTTGTCACAGAACTCTTGCTTTTTACATTTAAACAATTTACTCCAAATGCTGTTTGGACAGTTCAGACGTGTTTCTTCCAGGTGATAGTGTCTGTAATCTCTGTGTAGGGTGTACAGTATCTTTCCTAATCTAGTAAAACTTCCCCAGTATAAACTGTGTTTTCCATATGTTAATACCCAGCATCTTAATAAAAATTAAAGAGTGAATTCAAAGCTGATGTTTTCAGGAGATATTTAACAAAAATAGTGAAACGTTTTGTTTTAAAAGACCCTTCAATGAAAGTGAGACGATAACCCACAGAATGGGAAGAAATATTTGCCAATCACATGTTTGAGAAGAAACATTTGTATAGGATATATCAGGAACTCTTACAACTCATTAAGAGGATACATGACCCAATTGAAAAATGTGCAAAAGATCCAAATAGACACTTTTCCGATGAAGACAGACAGATGGTCAACATGTACATGGAAAGATGCACCGCATCATTAGCCAGCAGGGAAACGCAAATGAAAAAACAACGAGGTACCTCCTTGTACTCAACAAGATTGCTGGAATCAGAGAGGTAAAGGGTGAGTGAGGGTGTGAAATACTCAGTGCTCCCATACGCTTTGGTGGAAATGTAAGATGGCTCAGGGACTTTAGAAGACAATCAGTCACTCCACTAAGTGCTTACTTATGCAGTTGCCATTTGACCCCACATTGTTCCACTTGGTTTTATCTAACAACTTAGATATAATTTCAATATCATAAAATTAACATATTAAAGAATTCAATGGTCTTAGAATATTCAGAGACTTTTCTATCATCCATCACCAGAGAATAACTATCCATCACCATCAGAGAATATTTATCCATCTAAAATTCTAATTTTTAGAATGTTTCCATCACTCTAAAAAAAACCCCATACCTTTTAATATCGCTCCCCTAACTCCTTATGCACTAGTATATTCTGTTTCTGTAGATTTACCTGTTCTAGATATTTGATACGAACAGAACTGTATGTGTGCAGTCTTCTTATGTCTGGATTCTCTCATTTAGACAAATGTTTTAAAGATTCATTCATGCTGTAGAATGTTTCAGTATTTTATTCCTTTTTATGGCCCAAATAATTTTCTATTGTATGGACATACCAAATTTTGTACATTTAGGGTCTTCTAATCTTTATTATCCTAATAACTTCTAATATTTGTCTTGATTAGCATGTTCACTTTTCCTGTGAACTTTCAGTTCAGTTCAATCACTTAGTCATATCTGACTCTTGGCAACCCCATGAATCACAGCACACCAGGCCTCCCTGTCCATCTCCCAGAGCCTACTCAAACTCATGTCCATCGAGTCCGTGATGCCATCCAGCCATCTCATCCTCTGTCGTCCCCTTCTCCTCCTGCCCCCAATCCCTCCCAGCATCAGAGTCTTTTCCAGTGAGTCAACTCTTCGCATGAAGTGGCCAAAGTCCTGGAGTTTCAGCTTTAGCATCATTCCTTCCAAAGAAATCCCAGGGTTGATCTCCTTCAGAATGGACTGGTTGGATCTCCTTTTAGTCCAAGGGACTCTCAAGAGTCTTCTCCAACACCACAGTTCAAAAGCATCAATTCTTTGGTGCTCTGCCTTCTTCATAGTCCAACTCTCACATCCATACATGACACTCTGTCCTTAATTTTGCATGTATTCATGCAGTAGTTTGGGCTGATGGTCCTCAAATCAAGTCTGTGTCAGAATGACCTGGAAGACCCCAACCATAACATTTTTGATTCAGTAGATCTGTACAGAGCTAAAGAATTTGCCCTTCTGACAGTTTTGAACACGAATGCCTCTGATCTGGTTTGAGAACTAGTTCTTTAGGTCTTAAAACAGTTTTATTTATTTTTAGCACATTTATTAGCTTCTGAGTGAATGGCCTTAGTAGATGTAGGTTTTAGCTGACCTCTTGGGAATCCTTTGGACTACAGAAAGATCCAGCCAGACAATCCTAAAGGAAATCAGTCCTGAATATTCATTGGAAGGACTGATGCTGAAGCTGCAACTCCAATACTTTGGCCACCTGATGCGAAGAGCTGACTCATTTGAAGAGTCTGATGCTGGGATGGCATCACCGACACGATGGATGTGAGTTTGAGCAAGCCCCGGGAGTTGGTGACGGACAGGGAGGCCTGGTGTGCTGCAGTAATGCGCTCGCAAGGAGTCAGATACAACTGAGGGACTGAGCTGAACTGAATCTCTCTCATTCTGCTGTTCTCATACCACATCTCTCTTGTCAGCGGGAACATAGCTTTATAGTATTATATTTGGTTTCCCTTTGTGACCACGTCTCGCCTCTTGTCTGTATAATGGCCTTGATGTTTGAGTGTAAGATTGTTTTTACTATCCAACTTTTTAATCTTGATTTTCTTCAACATTTGTAACTACAATTTTCTTTGCATATCTACTTCAAACAGTTCAGAAATTTTGTTAATGCTACACAAAACAAAATATTTTGAACAGAAAAAAGCAAAGCTGATTCCTTTACAAAGTAATACACTTTACGAAGCTAGAAACAAATGTCAGTTACTTGTTTTGCTGCACTTCATTGTTCTGAGTACTTATTTTAATTCCCAGATGAAAGCGTGACTTTAATTTGTTTTAATTAGAGCACTCTTGTTTGAAATATTTTTACTAGGTAAGCTTTATGTGGAAGATTGTAACAAGCACATGAAGAACATTAGCATTAAATTCTTAATGAAGGAAATGGCTTTTCTGAGGAAATGTATTTTCTTGATTTAAAATGAGCAAACAAAACATTTTCTGAAAGGGAAATTTTCTCAGAATTCTGTTGCCATTAAATCCTTAAGCCTCTTGTCCAGTGTTCGGAGTTAGTGATGGTTTGAAATGCTTATTAAATTAGTAAGTGAAATGAGGACCCGGCAAATTGCTGGGATCACAGAGATGATGAGTCGAGACCCTCTCCTGGAAGGGCTTTACAGTCTGGTGTATGCGTGCTGGCAATCAGTTAGCGCCTGTGGTTTACCGATGCTGGGTACAGTGCCTGAAGGGGCTCTGAGAGGCACACAGGGAAGGCCCTGCCCCTCAGAGTTCTTACCCTGTGCTGAGATGAGACCCTGTACCAGAAATAACCACCTTCTGTGCGCAGTGTTCCTTGCAGTGGTAGCTGTGCATGCCATTGGAATTCAAACAAGGACTTTGGGGATTGAGCTACACAACCAGGAGTTCCCTGAAAACTGCTGCAGGCACAATGCCATCTCTGATAACAAATTGCAGGGAGATCAAAAGTGATTGTTTCAAAAAGGAGAAAGAAAACAGGATGTAGAATTCTTTATTTTCTGAGCAAGTGTGGAAGGGCGCAGCTGTTGTGTATCAGATGGAGGAAAGTCCTGGTGCCTGTCGACCAGTTTCGTGTCCCTCTCCCGCCGCCTGTATTGTTAGAGGGTGTTCTATATGGGGCTTTGGGTGGCACCATAGAGTCCAGGGAACCTTTTGGAAGAGCAGAAAATCCTAGAAGCCAGAAAACAGGCAGTTGGTTAGAATGTTTTACAGTGTTGGAATAAGTAATGAACCAGGATTGAGCATTCCACTTCATGAAAAAAGGTAGATATATAGTGAAAAAAAGTTATGTTATAATGAAAATTATAGTAGTATATAGAATATTAGAAGCAGCTTAATATCTTGGGCTTATCTGCTGCATCTGAATGTTAGAACAACATCAGGTTATAATTTCTCAAAGCTCTATTTCTAATATCTGTTCTGACTCAGAGATTTGCCATGTTTTTCCTTTATGTAATGGTAACAGCAATGTAAGGAATGCTGTGTACCACAGGTGGGCATATCTGCTAAAATGCTTTCAATTTAACATAAAAATTCCATTTGCGTTATAGGTGTTGTATGGATGTATACTGAATTACAGTTTGTCTTTTGGGATTATTTTATTTCACTGAAATTAATCATGATTGGGCCTTCTGACTTTTAGTTTATGGAAGTATGCCTCCTTGATTTATTCAGATTTTTAAGTTGAGACAATATGTTTGCTAAAGTGACCTAGTTAGGAATTTACAGACATGATGGATATGTACATAATACGTGTTTGTATTTTTTTTACCTTATTACAAAAATATTCTAATAAAGAATCTTGAATCAGCTGAAATTTCACCAACTTTTCAACACTGGTGATTAGAGATGTATAAAATATTTTTCTTATTCATAAATGACTGTGTAACAATACTGGACTCTTCAGTTGTGTGTAGAAATGTTTCCAAATGTATAGAAGACTTAAATCTAAAAAATAAAAATGATCTTTAGAGGCAGTCTTTTATAATAATGCAGAATTGAGGAAAGTTCATTTCAACTAGGATTGGAAACATGGAGGTTTAAACAGTAGGCATGTTTGATTATATTAAAAAATCAGTAAATTTTCTGTATCAGAAAGTGTTAAATTATTAAAAGAAAATCTACAGATTTGGAAAAACAACAGGTTTGGAATAGTGAGGTTGAAAACATGATAGATAAAAGGTTTTATTTATAATATAAGAAGAAGTCTTTTTTATTGTTCAGTCGATCAGTCGTGTCCAACTCTTTGTTACCCTATGACTGTGTAGCATGTCAGGCTTCACTCTCTTTCACCATCTCCCAGAGCTTGCTCAAATTCATGTCCATTAATTCGGCATGCTGCAGTCCATGGGGTTGCAGAGTCAGACACGACTGAGCGACTAAACTGACTCACTGATATGCGTTACCATGTGTGAAGTAGATAGCTACTGGGAAGTTGCTGTATAGCACAGTGATTCAGCCCGGTGCTCCGTGACAACCTAGAGGTGTGGGATAGGTGTGGGGTGGGAGGAAGGCTCGAAGGGAGGGGATGATGCTTTTGAACTGTGGTGTTGGAAAAGACTCTTGAGAGTCCCTTGGACTGCGAGGACATCCAACCAGTCCATCCTAAAGGAGATAAGTCCTGGGTGTTCATTGGAAGGACTGATGTTGAAGCTGAAACACCAATACTTTGGCCACCTGATGTGAAGAGCTGCCTCATTGGAAAAGACCCTGATGCTGGGAGGGATTGGGGGCAGGAGGAGAAGGGGACAACAGAGGATAAGATGGCTGGACGGCATCACTGACTCGATGGACGTGAGTCTGAACTCCGGAAGTTGGTGATGGACAAAGAGGCCTGGTGTGCTGTGATTCATGGGGTCGCAAAGAGTCAGACACGACTGAGTGACTCAACTGAACTGAACTGAACTGATGGCTGATTCACCTTGATGTATTGGCATAAGCCAAGACTACATTGTAAAGCAGTTATCCTCCAATTGAAAATAAAATAATGTAAATAAATTGAAATACTAATTTTCACAAAAGCATTTCTGATATGAACAAATTTGTATGTGTAAATTTTGAGACATTTATATACATTGTAATATGTGTCTAAACATTTTTAAAAGTTGAGAACAGTATGAAAAAGAGAGCTGACAAATGTGCAAAGGGATTAAACATAGACATCTCCTTTGGCTAGAAGTTTTGGTCAGTGATATGTTGAAAAATATCTATTTGACCACTATAAAAAGATTTTCTCCAGTATTTTTTCCCTTTAAGATGAGTAAACCCTTTTATATATATTTAGAACTCTGCATCTCTAGTATGTTTAGAAAAAGATAACTCACTCAAATTTGGTTAGTATAGAAATTACTCAATTACTAAATCAGTGAAGAAATGGGTAATGATAATACATGTGTGTGGTATAGATTAGGTTCTGCATATAATGGAACACTAGATGAGCTAAGGTATGTAATCTGGCTGAGATGGTTCACTGATTTCCAGAAGGAAGCAGAGGATGTGTTCTAAGCAGAAGGGCAGCACAGAAGGAAGTACTGAAGTGAGGAGTATGGATTTCTATGTTAAGTGCAATGGAGACACAGAATCAACTAAGTTCAGTTCAATCGCTCCATCGTGTCTGACTCTGTGCGACCCCATGGACTGTGGCACCCCAGGCCTCCCTTTCCATCACCAACTCTTGGAGTTTACTCAAATTCACGTCCGTTGAGTCGGTAATGCCATCCAACCATCTCATCCTCTGTTGTCCCCTTCTCTTCCCGCCTTCAATCTTTCCCAGCATCAGGAAACTGATGAAACTTGTCAGGAAACTCTTTTTTCCAATGAGTCAGTTCTTCACATTAGGTGGCCAAAGTATTGGAGTTTCAGCTTCAGCAGCAGTCCTTCCAATGAATATTCAGGACTGACTTCCTTTAGGATGGACTGGTTGGATCTCCTTGCAGTCCAAGGAGTAACTAAGGAGTCCAGCCAAGTAAAATAATTGAAAGTTAACTGCTGCATTTTATTAACCTGTAAGATAAGATACCATTATCGTAAGATGCATTATTCTGTGTGTTATTAAGAGAGAAAGATGTGCATATTACACTATTTATTGCTCAAATATTTCTGTCTCATGGTTTCTCTGGGTCAGAAATTCAGGACTAATTTAGCATAGGTGGTTCTGGCTTAGCATCTCTCATGAGGTTGCTCTGAAGATACTGTCCAGTCATCTGAAGGCTTTTCTGGGACTGGAGAACCCACTTTCAACATGGCCCACTCACTTTGCTATTAGGAGAATCCCTCATGCTTCCTGGAGATGCTTGAGTGTCTTAACAGCAGTGGCAGTTCCTTTCCGCAGAGTGTGTGATCTACGGGAGTAGGTAAGGAGGGTTCTGTCAGATCTTTTAGTTTCAGAAGTCACATACCATTACTTCTGTTGCGGTCCTTAGCAGGGAGTTATTAGATAAAGCCCACTCTTGATGGGAGAGCAATTAGACTTCACCTTTTGAAGCATCAAAGGAGAAGCTGCAGGGAATTTGTGGGTGTAACTGTGGAGCTACAACCTCTGAAAAGGGAACTGTAAGTGAAAGAATGGTTACAGTTACTTTGCAGAACTTAACATTGTCTTACTCCTGAATCCTTTTGCAGAAGGGTTCTGGGTCTTGCCAGAGTGTGTAAACAGAAAGTCTTCTGTGAACTATGGGGGTTCCTAGTCCTTCCTCACATGGTTTTCAAATGGCTTATTGATTCGTGGATGGATTCTGATGCTCCAGATATGTCGCCAGGGGTAACTCCTTTGTGCCTGGGTAGACAGTATCATCATTGTTACTGGGTCAAGTATTAATTTCATTGATTTTTAAACATTCCCTAGTAGCTCAGCTGGTAAAGACTCCACCTGCAATGTGAGACCTCAGTTTGATCCCTGGGTTGGGAAAATCCCTTGGAGGAGGGCATGGCAACCCATTCCATTGTTCTTGTCTGGAGAATCCCCATGGACAGAGTAGCCTGGCAGGCCACAGCCCATCGAGTCTCAAAGAGTCGGACACAACTGAGCGACTAAGCACACACAATTTCAGAATGTTCACATTTTGAAAAGGTGAACTTGATTTTGCTGAATGAGGCAGAGGGCTGTTCTGTTTTTGGCTCAGCACTCCATTTTTGCTGTAGTTCTTCCTTTCTCTCTCTCTCATTCTCTCTCTCTCTCTCTTTTTTTTTTTTTGCAATGGACACCACTTCTTTTGAGGAATTCCCTCACTCTCAACCATTNGCTGTTCTGTTTTTGGCTCAGCACTCCATTTTTGCTGTAGTTCTTCCTTTCTCTCTCTCTCATTCTCTCTCTCTCTCTCTTTTTTTTTTTTTGCAATGGACACCACTTCTTTTGAGGAATTCCCTCACTCTCAACCATTTAATTCTAGGGGAACCTGCCAGTGTTCATACTGAAGTCAAATCTGGCCTTAGTTCCTCAATGCCAAATTAAATCTCAAAGACAGTTTTGGGTGAAGTAGAAAAGATTTGTTGGTTTGCCAGGCAGATGGCTCTACAGCAGGTGGATGCCCTCAGAACTGTTGTGTCCCAACCTGGAGCTGGTAGTGAGGAGTTTTCCAGTAAAGGTTCAGAGAGGCGTGATCAGCTTGTGAACATTCTCTGATTGGCTCGTGGTGAGATAAGTGGGAGTCCGCATCTTCAATCATGTGGTTCCAGCTATGCTTGTGGGCAGCATGCAGTGAACTTCTCCCACCTGGTGGGGGTTTCAGTATCTGCAAAACAGCTCAAAGATCCTGTTAGGTATATCCCTTGAGGGGAACCAAGACCCTGCCCCAAGGCTGCACTGCTGTTCCTTTTGACTGTTCTCCTTTGCCTCCACATACCCTCCTTTCCCTTAGCGGCGATTTGATCCTGCTGGTTGGAACTCAGGAAAGGTCATGAATAAAGCTTATTTCCTGTAATCAAGAAGTAGGGGACATGGAACGGTGTCTGTGCCCAGGAGCTTGGTTTCTGCAGCCAGTGGCTGCAGTGGCAGATCCCCGGGACACATGACCTGGTTTGTCAGTATTTTTTGGAGTGTGTTTTTAACCTGGAGCTAGCCAGGCCAGCCACTGTCCCTGTTTAGGAAAGATGAGAGAGAGTTCAGTTTTCCTTGTAGCCACATGTTCTCCCAGGTGATTTCAGGAGACTGGACCTGCAGCAGAAGCCACAAAGCTAATAATGGTTTTTGCAACTAAATCTGCCTGTTTTGCTTTTTAAGGTAGTTCAAGCTGTGATTGGCCCGATCCATTAAAGATCTGAGAAATGTAATTTTGTTATTCATCTTTAGTGTCCTGTCTTTACAGTAAACCATAGCAATCCCATCATGCATAAAGGTTGTTGTGATTTTTGTCTTTGACTTTATCACCTGTCCTGTTTTTTTTCTCATTAGCTTTTGAGTTCTGTGAGTTAGGATTCTTTTACTGATGACGTTTTGAAGACTTTTACCTTTGTACTTGTGAAAGAAATAATCTTTCAATAATAGAATGTTTAAAACCATCCATTTTCAGACCTAGATTTTGATGTATGGCCAATAAGAAGGTTGTTACTGTTTAGCTGCTAGGTCATGTCTGATTCTTTTGCCATCCCGTAGACTGTAGCTCCCAGGCTCCTCTGTCCGTGAGGTTTCCCAGGCAAGAATACTGGACTGGGTTGCCGTTTCCTTTTACAGGAGATCTTCCCACCCAGGGATGAAGCCTGCATCTCCTGCATTGGCAGACTGACTGTCTACCACTGAGCCACCAGGGAAGCCCCAGGAAGAAGGGCAGATACAGAATTGCTGTATACTGAAACTTGCGTTCAAGAAGATAGTTGAGTTGCTGTATACTGAAACTTGCGTTCATGAAGATAGTTGAGTTGCTGTATACTGAAACTTGCGTTCAGGAAGATAGTTGAGATTTCAAGGATTTCTTTACTGGTTGCTCACATGGTTTCTCCGTGGTTATTTGGACCAAATTTATTTGACTGAGCAGAAGTATCATTTTGGAATAAGGAAAATTGAAGTTTTAGCAGCCTAAGAAGTGAGAAGCACTGAACACTCCAATTCACACCCAAGACATTTGGAACATAGACTTCAAGCCCCTACTGATGATTGCCCAGGAAAGTCAATAGTCCTGTTAAATGGGAGTTTTAATAGTAATATTTATGTGCTGTTTATGCAGAATTTACCTAAACTGAAAAATAGGCAGTACTAAGAAATTACCTTTTATTTCTGTCTTCTGTATTGTTTTTCATCAATATTTTATAATTTTTGCTGTATAAAATCTTTTACATGTATTTTTCAGTTTATATGTGTTTTTATTTCTTTGAAGTGATTGTAATACTGTGTTTTAAATTTCGGTTTAGTACTGATGTGTTCATTGTCAGTATATAGAAGTGTGATTTTTTTTGCGTGGGGAACATCCTAATTAGAGGAGTGAGTGACACTGTGTTCCCACAGGAAATAATGAACCACAGAAAAGACTCTGTTCTTATTTAGGCAAAATTTTCATTTTTGGGGGTATAATTCTGAGATTTTCTGTAACATTCAGCCATATCACAGGAATTATTTTAAATATAACCTTATTTTTAGAAGAAATATTATAAAGAAAATATTTACCCAGAGAAATGAGTTTCTGAGATGTTTCGTGATATTTTAGAATACAAGTATAGTATAATATATGCAGGAACAATAATTTAAAATTTTCTGTTTGCTGTTTTTTAGACCAGATTTGTTTTGATTATATTCTTGTTTTAAAAAGTCAGTTTGATCATCCTTGCCTGTAAAAACCACCCCTTCTGAATAGACCCTTATATTAAACATAATGATTTTGGGCATCTTGTATGACATTTAAAATGAATTTCCACATGTTGATTTGCTCACTCTGCCGGGGTCCGGCCCCGGTGGATCCAGGGTGATTCGAAGGGGAGACGGATAGGCGAGGAAAAACTTACTTATTTAGAGATATAAGACTAGATTTAGAAGAAATAGTATAGTAGGAAATTTAGGCGGAGAAAAGGAGGCTGAATAACTTGGCTTACATGGAAAACCAATAAAGTTCCAGACAAGGAACTTGCACCATCTACGTTAGGCACTGGCGCCCGTTTGAATATCGGAGGGCGCCCCGCCTTGGGCTCTCTCTCTTACAGATCTTAGAAGCCAGGACAAGTAAGTAGGCATGGCGAAGCCTCCACACCCCAGATGGGAATTCAGCCGGAAAAAGAAAAGAACGACAGGGGGAAGCCCAGCATCGGTGCAAGACTCCAAAAAAGAGAGGCTTTATTTTTCAAAATCAGCTTATATACCCCAAGTTGTACATAAAGAAATAATGGAATATGCAGAGTTATGCCGGGGAAGGCAATGGCACCCCACCCCAGTACTCTTGCCTGGAAAATCCGATGGACGGAGTAGCCTGGTGGGCTGCAGTCCATGGGGTCGCTAACAGTCGGACAGACTGAGCGACTTCACTTTCACTTTTCTCTTTCATGCATTGGAGAAGGAAATGGCAACCCACTCCAGTGTTCTTGCCTGGAGAATCCCAGGGACGGGGGAGCCTGGTGGGCTGCCGTCTATGGGGTCACACAGAGTCGGACACGACTGAAGTGACTTAGCAGCAGCAGCAGCAGCAGCAGCAGCAGCAGAGTTATGCAGGGGCAGCAGTCCTGACCCTCATTGAGACAAGGCTTTCTTTTGCGTACACCCTCCCGTATAGGAAAGGTCTCAGGTGGTTTACATTATCTTCTGGCCAAGAGGCCTGTTAACATTTTTGTGGCTCTCTTCCTGGATAATTGTCTATCAACCAGAAAACTCCTTTTTCCCTAGAAGTGTTTTTTCTTTACTCAGCATCACCCTCAAAGTACTAAATAAAGTTCCATTCCTGTAGAACAAAGGTGCAGTGGGTTATAACAAAGAAAGCACTCAACTCAAAGATCTAATGTTGCTAATACCAGGTCCACTACCTGTTTTTCTACATACCAACTATATCTAAAAATAAAGGATATGAAAATTTGGCAGCAAGTATTGACTCAACAAATGAAACCTTTAATCAGTCCTATTCTAATGATTTTGACTCCTAGGAAGCCCCTACATTCCTAGGATGTTTCAGGCTTCCTGTGCCTCCCACAGTCGGGAGGCCTCAAACAATCACGCGCGCAGCTGTAGGAGTCCTGCAGGCAGGCTAGAAAGCCATCAGAGGGATTTTTGGATTGAAACACCCTTTCAAATGCAGAAGACTAAAGCCTTCAGATGCCTTTTTCCAGAGTGTCAGGAGAGTGGAAAAGTACAATACAGTAAGGCAGGCATATTCTTATTTTGGGGGGTACATGCTCAGGAAGTACCAGGGGGAAAACCTGAGATCTGACTCGACCTTGCACTTCAGATCTCTGCCGCATGACCTTGTCACGGGTGGGATTCCTCACGCTGGCTCCCGGCACGCTCATCTATTTTTTTTTTTTTTTTTAAAGGGCTTCCCTGATAGCTCAGATGGTGAAGAATCCACCTGCAATGCAGGAGGCCCTGGTTCGATTCCTGGGTCAGGAAGATCCGCTGGAGAAGGGATAGGCTACCTACTCCAGTACTCTTGGGCTTCCTTGCAGCTCAGCTGGTAAACAATCTGCCTGCAACGTGGGAGATCTGGGTTCGATCCCTGGGCTGGGAAGATCCCCTGGAGAAGAGAAAGGCTACCCACTATGGTATTCTGGCCTGGTAAATTCCATGGACTGTATAGTTCATGGGGTCGCAAAGAGTCGGACTCGACTGAACAGCTTTCACTTTCTTTTCTTTCTATTTAAAAATACAAATTAGTTAAATTCAGTAGTTAGCACAGATTCTTATCTGAAATGTTGGAGTGGATTTATGTGCTATTTTCTGAAGAACCTAAGGCTTGCTGGTAACTTTGTTACTGTCTGATAAGGCCTGCCTTTATTAGTTAATGTTGACTTTGTTGCATTCACACAGTATTCACTGCCTCTCTTTATTGGTTGCAGAGTTACGGCCACCATAAATAAAGCAAGCATGAAGAGAAGGGAGAGACAGGACAGACAATTTATTTTCATCCATTTTTGGTTACCATCTAAATCACTGTTGTCAGAGAAAAGTGGAGTTTAATGATCATCCTTAACAAGTTTAGGGGAAAAAGTGTACATTTTTACTCTTAACATGCTGTCTTTTACAGCTGTATCACATTTGTTCAGAATAATGATGACTCAGTAATGACACTTTATTATTATTCAAGCTTGATGAATAGGATCCAGAAGTGTTGTTTATCTTATCCTTCCATTTCACTGTAACAGTTTGACCAAAATGAGAGGCACTGACTGATGCTATGCAGAGATTGTGTTTAATGTTTCAGAAGTGTTCGAGTTGAAATAGAAATATCTTTAGCCTAATTGAGACCTTAGCAGTGCTGAGACTTACTTCTTCTAGTGGGCTTGTTGGTTGGAGCTCTGTCCAGCTTCATTTTTCAGATGTGTGTTTTGAGGATTAGAATGCAAATACATAGGATTATTTATATATGAGTATGCTCTGTGATTCTCCTGTGGTGCTTTACTTTTGTTATAGCTGCAAATGCTTTTGTTCAAGAGAAGCCTTCAGTAAGACATCTTCCGGGAGTTCGCGGTAAGGAAGCAGATGAAAGGGGCGCCCCCTTGGTGGAGCTGCTGCTGCTGCTAAGTCGCTTCAGTCGTGTCTGACTCTGTGTGACCCCATAGACGGCAGCCCACCAGGCTCCCCCTTCCCTGGGATTCTCCAGGCAGGAATACTGGAGTGGGTTGCCATTTCCTTCTCCAATGCGTGAAAGAGAAAAGTGAAAGTGGTGGAGCTGGCCTGCAGGAGTTCCTATGTGGCTCTGGCTACCCGGTCTCCTCGCTGCTCTGCTGCTCACGTCCCCACCGGTCTGTTAAAATCCAGATAGATAATGAGGATTCTTGCTAACCCCTCCTTTGCTATTGCTTAGGCTTATTTTTTCAGCTTGTGGTGGATAAATTGAAAACTGCCTTTTCATTATAAAGACATTTTAAAATTGTTGGATGTTGTCTTTGAACTAGCTTGATTGACTGATATCATTGTAGGCAATACCACTGTGTGGCCAGGAAGGTAATTTCTAATATATATCCATTGGAAATGGGATCAATCCAAAATAAAAAAAATTTCATTATGCTTACCGCTTTGGTATTTGCTAAGCAGTTTGCTTCTATTGTCTCTATAAGGAGGTAGAGTGAACAAAAAGAAAAAAAAATCTTCTATATGAATTGTTCTTTAATGTTACATAATTTGGATTTTCATATATGTGAAATTTGAACCAGTATTCTTCAGTTAAAGCTTTTAAGTGACATTTTTGTAGATACAATTAAGGTTCTGATCATTTACCGTTTGACAGCTGAAATAAAACTTTTGGTGACTGGAATGGATGATATTGGGATAAATCTTTTGGATGAAATAGGATAGAATGAAAGAGGCTTGGTTGCTTCAAGAATAAGGGATCAGTCTGTGGGTAGTTTCGACAGCTGTGTGATTTGCATGTTAACAGTGAATGTTGTAATGTATGAGTTTTAGTCATTTGAACAAAAATATTATTCTAGGATCACAAAACTTTATAGCAGTCCTTTTAAGTGCTCTAATAATGAAGATTTAGTGACCATTGCCCCCTCTAAGACCCACTCCAGTGTTCTTGCCTGGAGAATCCCAGGGACGGAGGAGCCTGGTGGGCTGCCGTCTATGGGGTTGCACAGAGTCGAACACGACTGAAGCGACTTAGCAGTAGCAGCCGCAGTAGCCCCCTCTAAGTGGCGTTTCGAGATGACACTGGTGTGTAGGTTGGTATAGAATTTAAGTTTATGACTGAAAAAAAAATTGTATATAATTAAAAACCAGCAAGAAAAGTTTAAAACAAGAGTTGAATGATAGAGTTTTTATAGTGAGAGTTTTTATAATGAGGTGTTTCAGACATTTAGAGAACACCATAACATCCCCTCTGAAAATCTAATGAGTGAATGAATGACGTGTGTGTCTGTGTGCACACGTGTGTCTGTTTCTACAATTGGGTTCCTTTATTTTCTGGTTTTATACATAGAAACAATAAAACTACCTCATTGACTTACTGCAAGGATAAAATGAGATAATATTTAAAGCTGGAAGGTTGTAATTACTTGATAAATGGAAACCATTATTAGAATTGTTATTCTAGACAACAGTACAGAGATTCTACTTTCAGCATCTTCCGAGTTTCAAGAAGCAGTGTATCCCTGATCCAAGTAACGATGTTCACCATGGCTTATCGTCCTGGCTCTGCTTAAGAACTAGAATTAGGTTATTTCTTTGACTGGATTCAGTACTCCATTAGTTTTTCCTTAAGAGCAAAAAGCCCAACAAAAAGAGCAAAAACAAAAACAAAAAGGCAACTCACCTTATAGGCCCCAATATTTCTATCAAGATTGCAGCTGCAATTCAGTCTAATGATTTGGGGGGAAAAAAATAGAAGAAAAGAAAAGAGCACCAAGAGGAAATGATAATGTAATAGTAATGTTTGTAATTATATCATCCAAAAGTATCCCGTTAACCCCTAACCCCTTGGACTATTTCTTTTTAATTGTATGTGTGCTTGTGTGTGTTTGTGTGTGTATGTGTGAGATTATGTTTACTAAAGTAGTATTTATGCTGAAGATACAGATGCTTTAAAAATATTTTGTTTTGCTTTTTTTTCATGATACGACATGCTGCTGCTAAGTCACTTCAGTCGTGTCCGACTCTGTGTGACCCCATAGACGGCAGCCCACCAGGCTCCCCCATCCCTGGGATTCTCCAGGCAAGAACACTGGAGTGGGTTGCCCTTTCCTTCTCCAATGCATGAAAGAGAAAAGTGAAAGTGAAGTCGCTCAGTCTGTCCGACTGTTAGCGACCCCGTGGACTGCAGCCCACCAGGCTACTCCGTCCATGGGATTTTCCAGGCAAGAGTACTGGGGTGGGGTGCCATTGCCTTCCCCGATGATACGACATACTCTTTGAAAATTGTTTATTTATGTATCATAGTTAGTTTAACCAGTCCCCTAGTGTTCTGTTCTGCAGCATAAGTGGGAAGTGGGTTTTTGGTTGTTGTTGTCTCTTAAAGGTGCACTGCTTTTGCAGAACTGCTGCCCAGCCTCTGCTTTTCTGTATTTTTCACTTTCCACTGGTTTTCTTTCCCCGTGTTTTTTTTCTGTTACTGTGCTAAAGTGACTCATAAAGAATTTTTTTTGAAAAGTAGGTTATTAGTAACTTCTGGTTCTAAATAGAAGTAGCTTACAGATATAGAAAGACAATTGGTCTTAATCTCTTTAATAACAAAACTTGGGTATTTGTTAAATTTTGAATCTCAAAAGATATTTTTAATAATAGCTCCACAGTTAGATAGATAACCCTAATGATTTAGTATGTAGGCCATCCTTTAACACATGTGTCTTGAAAACCTTCAGCCACAAACTTCAAAACATTTGAAGTTTAAAATGAAATAATGGTTTAGTAAACATTTAGTTCAGTGTCTACTCTCTACCAACCGATTTTCCTTTTCTACTTCGGGGATACAGCAGAGATAAAATACAATTGCTGCTGTCACGTAGAGTGCAGTTTGTTGGGGGTGGTGTGAGGAGGACAGTACATGCACAAATAAAAGAGCTGGAGGAAAATACACAGTAGTGGTCCCGTCACAGCAAATCAGAAGGTGTGGTGGGCAGAAAGTACCCCTACTAAGAAGCCACGTTTGAGCGGCAGTCACATCATGGAAAACCTGGCGGCGAGGCGCTCCTGGCTGCGGGAGCAGCCGACGCAAAGGCCCAGGAAGAGGAGTCTGGTGCTCTGAGAAATGCAGGGAAGCCTGTTTGTGGCTGATGGGTAGTGAGTGATGAGGATACGCAGTGTTTCTTAAAAGTTGCAGAAAAAATATTCCTTGAGAGTTATTTACTCACAAAAGCTTAGATAGGATTTTTTTTTTTTAATTGAGGTATAGTTGACAAACAACTTTTTTTTTTTTAGGTGTCGCATAGTGATTCAGTATTTGTATATATTGCAAAATGATCACCACGAGAGTCCAGTTAACATTCGTCATCATACATAGTTAACAGATTTTTTTCTTGTGATGAGAACTTTGAAGATCTGTTCTCTTAGCTACTTCCAGTATGTAATCCAGTGTTACTAACTGTAGTCACCATGCTGTACATTGTATGCCATGGCTTATTTTATTGTTCACAGCTGTATCTGTTGACTCTTCTCATCCTTTTCACTCCCCTACCCCCACTCAGGCTGCCACCAGTCTGTTGTTTGTATTCAGTGAGCTTTTGTTTGTATTTTAGATTCCACATACATGTGAGATCATATTGTATTTCTCTTTCTCTGACTTACTCCACTTAGTGTTATGTCCTCGGTTCAGTCGCCCAGTCGTGTCTGACTCTTGGCGACCCTATGGACTGCAGCACGCCAGGCTTCCCTGTCCATCACCAACTCCCAGAGTTTACTCAAACTCATGTCTATTGAGGCAGTGATGCCATCCAACCATTTCATCCTCTGTCATCCCCTTCTTCTCCCACTTTCACTCTTTCCCAGCATGAGGGTATTCTCCAGTGAGTCAGCTCTTTGCATCAGCTGGCCAAAGTATTGGAGTTTCAGCTTCAGCATCAGTCCTTCCAATGAATATTCAGGACTGATCTCCTTTAGGATGGACTGGTTGGATCTCCTTGCAGTCCAAGGGACTCTCAAGAGTCTTCTCCAACACCACAGTTCAAAAGCATCAATTCTTCAGCACTCAGCTTTCTTTACAATCCAACTCTCACATCCATACATGACTACTGGAAAAACCATAGCCTTGACTAGATTGACCTTTGTTGGCAAAGTAATATCTATGCTTTTTAATATACTGTCCAGATTGGTCATAACTTTCCTTCCAAGGAATAAGCGTCTTTTTATTTCATGGCTGCAGTCACCATATGCAGTGATTTTAGAGCCCCCCAAAATAAACCCTTTCCCCATCTATTTCCCATGGAGTGATGGGACCAGATGCCATGATCTTAGTTTTCTGAATGTTGAGCTTTAAGCCAACTTTTTCACTCTTCTCTTTAACTTTCATCAAGAGGCTCTTTAGTTCCTCTTCACTTTCTGCCATAGGGTGGTGTCATCTACATATCTGAGGTTATTGATGTTTCTCCCAGCAGTCTTGATTCCAGCTTGTGCTTCCTCCAGCCCAACATTTCTCATGATGTACTCTGCATATAAGTTAAATTACTATGGTGACAATATACAGCCTTGACGGACTCCTTTTCCTATTTGGAACCAGTCTGTTATTCATGTCCAGTCCTCAGGGTCCATCCTTATTGTCACAGCTGTCATGATTTCATTCTTTCCTTATAGCTGAGTAATATCCCATTGTGTATATATACCACATTGTCTTTTTTCAATCATTTATCATTGGTATTTAGGTTGTTAAATGGAATTTTTGAAAATTTCCATAACAATTCATGTGTGTACCCAATTACCTACTTTTTTGATCTTAGATATTTTCAGAACCCCTTTTAAGTTTGCTGCCTGATGGCTTCTCCTGATTAAGTCCAAGATTGTACTGATCCATCCAAAATTCCAGACTTGCCATTCAGTTCACTTCAGTCGTTCAGTTGTGTCCAGCTCTTTGCGACCCCATGGATTGCAGCACACCAGGCCTCCCTGTCCCTCACCAGCTCCCAGAGTCTATTCAAACTGGTGTCCGTTGAGTCAGTGATGCTGTCCAACCATCTGATTCTCTGTCATTCCCTCCTCCTCCCTTCAATCTTTCCCAGATTCAGGGTCTCTTCCAAGGAGTCAGTTCTTCGCATCAGGTGGCCAAAATATTGGAGCTTCAGCTTCAGCATCTGTCCTTCCAGTGAATATTCAGGACTGCTTTCCTTTAGGATGGACTGGTTGGATCATTATTTACTAAGAAAATAATTGAGAAGAAGCCAAGTTTACATTTGTGTGTGTCAAGGCAGTAGCAATTCAAATATTTGATGGTGATGATGGGGAGGTGATAGTAGTAGTTAACATTTTTTTTAAGTATTTAAGTGCCAGGCACTCTCTTGAGATCTTTTCTTAGATTGAATCATTAAACTCTTACCCCAGAAGTTGATACTCTTGCTATCCTCATCTAATAGATGATGAAATTGAGACACAAAGAGCTTGAATGATTTGCTCAAGGTCATATAGCAAGTCACACTTACTCAATATCATACACACGTCTCAGGGCTGGGATTCAGTCCCTGATTTACATGTATCTTCTGGAAATAAAACGTCTTAATAAATCATTGGTGATACCTCTTGTCATATGAAAAGTTAATGATTAAAAAGTATAATAGAACCTAGTGGTTTAATTTTTTCTTTTTGGAAAATATTCTCCTTCAGTACTTTGAGCCCATAAAACCTCTTGTTAGATATTTACCAAAACTTGCTAGGGCAAAGAATGAGCCTGCAAGTTTTGGTTTAGTTATATTGTTCTTTTTAATGTTTTAAAAGGTTTTTCAGGCTTTGGAATCTTTGGATTTTATAATGTTTAAATTTTCAGCAAGGGTTACATCCCTAACAGTTTACACAAACCTGTTAAACATATCCAAACAATTCTGTGAAAGCGGGTGCTTTAAGGATTTGTTGCATTTCAGATTATCTCAGGGTATCAGTCAACCATTTACACTTTATTAAGAATAAGAATGGGAAAGACTAGAGATCTCTTCAAGAAAATTAGAGATACCAAGGGAACATTTCATGCAAAGATGGGCTCAATAAAGGACAGAAATGGTATGGAACTAACAGAAGCAGAAGATATTAAGAAGAGGTGGCAAGAATACACAGAACTGTACAGAAAAGATCTTCACGACCCAGATACTCATGATGATGTGATCACTAATCTAGAGCCAGACATCCTAGAATGTGAAGTCAAGTGGGCCTTAGAAAGCATCACTACGAACAAAGCTAGTGGAGGTGATGGAATTCCAGTTGAGCTGTTTCAAATCCTGAAAGATGATGCTGTGAAAGTGCTGTACTCACTATGCCAGCAAATTTGGAAAACTCAGCAGTGGCCACAGGACTGGAAAAGGTCAGTTTTCATTCCAATTCCAAAGAAAGGCAATGCCAAAGAATGCTCAAACTACCGCACAATTGCACTCATCTCACACGCTAGTAAAGTAATGCTCAAAATTCTCCATGCCAGGCTTCAGCAATATGTGAACCGTGAACTCCCTGATGTTCAAGCTGGTTTTAGAACAGGCAGAGGAACCAGAGATCAAATTGC
>SJYX01003269.1:130184-198633 GCA_006410675.1 Oreotragus oreotragus
AGAAAATGTGTAAGGAACAATGAGATTCACAGTCTTGAGTTTACCAACGGATCCTTGTAATATAAACCCGGGAAATCAGACTGTGAGAAATCTAGATTAAAAAGACAATACATTGAAACATAAAAACCTACAGAAGTTTATTTTGTGTAGGTATATTGTGTGATCATAGCTATGCTTCCTCAGGCATAATTGATGATTCCTTCCAAGTTGAGAAAGTCATCCTATAAAATTTCTGGCCTTTCATGGATCTTTCACTCATTTCTGTCAAGGTAGAGGTGGAACTTAGTTCATGGTGAAATTGATAAAGGGATAAACTAGAGTAGTTCAGAATATGCATTCCTCTTTTGAGAGACTACTCACAGGATGCATGTGATCTGTTCTCCAACACCATTAATTCTTAAGAGGTCCAGGTCCCTGCCTGGAAAAGCTTGTGAAAGTATAGCTAATCTAACTGACATAGGAATAGCTAAGAAACCTGCAAATAATTCATGTTTTTACTCCATTACACCATGACCTCACTAGACAGAGTTACCAAAATAGGCAAAGATCCTTTGTTCACTGGTATCAGATAATTCAAGGCAAATTTTCTCCAATTTGTGATTTTCATATTACATCTCATTTGACACAGAGTATAAAATGAAAAGGCACCCAAAAAGACAAAAAGAAAGTGTTTGGAAGATAGAAGCGTAGCGCCACTTTTAAAATTGAGAATTAAGAATATTTTGTAAACTGTACTTAGAGCCATCAGGACATATTAGTCTTCTTGTAGATAAGTCAAAGACTGTTTTTCAAAAGATAGAAGGAGAATACCTTTGCCTAAATCTACGTTTTATATCTTACTAGCTCTTTTAATCTGACCAATTATTTTTGTCTTTTGACCTCAATTTCTTCATGTTTAACTTAGGATAAATTTTTGCTCATGTACTCAGTGCTAAATGACCTGTGTTCATGTGAACCTCCATATTTCCTTGAGAAGGAATTTCTGCTATAATAACACTGCTAGTTTCTCTTCCACTCCCTCATCAACTTACCTAGTTGGTGAAAGAAGTGACCATGTTCTGCTCAATTCTTTGTTTGTTTGTTTGTTTTTGAACGTGGCCATTTAAGGGATATATGTGTGTGTGTGTGTGTGTGTGTGTGTGTGTGTGTGTGTTTTCTGCTACTCTATGTTGTAAGCTTAAGGAGCAAGCCCCAGTGGGTAGAGGCCTGCAACCATCCACCCATTCTATGACTGGGAAATAAGTTTTTCTAATTAGAAGGTAAAGTATTAGCAAATCTACTGTGACCACACATATATCCTTTGTCCTCAATTCAGCTTTCATCAATAACAAAACTTAATTTTCCTTCCATCTCACTGATTTCTGTATTTATTTTCATATGGTTCCAAACTTGGGTAGGGAAGAGAAACATTATGAATGGCTTTCCTCAAATCCCTAACATCCTCTACAAATGTAAATTAATACAATTATTATGCAATATCTTTGAGCTGTGCTTGCAAGTGACTATCATGTGTATTTATTTTTACTTGCTTTCTCTGCCGCAAGCCCTAAAAATATCTTCATCTTAATAATGGCAAATGAAGCAACTGACAAAGAACTAATCTCAAAAGTATAAAAGCAACTCCTGAAATGGCAACCCACTCCAGTATTCTTGCCTGGAGAATCCCAGGGATGGGGGAGCCTGGTGGGCTGCCGTCTATGGGGTCACACAGAGTCGGACACGACTGAAGTGACTTAGCAGCAGCAGCAGCTCAATTATATATTTTTACTAGGGTACAATGACAAAAGATAAAACATATCAGTTGATATTTAGAGGTATAACTGTAGCTACCCAAGGTGTAAACCTTCCTAAATATATTTGACCTAAAGCACCTGGGATGATACCCTGGGCGAGGAAATGCATCCCACTCCAGTATTTCTTGCCTGGAGAATCCCATGGACAGAGGAGCCTGGTAGGCTACAGTCCATAGGATTGCAAAGAGTTGGACATGACTGAGATGACTTAGCATGCACACAGTGTATGGTATGAACAGTCCTTTTTGGAGAATTATTTTCCATCCTCCCTTCTTAAAGCACATTTTATACTGTGTGTGAGTCTTGTTGATATTAATCTGAATATTAAAAATTATTTGTATAAATTTCTTTTTAAACTTGACCTAACGGAATCCTCTGGAGAAGGAAATGGCAACCCACTCCAGTACTCTTGCCTGGAAAATCCCATGGGAGGAGGAGCCTGGTAGGTTACAGTCTATGGGATCGCAAATAGTCGGACGCGACGGAGCAGCTTCACTTTTTAACTTGACTTAACAGAAGTACAGTGGTGTGTAGAAGGGCAGTGTTGAAGAGGTGGGGTTTAGGGATTCTTTTTTTTTTTTTGGATTTATTGTTTACAGTTGTGTTTAGTGATAGTTATAATGTGTTGCCTTTTATTCAAAATTATGTACAAATTACATTGTCAGATTTTACGATTATTTCCCTTAGAAAGGAACTCTCAGTGAACAGTTAGATTCATGTGAATAGATAAAAGTGATGGGGTTTGTTTTGAAGTGGGTAGAATAGTCTAATGAGCCCCCATGTACACAAGATCCATCTTCCACAATTACTAACTCAAAGCCAGCATTGCTTCATCTATATGCCTCTCCGCCTGGTTATCATAAAGCAAATGCCAGATCTCGTGTCATTTTCATCCAGAAGAAAGAAAATTATTTTTAAACTTTATTTGTAGTCTTAGTTTGTTTTATGTGTTTGTACTAATACTAGAGTAATAGACTTCTATTAAAAAAAATGCTGGAGGGCCTCATTTGGCATGCACGAGTTAAGCCAGATGCCTAGGAAAGATGTGAAAGCAGATGGATTTTTTATGTATGTTAGATGTTGTGATCAAATATGCCTCCGATCTTTCCTTCTGTTTTCCTGCATAGAAACACTGAATCCTCTTCATTTCCTCTTCTTCCTTCTCTGCTTGCTCTTAGGTCCTCCAACTCGAAGGATGTTTGTCTTTCTTTAAATGTCTCCTTTATTCACCTTTAGCTCTGTGTGTCCACTGCTGCTATCTGACTTCACTGATCATTATATGATCTTGAGCTATTTTCTCTAATTGCATTTTATTTTCCATGGCAGTTAATCTGTTGGACTGCCCCTCCTAACTTTCACCATATCCCTCTGTATTATCTATAGTGTTTTTTCCTTCCCACTTAAATTCTTTGTTCTGATACGTATAGGGTGATCCTGTCATAACCTCATCATTTTTTAATTTACGCACACAAACCTTTTAGGCTGCTCTCCTGAGTAGCCTTCATGTGTGCTGGGCCATGCTCGTTCTTGCCTCTGTGCTTTGATGCACGTTCTTTACTTGGTTTGTGAATCGGCCCTCTCTCTCCTTTGGTCTGTAATTTGCCCTAGCATCAAAGGCCAGCTTATTTACTTCCTGGTGTGTCAAGCCCTTCTTGATGACTCCAGGTCTGTACTGGTCTTTCCTCCTTAAGAAATTTATATATGTGACTAGTTGGTCCTATGAAATGGAGTCTTTGTATTTTTTCTTGTATTATTTTCCAGTTTTCTTATGGATTTGTGTTTCTAAAGTGGATAGATATCATCCAGGGACAGGGAGTTTTCAAAACAACATTGGACATTAGTGTATACTTCACATGTAGCTGTTGATTGTGTGTGTGCATGCAAAGTTGCCTCAGTCGTGTCCGACTCTGTGCGACCCTAGAGGCTGCAGCCCACCAGGCTTCTCTGTCCATGGGATTCTCCAGGTCTGAATACTGGAGTGGGTTGCCATTTCCTTCAGGGGGTCTTCCTGACCCAGGTATTGAACCTGAATCTCCTACATTGGCAGGCAAGCTCTTTACCACTAGTGACACCTGGGGAACTCTTGAATATGATGTACACCTGGACTGTTTTAAGTGACCATTTGGTTTTTACTATAATACACATTCCTTTGTCTTTTTTGAAGACTATTTTTCTTCTCCCTGTTTATTTGCTTCTAATCACTGAGCCAGTACATGTGCCTTTAGCTTCTTAAAGGAGGACCGAGAGGGAGAGGCAGTTAGCATCCTCTCCTTGAAGTTGTCACGGTCACTGTGCGGTTCCTCTGAAAGGTGGGCTGCTGCTCCTAGGGGGTGTGAGTGCTTAGTGGTCCTCCCCACTCTCCATCTCCAGTTCTCCCTATCCAGAAGTCAGGAAAGGAGAAGGTTCTGAGACTAGATAAACTTCTTTAAAAATGATTTTAAAGCAGCAACTTTTCCAATGAGCAAGCAAGCTTTAAATTTTCTTCCACTGGAAAATGTGTCATTTTAAGAAGAAGGGGAAGAAAAGAAAATGATAAGTAAGAAAAGCTGAACAGAGAACCAGGGAAAAGGAAAACAAATGTGTTAGCCAGCGCAAGCTCGCACCGCTTGCCATACACCAGGCCAGTCAGTCGAGAAAGTATTTGGGCAAAAATAGTGACTTTATTTAGAAAGATTTAAGTGGGAAGGCAGTCGGTTACAATGTAGTTACAAAGCCATTGTACAAAAAAAAAAAAAAAAATTCCTTGTATTTGTGAAGACACTATTCTTGGAAGAATTCATGAAATAATTCTGTGTTGTTGTTTGTTTTTTTTTTACAAAGTCACATCCTCTTTGTTTTACTCTTTTAATTTTAGGCACATGAGTGATTATGTTAAAATCTAGTTTCAAAGACCTTTTTAAATAAGCAAAACAGATTCTTAGTGAAAATAAAGCTTTGTGTCATGCTCTAATTAGTAGAGGTTTCTCCCCAACCCATTTCCTGATGGTATTTATAACCCTGCTATTTCTTTCTGTTAATTGTATCTTGGGTCTCAGTGAACTATATTATGTATTTGAGCTTAGTACATTTAATTGACCGTATGAAAAATTTACGTAGGGGAACAAAGCACAGTGACTGTGGCCCCAGATGACATGGGATTTGAATCCCAGTTCTGCAGTATCTTAACTATGTTGCCTAGAGCAAAGTCAGTTTTTTGAACCCTGATTGTTTGCTGCTAAAAATGATTTTAGGTCTGGTTTAGTAGTTCTTAAGTAGAAATAAACATTGCATTCATTCATTCATCACCATATCTTTTGATCCTTTTTTAATAGTCATATTAGTGTATAAAGATTTTTCTTGTCCCCTCCCCCCCAATAATTAGATCGTTTTACTATAAGCATCTCCTGCCTCATTCTTCCTTTTGACTGAAGGACTAAAAAATTTTCAGCTCTCAGGTTTTTGTTTTTTTCTGTTTTATAATTCATATTTTTATTGGATTATGATCATACAATGTTATTTGTCCTATTTTTCTTATTCGGAATTCTCATGGCATTTTCTTTGTGGTTTGAATATATAGTTAGTTTTTATCAATTTCTATGGACCCTGGGAAAGATCTGTTTTCTGATTAGAGTGTTTGATATACTTTGCTTCATTGTGCCTTAGTAGTTGTTTAGTTTTCCATGTCCTTTATTGGATTGAGAAGGGGGGATGGACATTTCCATTGCTGATCCACGACCACCTGCTTTCCTTTTCCGTTCACTTCCAAGGTACGCCGTTGCCCACTTTCAGTCTTTTAAAGTGAATTTATTTCAGGTATGTTATTTGCAGCATACGGTTGGGTAATTTATTAAAGAAGGAGAAGGGAAAGCAGTCCAGATATATGGTATCAGAAAAGATTTTAAGGAAAATCTAATGCCTGAGCTAAGCGTTGATGGCAGGAAAGATGGAGCTTGGTGTATGAGGTGGGGAGAGGCAGGCGGGCGTATGTCCCAGAGGGGAGTGGTAGGGGTTCCTCAGGCAGGGGGGCAGCAAAGACTTTTTAAGGTGACCGGGGTGGGGATTGGGGGGCAGTGTTTCCGTGTATTTTTTGTAACCTGAGATTTTTCCTGAAATAGGTTTTTTTTTCCTTCAAGAAACTCTATAGGAATGAAACTTGAGTTTCAGAATATTTGAAGATAGGTATTTGTTTCTTTAAACTTAAACACCAGTTTGACTGGATGTCCTTCGATTTACTGGGGATCCTGAAGAGATCAGGGCTTCCCTGGTGGCTCAGCGGGTAAAGAATCTGCCTGTAAGGCAGGAGACCCAGATTTGATCCTGGGGTTTGGAAGATAACCTGGAGAAGGGAATAGCAACGCACTGTAGTATTCTTGCTGGGAGAATCCCATGGACAGAGGAGCCTGGAGGGCTACAGTCTGTGGGGTCACAAAGAGATGGACATGACTGAGTGACTAACACTCGTGAAGATCATTTCAAGTATGTTGAAAGTTTTCTGTAGAGAAGTCTGGGGCTCCTTGATTTCCCAACCTCTGCCAAAGAATTCTAGACTTTTTAAGTACCAGCGATATTCACTAGACTTGACTCAGCATTACCATCCTGTATTGTCTTTCCCAGCCGTGTATGTGCCCTCTCAGTCTACAGGTTGGCGTCTTCCTCTAGTTTGTAAAACTTAGTTTTAATTTGTCTTGTATTCTTCTTGGGAAAGCAGTTAAACATGTGAAACTTTTTTCAAAAAAGGAATCTTTCATTTCTTTTTCTTGTCAGTCTTTTCTGATTCATTATTAATTTGTTTCTTTTCCTTTATGTCTCCATCTTGTCTTGCATGTACATTCCACTTCAGCTTTTTAAGACTTAATTTTTGACAAACCGTTTAGCTGCGGAGATTGTCTTGTTCTGTGATTTTGTTGTATCTTTCTAAAGCTCTGTATCGAGTCTTTGGATACTTTCCCTCTTTCCATAATTTCTTTCAGTTGCGGTGGTGTTTCTTGTCATGATTCTCGTTTGCTTGGCAGCAGCACTTTTTCTGGTGGGGTTTCCTCATCTGTTTTTCCAGTCACTGCCTGTCCTTTTCTTCATCCTTCCTTCCTTCCTTTCTTTCCCTCTCTTTCCTGTAACTTCTTTGTCTCGTCTGCATCCTGTGCTAGTTTCTTTTTATTAATCTTTGAATGAGTCAAGCCCTGCCCCTTCCCAACTCCCAAC
Source organism: Oreotragus oreotragus (assembly GCA_006410675.1). Classification (NCBI taxonomy): domain Eukaryota; kingdom Metazoa; phylum Chordata; class Mammalia; order Artiodactyla; family Bovidae; genus Oreotragus; species Oreotragus oreotragus. Next base: position 137,156 of record SJYX01003269.1, read on the forward strand.
CCCTGATTTGAAACTGGTTTACGTGGGGGCTGGGAGAGCAGGGGTAGCAGTTCTTTTGCCTTTTTTTTTTTTCTCTGAAATGTAGGCAACCCACTCCACCTCTTGCCTAGACAATCCCATGGACAGAGAGCCTGGTGGACTATGGTCCATGGGCTTGCAAAGAGTTGGACACAGCTGAAGCGATTGAGCGCGTATGTAGGTCAAGAAAGAGCATTTCCCCAGATCTTATATCCCTTTTTCTTCTCCTTTGCATGAGCACCATGATACCTGCTTCATGAGATTTTTTGTTTTGTTTTTTTTGGCCCTATCCCGCAGCATGTGGAATCTTACTTCCCTAACCAGGGATCAAACCCACGTCTCCTGCATTGGCAGCAGAGAGTTTTAACCACTGGACCTCCAGGGAAGTCCCGATAGCAGAAATTCTTCCTTGTTCACAGTAAAGCACTTTATGATACAGGGTAGTATAGTTGAGAGTGTTTCACCTTTTTGTGTTGCTGCCATTCCAGCAGAAGCTAGGAGGCTGTTCACAGTTCAGTCTCCTCTGCCTTCTCTACCTTGTCTCAGCGACGGTGTTTCTTTCACTGACTTTGTATCCGAATCTTTAGCCAAAGACCTCCTCTCAGCACCTTTCTATACCCCTACTTGACTTTCACTGCCCTTGGCAGTCTTCTCACATACATTGTGACTGGGTGATATGTTTTTGTGTAGTTTTATCTAAGATGGAATTTCCATTTCTTTTTATTCTGCTGTTGTCTTGGGAGGGAGAAAGGACAGAGAATTCCTTACCCTGCTGTCTTACAGACGGTTGTCCTTTTTTGTTTAGATCTCTCAGCAAAGCCCGTTGGCTGACAGAAGCCTTCTTCAGAGTGCTCTTCAGGGTCTGGCTGCTTCGTTCTTTGCATTCTTCCTTGCATTGCTTGGTGACTTTGCTCCTGATCTTTAGTTATTTCCCTTGAGGACTGGATTTCACTGGCTCTGCTTGGGTTTCCGGGGTGGGTTAACTCTGAACAAGCGGGGCATCGCTGTGCTGAGAGGATTGTTGGTTTTGAGGGCACACCATGGTATTGCATTTATTAAAAATATTGTAGGGATCAATAGTTCCATCTGAGTTCATTTCTCCCGGCTATATTGTACTTCTTTGTGCATTTATGAGGTGGTATATCGTATGAATTATTAAAGCAAGCTTGAATACATCTTTTAGAAAGAATAGGAGTAACTTTTATTTGCCTGTCATCCCATTCCCCATCCGGGAGGCACTGGTTTCCTTTTATTATTGAAGTCTACTTAGTGTTGCTTTTTATGTTCCAAGGATCAAAGATATGACGGGGGGTGGGGGGACGTTCATGGTTCTGTACTTTGATAGGAAAGGAGATAGTTATTTTAATTTCTATCACCAAGTACCAAAAGTTCCTTTTAAATGCACTGCAGCCCAAAAAAGGAAGCAAAATGAAACACTACCTGCCAGTCAGTGAAAATAACTAACAGCATGCACCACCATGCAGTACTTATAATTGTTTCAAATTTACAAACACAACAATGAAACATATTTTGCATAATGAAATATTTATTTTTATCCTTCATGCTTGCAAGCTGCTCTCCATTCATTCTGTTTGCAAACAGCAGCAGCAACATTTCTTTAAACATGAGCCGAGTGTAATTTCCAGCTGTTGAAATTAATTCTTTTTTAGGTCTTGTTAAAACTATCAGCCAACAGCAAATCTGTTCTTCTTTTTGCTCATCGTTTATTTCCATTGACTTTTTTTCTTGTTCTTATTTTTAATCATGAGTAAAAGTGCTTCTTGGTGATCCTTGGTGTTTGAGATAGGACAGAATTACTAAAAAGCAATTCTTGTCTTTTTGTAACGTACTATATCGTTCCCCTGGTAAGTGGATCAAAATTCTAATTTTGCATCTCTTTCATTTCATGGTTAAAAACAATTAAATGTTACCTGTAAGGCTCCAGAGTAGAGAAAAGCTATAATATTGTAGATTTAAAAATTCCTTGTAATATATGGCAGAACCCCTCAAAGTATTGTAATGATCCTCCAATTAAAAATAAAATAAATTTTAAAAACCACTGTAATATGAAAATCTTACTGTTATCATGTAGATATCAGTCAAGACCTGTGCAAAAGCAGTTGTACAAAAAAACCAAATTGTACCCAAAAAACCCGCAAGATTGTAAAATACTCTTCAACATTCTTCCTCTGAGGGTAACAGTTTCATATATGCAGCAAGTAAGGTAGTTTTTGTTTTGGGTACCATATTCCCATATCATGGGAGTCACAAATGTAAATTTAAATCTTGTTGTAACCACTTTAAAAAAGTAAAAAGAAATAGCAAAAGCTAATTGTAATACTGTCTTATTTAATCCAATATATTCAGAGTATTATCATTTCAACATAGAACCAATGTGAAAATTGTTAATAGTAAATTGTATATTCTTTTTGTATTCAGTCTTCAAACTCCAGTGTTTCTTGCACTGACAGCACATCTCCGTGGAGACAAACTGCTCTTTAGATGCTCAGTACCGCACGTGGCCGCTGGCCGCCATACTGCACAGCGTGGTTCTAGACTGTGGCGTCTGTGAGAGGGGGAATCGTGGGTGGGTTTTGCTGTGTTTTTTGCTGCTGTTGGTGCTCATTCAGTCTGTGCCTCCGAATGAGTGAATGAGTGAGTAAAATATACTGGAAGGTGTAGGTTAATGCCAGAGCCGTAGTGATATCAGTGCCTCCTGTCAAGAGAACTAAGATACATTGTTTGGAAAGAGAACCCAGAGTCTGGAAGGATCCTGTGTTCCAGTCCTGTGGAAGGACAGTGGGGTGGGAGCTGAAGAGTTAAATTGCCAGGGACTTATTGCAGGAGACAATCGGAGAGGAAAGGAAAACAGTGGCCAGTCTCATCCAGGATGTACTTTCTGACTACGATTCCCTGATCCAGAGTCGCTAACAGTGCTTCTCACATCTGCTGGAGCTCCTGGTGTGCTGGTACACTGTGCTTGTAGGCAGTGGTGCAGCCAGACCCTGCGTGCCCCTCCCCAATACCAAGAGGCTAGTAGGCGGCTTCAGTTTGCTGCTTAAAAATTGATACGATTGTATCAGTGGTATAAATCGGTACAATGTGGATAGCAATTCATTACAATGGACTAAATTAATGTCTGTATTCTGTGACCCAGTGATTATTTATTTAGGTGTATGCAATGGCACCCCACTCCAGTACTCTTGCTGGGAAAATCCCATGGATGGAGGTGCTGGTAGGCTGCAGTCCATGGGGTTGCAAAGAGTCGNCATTACAATGGACTAAATTAATGTCTGTATTCTGTGACCCAGTGATTATTTATTTAGGTGTATGCAATGGCACCCCACTCCAGTACTCTTGCTGGGAAAATCCCATGGATGGAGGTGCTGGTAGGCTGCAGTCCATGGGGTTGCAAAGAGTCGGACACGACTGAGTGACTTTACTTTCACTTTTCATTTTCATGCATTGGAGAAGGAAATGGCAACCCACTCCAGTGTTCTTGCCTGGAGAATCCCAGGGACGGCAGAGCCTGGTGGGCTGCTGTCTGTGGGGTCGCATAGAGTTGGACATGACTGAAGCGACTTAGCAGCAGCAGCAGCATACTGTTGAGAAAAGGTTTCATATGTATGCAAGGAAGCATTAAATGATAATTGTAGCATTTTTAAAAATTAAAAACATGCAAACCACCTACCTGTCTGTCTTAAGAGATAAGATAAATATTTTTGACACACTCATTAACTCTGTACAGGAATTAAATGACAGGAATTAAATGAATCTAGTGAACTAGACTTGTATTTCCAGATGGAAAGCCATCAAAAATTCAAGGTTGAATGAGGAAAGCAAGCTTTGGAACACCTTTTTTTTTCTCTTTTTTTCTCTTTCAAAATAAAAAATGTCACACAGTATACACAATGGTAGGTATTTCTCACTGCTGCATATTGCATATAAAAGGTGGAAAAAAAGAAAACAAGCAAACCTCAAGACTCTAAATGTAAGCTCTATGTCTAGAATCGTGTGTTCTGCTGGTTAGGGGTGTGGGAACAGGTTGAGTCTTCAAAGAGCACTCAGGTGAAACCATCTTTTATTTATTTTTTTTTAATACAAAGCACTGAATGATAATAAATGGCAATTCTAGATGGAAGTCACAGGGGTGTTATTTTATTCTTTATTCTTTGATATATTTTAAATTGTTCTCAATTTCTGTTTTATACATTCAGGAGGTCTATAGTCAGTTTTTTTGGAAGTGAAAATTTAGGATTAAACATGCCCAGGATATTTTTCTTTCTTGGTATACTTCATATGAATTATTTCAAAACTTTGCTGGAAGAGGATACACAGTGGAGAAATATCCTTTTGATGTATACAGGTACAAAAGTGCATTTTATAACTGAATTTACTTTGTTCTGTATTTCAGGCTAGAATTTCAATCCATATCCCTTCAGGAAAATGCCTAATAAACTTAGGGCCACACAGTACCCTTGTGAGTTAAGATTAAAAAAAGTATTTTTAAAATCTAGAATTAGCCTAAGCCTTTCAAAGACGTGTCAGCTGTGGTGTATTTCAGTTAAGGTCGACAAGCACTTATGGAATGCCTGTCTGTGGCTTGAGGCTTGGGTGATGGCTAGGAGAGAGTAACACTTAAACGGAAACTTTAGACATTTCAGGATACAGAAACAGCTGGGAACTGTCCAGTTGAATAAAGAAACATTCACTGTCAGAAGGGGAAAGAACAATTTATATTGGATTGGCCAGAAAGTTTGAGTTTTCCATACTGTCCTATGGTAAAACCTGGATGAACTTTTTGGCCAACCCTATTTTTTTTTTTTTTTGNCACTGTCAGAAGGGGAAAGAACAATTTATATTGGATTGGCCAAAAAGTTTGAGTTTTCCATACTGTCCTATGGTAAAACCTGGATGAACTTTTTGGCCAACCCTTTTTTTTTTTTTTTTTTTGAGAAATTATTAATTTATTGCCTCCAAGCTCTGAATCCATGCTTCATGATCTGTTCTGTGTTCGTGGAGCCTGGCCATGTAAGCATTTCTCCTTTGCAGCGAGTGTGATGTTCAGCTGTGACCGCAGAGGGCGTGGGAAAGGATCTCTGGGTGAAGGGGCTTCTCTTCTTGATTCCAGTGTCCTGGACCGTTTCAGGTGGCTTCACAGCGAATCCCAAGGCCATCACCTTGCTGAGTGTGGTGTTTCTCTCCTCAACCCTCCCTGGCACTTCAGAGGGAGGGTTTCCCACCGTTGTACCCTCTCTAGTGTGTCTGCTTCCTAGATCTGCTCCTCTGTATTTTCTGTCTTCAGCACTTGCACCCCCATGACTCCTGTCCCTGTTATTAATTTTCCCACATTCGCATTGCTCTCACCTGTTTCTTTCTCTGTTTGAATCACTGCACGGTATCTCCTGGTTAGGCCCTAATGGCACAGAAGGCACAGTGTTTCCTCCAGTATGCTAAGATCAATACAGGTGATGCTCATGTTTAAAAGGCCTCTTAGGAATCTTTTCAGCCTGTTGTTCATTTTCTTTTAGTAGGATATTAAGCTAGGTGTGTGAATGGGTTAGTGGATCAGTAGGTGTGAACATCTGTGTGGCTCTTACCTACGGCACTGGAAAAGTGTGTGTGTTGTTATTCCTGGGGAAGTGGTATTTGAGGTTCTTTGTGCTTTAAGCTTGTGTGGCTTCATATGTCACTTTGCCTTATCGCACCAGCTTAGTTAAATGCCCAGCAGAGGCCTTCTGGTGTAGCAGATAGTGTGTGCTCCATTGCCAGGTGAACCTGGGTTCTGATTCTGGCTCCACCGTTATAATAATTCTAGTTCTAACTACGTGGCACACGAGTGAAAAATCTTATTTTCTAAATTCAAGTTCTCACTCAAGCCCACAAGAGCATTTATGTAACTTGGGGCAAATAACTTTGTGACTTGGAGCTTATTTCCTTGTCTGTGAAATGAGAAGTAAAAGACAAGCCTTTTGAGTTGTTGTAATGGCAGCTGTGTCAGAGTAAAGCACCAATTTGTTGCTGTTTAGTTGCTTAGGTGTGTTCAACTCTTTTGCGACCCCATGAGCTGTAGCCCGCCAGGCTCCTCTGTCCATGGCAACGTATAAATGATCCGGTTTGTCTGTTTCCTTGCCAATATTTGATATAAAATTACTGTATTTTATTTCAGCCATTTCATACGGATGCAGTGTTATCTTGTGGTTTTGAGTTTCCCAGTGAAGTTTAACACACTTTCTTGTGCTTATTTACCATCTCTGTGCCTCTGTTTTCCTTTTAAGAGTTTTCTAAAAATAATGTTTCTTGTAATGTTGATGCAAGTCTCTGGGAGGGGAAAAAAAAACAAGAAAAACTGATCTGTTTTAGGTTTTTCGTTTGGTGTTTGCCATAGCAATTGCTTCTGCATTTTCAAACTGGGGCTGCTTCGCCAGAAGTTATTTCGTATAACCAGTTATCTCAGGTCCTTTCTAATGTTTTGGTTTCATGTTTCCTTTGATTTAGGAGTAACGAAAACAAACAAGGAAACCCAAACAAACCCAAGCCCAAACAATAAAACTGATGTGAACACTTCTCAATAACATACCTCTCCTACAAACTTTGCGTTTTCAACTTTCATTAAACTTTTTTTGAGAACACTTTCAATTGTTAACTATGATTAGTATTAAAAATATTTCCACTGTACAGACACCTTTCAGCAAATACAATGTAGAGAACAGTGGGGGAAGAGCTCTTCAAGACTTTACGTGTCTCATGATGCTGGGACCCCAAAGCTGGAGCTCTGTTACAACCTAGACGGTAGGGTGGGGAGGCAGGTGGGAAGGAGGTTGAAGAGGGAAGGAACGTATGTGTGCCAGTGGCTGCTTCCTGTTGATATATGGCAGAAATGATCATAATATCGTAAAGTAATTATCCTGCAATTAAAAATAAAAAACATTTTAAAGCTTTACATGTCTCATTGTAAGGAGAATGTAGGCAAGTCCATAGGATATAATATCGATGGAACAGTAAAACTGTGAAAGATGATACAAGGCCAAGAATAGCAAGAAATATTTTATGGAATCTGGTCAAACATTGGACAAAACAGTACAGGGAATACTAAAAAGTTGCAAACATGTTTGTCAGTTACTTAAGACAAGAAGTTGAGTCATCTCTGATTCCTTTTGCATTACCCTCCACATCCAGGTCTCTTAGCCAGTCCAGTCGCTTCCAGCTGCCAGATATATCATGAGGTACACCCAAGTGTCTCTGCCTTAAGTGCTGCAGATCTCATCTAAGCAACCATCTCTGCTGGTCACCTCTGGTCTCCTAAAGGCATTACTTCCACTCTTGTCTCCTTCTAATCTGTTCTCAACTTAAAAGGAAGAAAGCTCTTTAACACTTCAGTCAGAATAGAACACTCTCAAACTGAAAACCCATCCTGGCTTCCTTTTATACTTAAACTCTGGTCAGCACCGTGACCTGCTTAATTCGGTCCTTGACTGCCTCTCAGTTTTATCTCTTAAAGCTATTCCCTTATCTGCCTAAACTCTAAAGCCACTGGCCTTCTTTTAATTATTTAAAAAATGAGCTTTTCCCAGCCCTGATAAGTCATGTTTTAAAGAGTAAGACTAATTTATCTCTAAGAATGTTCTCAGATGAAACTTACAGACTAAGAAATGGCATAGTGAGGCATCTATTCAGCACCTTGAAGCTCTTTAATTGTCCCTTGTTCCACCTGGTTGTAACTCTTGGCCTAAAGGAGGCCCAGAATGAGTTGCTGGGTGATTATCTCTTGCTGTTAACAGGAGTCCAGCAGTTCTTCTTCTCGTCTGTTTCTAGAAATGCTGTCCCTGATTCTTCTCCCTCTACTCTTACTCTAGCCATCGAACAGTCCTCCCACACATACTTTCTCCCCCTACCTAGGAGGAGGAATTAACTTGACGGGGAAGGCAATGGCACCCCACCCCAGTACTCTTGCCTGGAAAATCCCATGGACGGAGTAGCCTGGTGGGCTGCAGTCCATGGGGTCGCTAACAGTCGGACAGACTGAGCGACTTCACTTTCACTTCTCTCTTTCATGCATTGGAGAAGGACATGGCAACCCACTCCAGTATTCTTGCCTGGAGAATCCCAGGGACGGGGGAGCCTGGTGGGCTGCCGTCTATGGGGTCACACAGAGTCAGACACGACTGAAGTGACTTAGCAGCAGCAGCAGCTCAGTTAGAAGGGAGCATAGTTGATTATGAAACTAGCATATATGATGTTCTTGTTGGTAGTAAAAATATGTACTTCTCAGTTTCTGGTTATTTTGTATTAAGGCCCGATTGATGAAATTATTCTATTATTACCATGTAGAGTTAATGATTTTTTGTTTAAAAGAATCAGTTTGTTTGCTAGAAACTCTCATGTAGTAAATTGTGTTAAAATATTTTTCTAAAGATGTCAGAGGGACTTGGAAAGGTACGGGTATGAACTGACAAGGTGTTCTATCTCTACAAAATAAGATACATGTGCTTCTTATTTGTGTGACAAATACCTGATTTTGATGCCTTTTCACTATTGATGCAGAAATAAATCTCTCAATTGAAAATATGACATGATATAAGTTCTGAGATCTAATACCACTGATCCATTAAAAAAGGAGAGGGGAAGGAATTCTGGTGCTAAGTGAACAGACAGAGGAGGGAGACTGGCTCCATATCTTGGGTCTTCTTCCATTAGGTAACACATTTGCATCAGTTTTTGTTTAAAAGCCTTTACTTTTGCCAGGTGAACCAGCCACCATCATTACTGTTTTCTTTTATTCCAGGTCTTCTGGGTAGTTCTAGACGCTTAATCATTTTTGCTCATTCATAGAAATCTGCCACATTTTATTATTTTGTCACTGCCACTGTACCAGTGTTACAAAATGAACTGAGCTAATAGAAGTTGTCATTTTTCATGCTGTCTGTGGTTATATCTCTGATGGTGGTTTCTCATCTGATATGGGGGATGAAGTGAGCCACCCAGCACACAGTGAGAAGAACCTGACTGTTCTCACCAGTGGCAAATAATTTAGTAATGGAGTCTCAAATGAATAGGAGGCGCAAATAGAGGGTATGGATTTTTGCTGGAAGACATGTACAATTGGTAGAAGAGGTCTTACTGAAGATTCAGAGAGTCTAAAAGAGAGGATAAGATGGTAGGTTTGCATAGTTTGCATCTGGGATGGATTGGAAGGCAATTGAGCTAGGACATAAGTTGCTTTGTTAATTCTCCTGACATTGGTAGCTAGGTTGAATGTAGCTTCTGGGTGATAGTCATGTTTTTAAGTTGAAATTTTTAAAAATAGTGATGAGCAATCTGCCCTACAGCTGGATGTGATGGGATCCTGGGTATCCTGAAGAACTGTAAGTGCTCTTCCAGTTTGGGCATTGGGAGTGATTCTTGCCAGCTAGGGGATATTTTCCATTGTCTGTGGATTTTTGGTTGTCACAACCCAGGTACTACTGGCATCTAGTGGGTAAGGCCACAGACACTGCTGAATATCTTACAATGTACTGGACAACCCCTCACAACAAAGACACAGGGAATTCCCTGGCAGTCCAGTAGTTAGGACTTGGGGCTTTCACTGCCAAGGGCATGGGTTCGATCCCTGGTTGGGGAACTAAGATCCCACAAGCTGTAAGGCACAGCCTTAGTAGCAAGGTTGAGCAACCCTGTATTTTAACCAATACCAACAAAGGTCTGTTATGTTTCCTTATTTCCTGTAGATTGCGTATGCATATTTGCTGTCTTGTCCGTACAGAATGGCCAGTCTTTAGTAGAAATTTAGTGATGGAGAAGGCACTCACCCTTAATCATTCCCAACAACTCACCTTTGGACAGACCTGCATATGCTGGCTTCATTTACAAGACCTTGTTTTTCTGCACGACTTCCCTCTTTGTAGTTTTTATACTTTATGAGCTTTACTTATCTTTGAGAAAAATTTCCCTGTGCCACTTTAGGATAAACAGTTTGATGTTTGGCTGTTATTAAGATTTCTTGGTAATGAGATATTTGGTGTCACTAAGTGTTAAAGAGGTACCTGATTATAAACTTTATAAATAGCATCAAAGATGACTAAATGTCATATTTATCTCCATAGCGCATAACTAGGAGGCAGAAGGTGGCAGAAAGGATAATAGAATTTACACAACAGCATTTACTTAAAGATAATAAAAAAATTTCATTACATGGCATGAACCAGCCTATTAGGACTAGCACAGCACTCTGCATGGAGATGTTCAGTATAAATACCATTTGCTTTTTATTTGAAATAAGGATAATTCTGTGTTACTGACTTGACTAAAATTTAAAGAGTGTTCCACTCACTATTTGTGGGATATTACAAATAATGTGAGCTCTTTTAATAATCGCACATAAAAATACTGTAAATTAAACCTTTCATCTAAAACTATGAAAGAGTTATCTAAACAGCAATTAATTATGCACTTTGGTACTCCTGTGAGTGAAGTAAATTGTTGCTCTCTCTTTCAGAGAGCACGGATTTCCATGAAAGGCTTTGAATGAAAGTTTCCCCCCATGAAATAACCACTCAATAGGGAAAGCTGCTGCTGCTAAGTCACTTCAGTCATGTCTGACTCTGTGCGACCCCATAGACGGCAGCCCACCAGGCTCCCCCGTCCCTGGGATTCTCCAGGCAAGAACACTGGAGTGGGTTGCCATTTCCTTCTCCAATGCATGAAAGTGAAAAATGAAAGGGAAGTCACTCAGTCGTGTCCGACTCTCAGCGACCCCATGGACTGCAGCCCACCAGGCCCTCTGTCCATTGGATTTTCCAGGCAAGAGTACTGGAATGGTGTGCCATTGCCTTCTCCAATAGGGAAAGCATGGTACTCTATCTATTAACCATGAACTGACTGGTCTGGGTCATAGTTGAGGCTTTGCAGGTGAGAGTATGTACAAATAATAAGCTAGCTACCTACAAAAATATGTACTTCTTTTTAAGACCTTGATTCAGTACAGACTGGAGACATAATAAGGTAGTATTCTCTAGCCAATAGGAAGATTATGTGTCTTTGAAGTAGAAATTAATATTTGGATTAGTTAAGTTTCGTTTAGTTTCAAATGACAGAGAACCCAGCTCAAACTGGCCTGAGCCCCCCCTAAAAAGGGAATTTATTAGCTCATGCAGTCAAATAGGCTATTGTTAGGACTACAGGGACTCAGAAAGCACTCTTGTTTCTTAGCTTTGCCTTCATGTATTGGCTCTGTTCTCTGTGCTGACGTGATAGTCATCACAGAGCAAACTTCTTCCATCCATTCTCTCAGGTGGCAGAGAAGAGGGAACCCAGGAGGTCTCCTTAGGATTCATTACCTTTGACTGGATCGCATCTCTGTGTCTGAATCAGTCTCTCTGGGCAGGGCATATAACATCATGGATTGAGCCATGTGCCAAATCTGGGTAAGATTTAATGCCACTTATAGGTAGAGAGTGCAAGAGTGGGGTTACCCTGATGAAAATTAGTTATGCAAAAAATAAATCTTTAACCCTGTCTTCTGCAGAAGTACCATATAAATACATATGAGCTACTTAAAAAAAAATATGGTTTTGTACAAAGGTCTTGATATATTTTACCAATATTCAACTGCTGATATTTAAATTTGCTGGCAGTTTTTTCAGGATTACACATAATATCACAGTGACTGTCTTTGTCTGTATGTCCTGTGAATTTGGGCAAGTTTTATAGAGATTACATAGAATTTCTGGATCAAAGGTTGTGCACATTTAAATTTTTATAAATCTGCCAAACTGTCTCTCAAAATTATAATTTTATCAACAGCATATAAGAGAATTTGTTTCCCCATGTTGCTTCCTTCTCATTGTATCTTTGTTGTTTCTCCAGTTCCTGAAACATTTCGTGAGTTTGGTAAAATATATATAATACTCTTTATTTTGCTTTAGAATCAGTGTACCTGGGAGTAGCTCAGTCATAAAACTAATAAGTAGCTGATCTAGACCAGAATCAAAATGTATCTTTCAGATGGCTAAGACTGAAAAATATTTCTTTCACTTTAGTTTATTTTTTCTTCCATCTTAATACTTGAAACCAATTTAATAGTCTGCTTTTCAGAAAATCAAATTATTTATGTCCAACTTTATTCAATAGAAATTAATGAAATAACCGATTAGCCTCTGATTATGAGTCAAACTCTACAGTATTTGTCAGTAACAGTCATTTATACGATGCCAAGTTTTTTTTAAAAAATGTTAAAGATGTATTTAATATGCTTACTGGTAGTACCAATATATGAAGTTGATATAGAGATTTTAATGTATGTTAGTCTTCAGCTCATATCAGACTGAGGCATAGTAAACAACTATTCAACCATTGAAGTTGTAGTATTTGATAAATCTGCAAAAATTTTGCTGTATAAGCCAGTAAAAATTTTACATTAAGAATAACTCATGCAGTAACTTCTATTCATTAAAGCTTGGCATAAGTTAAATGATGATGGAGTGAGTATATATTTAAGGCTGACTCATGATTTATCAAAAATATCTTATTTGAGAATGTCCTTTACTTTTTTTCATTCTTTACTGATTTTTTTTAAGTTGGTCACTTTCATTAATAGTGAAATTATTTCATTTACTCAGTTTTCAAGTTGCTGCCAATGAATTCCTGCCAACAGTATGTAATGCATGCGTGAAGCTTTATTTTCCAAGTGCCATTTTATTTAAGTATATGGAAAATACTTTAATTGGATTTAAAAGTGAGATTTAAAAGTGGTTAAGTATCTTTCTTTTGATTAACTTTATTCACAACAAAATAAAATAGCTTTAGGAGGTACTGGAACTTATTTTCTTTTTCACAGATGGCTTGCACCCGAATCCCAGCTTCTAGGTAATGAAAGACTGGTCCACAGATTTTATGAAGCCATTTAAAGCAGGAATTCTGTTTGTTTATTTAGTCACTCGGTCATATCTGATTCTTTGCACGACCCCGCAGACTCTAGCCCACCGGGTTCCTCTGTCCATGGGATTTCCCAGGCAAGAATACTAGAGTGGGTTGCCATTTTCTTCTCCAGGGGATCTTCCCATCCCAAGGATCTGACTGGCGTCTNTTTATGAAGCCATTTAAAGCAGGAATTCTGTTTGTTTATTTAGTCACTCGGTCATATCTGATTCTTTGCACGACCCCGCAGACTCTAGCCCACCGGGTTCCTCTGTCCATGGGATTTCCCAGGCAAGAATACTAGAGTGGGTTGCCATTTTCTTCTCCAGGGGATCTTCCCATCCCAAGGATCTGACTGGCGTCTCCTGCATTGTCAGGCAGATTCTTTACCGTTGAGCCACCTGGGAAGCCCATAAAACAGGAATAGATGTGTATAAATTTACTTCCTCTGACTTAGGTGTTTCTCTTTTAATAAACTGCTCTAAAAATACCAATTTAAATCAGGGTATGAGAAATAGGCATGGGAAAACAATTTTGGATTATGAAAGTAACACTGATTTTTAACTGAACAAGAGTTAATAATCAACAGTGTTACAGACTTGTCCACCGAAATTGATCTCTCCTCTCCCCGTTGTTGCATTGCGCTGCGTTCCTTCTGTCATGGCCCTCATCAGCATCTACAGTGCCCTGCATATATGCAATGCTGTTTCTCTTTTTCCCACAAACATGAGAGTCTGGAGAGCCAGTTCTTTCTGTCTGTTTAGGGCCCGCCACATAATAGGTATAAATGTTAAATTCAACTGATCTCTGCGAAATAACATAGTGCGATGACGTGACAAGCCGCTGTTTGACAATCCTTGGCCACTACTTTTATATTTTCATTTTACTTCAGTGAATCAATTTTTACATAAAAAGACCCCATACATGTGTTGATTTTGTTTACAGAGAAATGTTTTATGTACTCTGAGGGTAATTACTGATAGTTTACCATCTGTTTCTATTTATCAGTATTTCCCATCTCCCTGTTCATTTGTTTGGCTGAGTCTTTTATATGTGAGATTCTTTGTCCATTTAGCTTCTGATGTCTTTGAAATTTTAGTTTTTGATATTTAGGAAATGTACAGAATGTTTTACGATGTCTGCAAGTTATGTTTATGGTATAACTTGAATTTGAGTCCATTCTTTAAAGGGAAATGTGTGTTGTTGGTTAGCTGGTAAGATGATACATCTCTCTCAGATATGTTTGTAAAACCTCTTTTTTTGTTTTGCACTTTGAAGAACCTTAGACTTTTCTAGGAACACGATGCTTTTTTAGTGTTTATTTTCATTCTGACAGGAGTGGAGGAAGAAGACTAATGTTTGTTGAATGCTTACTATGCTCGAGTTCTGTGATGAGCATGATATATCATTATATAATGAGAAGCAATTGTCATTAATTGCTTAATAGCTCTGTTGATGATGATAGTGTTACAATTTACAGATGAAGAAGCTGAAGCAAAAGAAGAATATCTTTTTTCCCCCCAACTTGGTCTCTGTTTTATTTCTGATGTAATGTAGGACCCAGAAAACTATATTAGGTATATCATGGATTAGCAGAAAATTCACTGGGATCTTTACCATGTCAATACGATCAGTTCGTTATCCTTTCACCCCACCTGTCATTGAACACCTAGAGATCTGGAGGTAGATATTACTGAGTATAAACACCCTTTTAAGTGTGTAGCTAAATTTGCAGAATGGGAAGGTGATCTCATCAGTGCAATAAAATGAATTAGCTCTAAAAAATACAGCTGTCTCTTGCTTTCTGTGAGAGGCTGGATCCCTTGAGATACCAAAACCCACAGACGCTGAAGTCAACTATGTGAAATAGTGCAGTAAAGGAGTACAGTTGGCCCTCTGCATCCACGGATTCCGCTTTCACAGATGCAGGAGTCGTCCCTATACTAGAAACCTTTGGCTCCGTAGGGCCAACTGTAGTTTATTTCTTCTGAAACTGCTGGTGTCCATGCTCTTTGCTTGTTTTTATGGCCTTGTGATTGGTTTTAACAGCTTTATGGGGACAGAAATAAGACTTTGGTTTGTTCAGGGTGAGGAATTAGAATCTTAGACATCTCAACATTCTCTCTTTTATCACCCAGGATTTAAAATAAAAAGTTTGATTTGAAATTAATAGGTAAAAGATTTTTTTTTTATTGAAAAAAGATTAAAGGGGATGAATTGATGCTAAGACTGACATTTCTAGGAAAATTAGATGTTAGAGAAATAACAACAGAGATAGTAGACCATGGGTTAAAAAAGTTTCAAGGAATGATTGACCAGTAGCTTCAAATCCTAGGGTGATATCACAGAAAAAGCATGAGAAGGCAAGCAATAAAAAGCCCCAGTTAGAGGGGCAGCTTGGCTTTTTTGCCTTATTTGATATCTTAGGATTTTTCCAAGTTTCAGTCAATTTTATAACACCTTCTCTATTTTTAGAATCACACATATCTAGATTATTAGTTACTTCATATTTTAGAGTAAATTTATGGTGTTAAGATTTATTTTTAAGAGGAACCTTCTGTATCACAATAAAATATGGAAACCCTTGAAAGTGAAAGTCGCTCAGTCATGCCCAACTCTTTGCAGCCCCATGGACTGCAGCCTGCCAGGCTCCTCTGTCCATAGGATTTTCCAGGCAAGGATACTGGAGTGGGTTGCCATTTCCTTCTCCAGGGGATCTTTCAGACCCAGGGATTGAACCCAGGTCTCCTGCACTGCAGGCAGATTCTTTACTAACTGAGCTACCAGGGAAGCCCTATGGAAACTCTTAAAATCGGCCATAAATAGAAACTTTCTATAAAAACTCATAAAATTAAGGAGAAAAGCTATAAGCTGTGTCCTGTTACCTGTCTTTGATCCCAAGGCCTGTCTTCTGTTACAAAGAAGGAGAAGCAAGCTTTAAGGGTTGCTGAGGACATCATACACAGTCTTCCTCTTTATTTAATAGGAGGAATTGGAAAAGATGGAAAAAGGAAATGCACTTTGTCTTACTGGCAATTCTGTCTTATTTGTGTGTGTCATGGGTTGGATGGTTTTTAGTTCTAGCGACACTGTTGGCTGAATGTGAAATGTGGAGGGCAGCGTGACTGTGTGTGTGTCTGAGTGCTTTAGCATTCATCATGTGATAGAAAGCTGCTCTGAGCTTCCTATTTTGAAAGATTCTTTGTTTTTTCTTTTTGAAGCTCTTTTAAGAGCCTGTGCTGATGGAGGTGCCAACCGCTTATATGACGTCACAGAAGGAGAGAGGGAGAGGT
This sequence comes from Oreotragus oreotragus, assembly GCA_006410675.1. Taxonomy (NCBI): domain Eukaryota; kingdom Metazoa; phylum Chordata; class Mammalia; order Artiodactyla; family Bovidae; genus Oreotragus; species Oreotragus oreotragus. The sequence continues at coordinate 153,382 of SJYX01003269.1, forward strand.
AAGCTTTCTTTCAGCCAGTGTCTGTTACATCAGTTCTGCTTTTGAGCTTGTTTTACTTTCTTCTTAGTAAATGGTGATTGTTCATTTTCCTTCAAATTCTTACAGAAAACCACCTCAGAGAGAGAGCGAGCTGCTTAACCATGTTGTATTAGTTTTTGCTTTGAGAGGTATTTATTAATAGAAATAGGCCAATCATACTCTTCTTTAAAAAATTCTATTTCAGAGTCTTTTTAAATAACATTATCAAATATCAGTACATGTGAGGACTTTGGATATTGACTAAAATGATGGTAACTTGAGTTTTTATTCCAATAGTTTAAAGCAATACAAATTGATCTTATATAAAATATGTATCCTGTTGTAGAGGGTGCAAGATTTTTATAATAGTATTGAATAAAACTCAGTATAATTTAACTTAGTTCTGAGTTGTGCACACATGCACTTTTAAGAGGAAAATTATTTCTTAATGATTTGTTACCTGTACACTCTGGTTTTCCTGATCTTGGCATGGTGAGCTATTTTTAGACATGGTGAGCTATTTTTAGATGTGAGAGTATGTTTGATGAAACCACAATTTAAATCTAGCTCACTGTCAGCATGTCTAGTTCATCCTCTTGGCAAAGACAATGTATAGTCTAGGTATAAGTAGACTAGCTATGAAATTTAGTTCTGCTTGTGTTACTAAATGTACTAAAATATTTACAGTTTAAGAAATCACCTCTTTGCTGTAAAAAAATCAAAGTATTATGATGCAGCATAAGTATCAATTAAATATTTTGAAATGATGTAAAATACGTCTTTATGACATCAAAATTTTAACTTCACATTTATAATGGAGATGCTTTTAAAAGCACCTGGTTGCTTTCTTTGAGACTGGACATGTATAGATGTATAATCAAAAACTATAGCCACAGTGACAGCGTAGGAAACAATTTAAATTCTTAACATGTTGTGCTTCTTTCTTTCTTTATTTTTTTGATAAGAACTTTTAAGATTTATTTTCAACAATTTCAAACATGTAAGGCAGCATTGCTAACTATTGTCACAGTGCCGTGCATTATCACACCCCCAGGACTTATCTCATAACTGGAAGTCTGTACTTTTTTTTAAATGAATTTATTTTTTATTGAAGGATAATTGCTTGACAGAATTTTTCTGTTTTCTGTCAAACCTCAGCATAGATCAGCCATAGGTATCCCTTCCCTTTTGAACCTCCCTCCCGTCTCCCTCCCCATCCCACACTTCTAGGTTGATACACAGCCCCTGTTTGAGTGTCCTGAGCCATACAGTAAATTCCTGTTGGCTCTCTGTTTCACATGTGGAAGACGGTATGGAGATTCCTTATGAGACTAGGAATAAAGCCACCATGTGACCCAGTGATCCCACTCTGGGGCATATACCCTTAGGAAACCAAAATCGAAAGACCGCATGTATCCGCTTGTTCATCATAGCACTGTGTATGATAGCTGGCCCATGGAAGCAACCTGGATGTCCATCGACAGATGAATGGATAAAGAAGTTGTGGTACACACAATGGAATATTACCCAGCCATAAAAAGGAATGCATTTGAGTCAGTTCTAGTGAGGTGGATGAACCTAGAACCTATTGTATAGAGTGATGTGAATCAGAAAGAGAAAGATATACACCGCATTCTAACACATATATACGGAATCTAGAAAAATGGTACTGAAGAATTTATTTACAGGGCAACAGTGGAGAAACAGACATAGAGAATAGACTTGTGCTTCTTTATTTTTAAACTTTTTGGATTCCTTTGACTGTATTTCCTACAACCTGACATGGGCAGGATGTGAGAAAATACTCAAGAATGTGTTATAAGAAGTGTCCGGCCAGTTATTGCAGGGAGGAGCATAATGGCCATGAAGGCAAGATTTGAGGAGATCCTTTTTGTTTCTTCCCTGTAGCCCCCTTGCTGACCAGCAATCTGGTACTGAGTGCCATCTCTCTAATGATGGGTGTAGCTTATGAATATAATTGTATGAAGCAGAGCTGTGGAAGGAATTGACACAGTACTTTTTAAGTCTTCCTTGAGCGTAAGAACCATCTAGAATGCCTATGAAAAAACGTAGATTTCTGTACTGATTACTTTTATTGGATGGAACTGGATACTAGTAAGACAGATAACATCCAACATATTTACTCTCATTTGAAAGTAACACACATCACCAATTTGGGAATGAGTGCCATTATTTTTGCCCAAATGTCAAAGTAATCATTTCCAATACTTTTGAATACATTTATAAATAACCTTAAGGAACTCTTCCAAGAAGATTTATATGATTTATCTAACAACTATGTGTCTATATATGAAGATGTTTAAGATGTACTTGGTGTTGATTTCTGAGTTATAATAACATGTTTGCTGTGGTACACGTCTGAAGCTTGGCGGCATGGTTGGCTGAGGTGAGGGTAGAGTCCATAAAGGGAAATGAGTGAGGCTAACTGCTTCATGTGGGAATTAAAGCCTTGGAATAAATCTCATTAAATCCAAACCCTAACCTGTTAAACTAATTGGACATAGGTGACTAAACATGGTTCCTGTTAGCTGTATTTTTAACAGAAAGGCTTTACAATGGAAAGAGAAGAAATATTCATGAGTTTTGGAAAGCCAAGTTAGGGATGTGGACCACTGCTTTACTAATTCTTGATTTTTATTTATTTATTCAGTGTCCTAATCTACAATGTAATACCTTAGAATTATGCAATAAAGCATGAATATGTAGGGAATCATCTTTAATTGGAGAGAAAGTGGGATCTTTACACATTAGTAATGGAAAGAAGGAAGACTGACACAGACAGTAGCAGAGGAGCAGGGTTTGCAGAGGGATGGCGCCGAGGGAGATTCAGTGGTAACCTCACGCCTGACCCTGTACTGAATGCATTCAGACTTCTGCATCTTTCACAAAGGTTTGTCTTTGTGTCAGCTTTGAAGGTTCAGTTCAGTTCAGTTGCTCAGTTGTGTCCGACTCTTTGTGACCCCATGAATCGTAGCATGCCAAGCCTCCCTGTCCATCACCAACTCCCGAAGTTTACCCAAACTCACGTCCATTGAGTTGATGATGCCATCCAGCCATCTCATCCTCTGTCGTCCCCTTCTCCTCCTGCCCCCACTCCCTCCCAGCATCAGGGTCTTTTCCAATGAGTCAACTCTTTGCGTGAGGTGGCCAAAATATTAGAGTTTCAGCTTTAGCATCAGTCCTTCCAGTGAACACCCAGGACTGATCTCCTTTAGGATGGACTGGTTGAATCTCCTTGCAGTCCAAGGGACTCTCAAGAGTCTTCTCCAGCACCACAGTTCAAAAGCATCAATTCTTTGGCGCTCAGCTTTCTTCACAGTCCAACTCTTACATCTTTACATGAGCACTGGAAAAACCATAGCCTTGACTAGATGGACCTTTGTTGGCAAAGTAATGTCTCTGCTTTTGAATATGCTATCTAGGTTAGTCATAACTTTCCTTCCAAGGAGTAAGTATCTTTTAATTTCATGGCTGCAGTCACCATCTGCAGTGATTCTGGAGCCCCCCAAAATAAAGTCTGACACTGTTTCCACTGTTTCCCCGTCTATTTCCCATGAAGTGATGGGACCAGATGCCATGATCTTCGTTTTCTGAATGTTGAGCTTTAAGCCAACTTTTTCACTCTCCTCTTTCACTTTAATCAAGGTTACATCTCTCCATTTACAAGGTGTTTTTCTTTTAAATAAGCCCTAAATGTTTTTGTTTGTTGTTGAAAGCAATGTAGGGTGATTTGAGTGTGTATTAGTGAGTTGGGAGAAACAGAAAGAAAAAGATAAAAATTACCTGTTACATCTCCCTACCTAGCAAAGAGTTCCATTGAGTTCTGCCATTGGACTTCAGAAAATATGACTAATTTTTCTAATTCAGGTGAATGTAACCTCAATGAATGTAAATTCTCTTGTGCCTAGAAAATTTCTTGAGAGTATTGCTGCTGCTGCTAAGTCACTTCAGTCGTGTCCGACTCTGTGTGACCCCATAGATGGCAGCCCACCAGGCTCCCCCATCCCTGGGATTCTCCAGGCAAGAATACTGGAGTGGGTTGCCATTTCCTTCTCCAATGCATGAAAGAGAAAAGTGAAAGTGAAGTCGCTCAGTCTGTCCGACTGTTAGCGACCCCATGGACTGCAGCCCACCAGGCTACTCCGTCCATTGGATTTTCCAGGCAAGAGTACTGGGGTGGGGTGCCATTGCCTTCCCCGCATGAGAGTATTAGACACCCGAAAAATATTTGTTAATGGATATTTGGTTACAGTTGTTCTGTTCTCTGTTCCCTAAGGTTTTGAGTGGCTTTGACTGATGGCCTGTGTATTTTGGGTAATGAGATTGCCTCTACTCTGAGAGCTGATAGATTCTGATTTGGGGGTGTGTTGAGTCTGTATACGAGACTGAGGAGGGTGGAGATCCGGGCAGGCAGACACAGAATGGGCACTGCCAGTGAGAGCTGGATCTGAGCGTGGTTGTAGACTTGAGATGAAAGAGGAAGGAATTTTATGAAGACTCAGTCTTCATACAGTGAGACTCCTATACTCTTAGCTGACTGTTTCCCTCAGCCCAGATGTCTGTCTGGAAATGTGGAGTAGTAAGTTTGGGTAAGATATGTGGACTGATACCCCTAGTTCTAAAGCTGCAGCCTGATACTGACTCCAGTCTCACATTTATGTACTGGTAGTGGTCTGTGACTGAAAGTCCTTTGGCGGCCTCACAACATCTGCCTCCTGTCTTCTCTCAAGTAGGTAGAATCCTGGTCAGAATCTAGATGGTGAAGCCTGGCCCCATAGTCAGAATAATCACAGGACGCAGAGATGAGGGGGAAAAATACAAGAGAAGCAGGGAAGGAATCTCTAGGAAGATTTTGTGGAGCAGACTTTTCTTGTTCATCATTGATAGGCATTGGAGGTTTGTTTCATTTTTGTATTGGTGGTTTTATTGACACTGTATTAGATCAGAAAAGTGTAAATTGTCCACACTGAAGAATATTGCATGGTTGTTCACTTGTACTAGTAAATGATAGTGATGATGGGAGGGTTATGCTCTCCGCGCATATCCCCACTGCTCTCCTCCCATACTCCAGTTACTTTTTTTATCTACATCTTTAACAGATACTCTAAGAGAAGGAAATGGCAACCCACTCCAGTATTCTCACCTGGAAAATTCCATGGACGGAAGAGCCTGGTAGGCTCCAGTCCGTGGGGTTACAAAGAGTCAGACATGGCTGAGCAACTTCACGTTGACCGTCTTTCTTCCTAAGAGAAGAACAGTTGCTGCTCTAGTCAGGTTTTAACCAGGTTTGAAAAGTAGTCAGCTGACTAATTGCCAGCATTGCCCACCGTGTGTGTGCATGTGTGCTAGGTTGGTTCAGTTGACCCTTTGCAGGCCCATAGGCTGTAGCCCACCAGGCTCCTCTGTCCATGGGATTCTCCAGGCAAGAATGCTGGAGTGGGTTGCCATTCCCTTCTACAGGGGATCTTCCCAACTCAGGGATGGAACCCACATCTCTTACATTCCCTGTCTTTACCACTCCTGCCACCTGGGAAGTACATAATGAATATTAAAAAGAAGCATACAGACACACAGAGAATTGCACGGGTATAATGATAAAACTCAGTGGATTTTCACAAAGGAAGGCACAGTAATGTAAACAGTACTGAGACCAGCAAGAGTATTGTCCCAGCACTGGGCTGCCTTCCTAATGTTCCCCATTATTGCCAGCCTGCCCTCAAAGGAAACTACTGTCTGACCTAGTGAATGTTAGATTTGTTTCCCTACTTTTGGGCTTCATAAAATAAAACCATAATACATTGAATTTTTAGTAGATGGACATTTTTTGGGGGGATAAAGACTCCTCACCTTTCTGAATCTGAAAAAAAAATTGAAGAAACATTACTGGAGGTGCTTATGGGAGAATTATAGTCACACTAATTACTTTAAGAGATGAAGAGAATTATGGAATCAAGTAGAAGAGAAAATAAGAACTATACCGAGACAAAATCTATGGTACAACATAAGTAGTGTGACAGTATGGGAGATACAGTTTATATTGATCATTAAAAAAAAAATAATGCCTTTAAAGGTAGGTAAGCAATTGTAAACTTTATTCTGTTAGAATCTAGTTAAGGCGAACTGACTTAAACAGAAAACTTTTTTCTCTCTGTGATAACCCATTGATAGAAATAAGAATGTAGCATTTAACTTGCGATCCATTCATTTGTTCAAGCATTTATTGAATACTTTTAATAGTTAGGCATTTGGATGGGTTTATAAATATGTGTGCGTGCTAAGTCACTTTAGTCATGTCTGACTCTTTGCAGCCTCATGGGCTGTAGCCCGCCAGGCTCCTCTGTCCTTGGGGTTCTCCAGACAAGAATACTGGAGTGGGTGTCATTTCCTCCCCCAGGGGGTCGTCTTTACCTCTAGCGCCAAGCTTCTGTTCCCTGAGAATCAGTGTTTGGCTTTTGCCGATCTCGTCAGCCGTGCCGGTTTCCTGCCTGTGTTCTCCCAAACCCTTTCTCCCCACCACCTGGGTCCAGACCCTTTCTCAGGCTGATCTTCAGCCTGTACGCGTTGGTACCACCCATAATCCGTTCCCACTCTCTGGCTGTCCATTCTTACTGGTCAGAATTTATAGAGCCTTTGCATATGCTTCCCTGGTATCTCGGATGATAAAAGCGTCTGCCTACAATGCCGGAGACCCGAGTTCGATTCCTGGGTCAGGAAGATCCCTGGAGAAGGAAATGGCAACCCACTCCAGTACTCTTGCCTGGAAAATCNATTCTTACTGGTCAGAATTTATAGAGCCTTTGCATATGCTTCCCTGGTATCTCGGATGATAAAAGCGTCTGCCTACAATGCCGGAGACCCGAGTTCGATTCCTGGGTCAGGAAGATCCCTGGAGAAGGAAATGGCAACCCACTCCAGTACTCTTGCCTGGAAAATCCCACGGACAGAGGAGTCTGATAGGCTGCAGTCCATAGGGTCGCAAAAAGTTGTATACGACTGAGCAACTTCACTCACTCACTCACTGCATATGCTAACTTTCTTTGTAGGAAAACTGTCCAGCTGAAATGCTGTCTGCCCCATGAGGGCTCCCCTCTCTGCCCGGCCTGGACATCTCTTACGCCATAGTGGTACTTTTAAATTACAGTGTTACGTTTTACCTTGATTTAGAGCTGTAAAGACGTATCTTTTACTAGGTTGTAAATTTCCAGTGATCTCTTGTCCTGTAACTTTGCATAATACTTGGTAATTATTTACTTTCCCATTTTATCTTGTGATTTAGCTTTATGTAGATGTATCTTATCTCTCTCGTTAGGTGGTGAACTCCTGGAAGTTGGTGATCATAATTAATCTTCTTTATGTGCCTTGTAATACACCCAGTACACTAATGAGCATCCGAGAATTTATTGAATTAATGATTTTTCTTTGATATTTTGGCAGAAATGTCACAAAGACTAAGGTTTTTTTTTTTTTTTTTTTAACAGTCACGGGTTTTTAAGGTACAGTATCAGCTATTGGAAGTATCTTGGTGCTAGAGAAGAAAGTTTGGGGGTATATGTAAATATAAGTATATATTTTAATATTATTAGCATGCATAGACCAGCCATAGCTTATATCTCAAAACATTTTCTGCTTTTTGGTCTGAAGTTATGAGGGGTAGTGTGTCCCGCTCACTTCTGGAATGCCTTATGTTACACTGTTTTCTATTCGTACTTGAGGAACAGTAGCAATTTTGTGCTGTCAGTCCCTCTCTTTTCAGCGGGAAAAGTGTCCCTGGTGTCCAGGCTGGAAACTGTTCAGTGAGAGTATGCGTGGACTCATTAGTTAGGTCAGCGTTCAGCATCGGATTCTATGACTTTATTACTGTGACGTGTGTTGCAAGTCATTTCACTTCATGGGCTGCAGTTACTTGGAAATGTGACCTTTTAGGAAGAGATCTACCTTCTAGCATTAACTCAGAGAAATCATGATGAGGAAACGTGTCACTCTTGGGGCTGATTATATAAGGCTTGGATGACTTAAGAGGATGGAGGGTGGCCCTTCAAAGCTATGGTGTATGATGAATTATAGAATAATTGGATAAGTATATGAGCTGTAAATAGTCTTTCATAGTTAATATTCTCTGTGCAGTAATTGTACAACCACTTAGGAAGCTTGTAAAAGCTTATCATATTGTAGTTAGAATCATGGAATATGATGTCTGGCTTCTGTGATTCTTTTTTTTTTTAATCAGCTTTGTTCAGGAATAATTTCACACAATAAAATTGATTTTAAACATAGAACTAAATTGGTTTTGAACTGGTGAACATTTGTATTCATGACCACAGTCAAGATGTCTGTCATCCCCCAGGTTAAAACATGTCTACCACCCCCCAGATTTCTTTCCTGTTTCCTTGGCAGTTGATCCCTTACTCTCTGGGTCCTGCAGCCTTCTAGAATATCCTAAGAATGGTATTACAGGGTTTATTTCTTTTGTCTGACTTTTTTTACCCTATCAAATGCTTTTCATCTTGTTGTTGTGTGTAGTTTGAATATTTTTACTGTTGAGTGGGACTCCATTATATAGAGATACCACTATTTTGTTTGTTTGTATTGATGCTTTCATATTGTGGTGCTGGAGAAGATTCTTGAGAGGCCTTTGCACAGCAAGGAGATTGAACCAGTCAGTCTTAAAGGAAGTCAGCCCTTAATGTTCATTAGAACGACTAATGCTGAAGCTGCAAAACTTTGGCTACCTGATGCAAAGAGCTGACAAATTGGAAAAGACCTGGATGCGAGGAGGGCAGGAGGAGAAGGGGACGACAGGGATTGATGTTTGGATGGTATCGCCAACTCAATGAAGTTGAGCAAACTCTGGGAGAGAGTGAAGGACAGGGAAGCCTGGCGTGCTGCAGTCCTTGGGGTGGCAAAGTGTTGCACCTGACCTAGCGACTGAACAACGTAATGCAATTGACGGACTTGATGCTTAAGATTGCCTTTTTAGGGGCAATCTGTTACTTTTTCAGGTGTTTCTTTGGGAGGAATGTTAGTTCCTTTAGTTGAAACCACACAAAAATTTCAACGTTGTCACTTCAACCCTAGAGGTTATGTAAGTACCAGTAGACACTCATATATAAGACCTTTATTTTCTCTCAAGTGAAAATTCTGTACAAGCTTGGTCAATATTGTAGGTTTTTATGGAATTAGACAATAAAAGTAAAAATATTCTGTAATAACTTGGTGTCAAGTATCTGAACATACATCTCAATCTTAATAACGTCCAATATGTGTGACAGTTGATTTGTCTTACCTGTGACTATAGTTTTCTCCGTGATTGGGATTTATTTTCAAGTATTCATGATGTAATTGAAAAAGTACTATGCTTTAACATACATAGAAAGGAAACATGTACTTTGCTTAAGAGAAACCAAAGATCTTCGGTTTTGCTTGGTTCTATAAGTCTAACTGTAAGCAATATTTAGTCATTTTCTTTGGCAAGTTTTTATTAAAATGTATTTGTGCAGTCAAATTACTAAGCTTTGTAAGCATGTCAACATTATTGGATCTTTGAATCAAATGATGGAAGGTAAACATGATTCAGTTCAGTTTAATCGCTCAGTTGTTTCTGACTCTTTGCGACCCCATGAATCACAGCACGCCAGGCCTCCCTGTTCATCACCATCTCCCGGAGTTCACTCAGACTCACATCCATCAAGTCTGTGATGCCATCCAGGCATCTCATCCTTGGTCGTCCCCTTCTCCTCCTACCCCCAATCCCTCCCAGCATTAGAGTCTTTTCCAATGAGTCAACTCTTCGCATGAGGTGGCCAAAGTACTGGAGTTTCAGCTTTAGCATCATTCCTTCCAAAGAACACCCAGGGTTGATCTCCTTCAGAATGGACTGGTTGGATCTCCTTGCAGTCCAAGGGACTCTCAAGAGTCTTCTCCAACACCACAGTTCAAAAGCATCAATTCTTTGGTGCTCAGCTTTCTTCACAGTCCAACTTTCACATCCATACATGACCACTGGAAAAACCATAGCCTTGACTAGACGGGTGTGTAGTGGTATCTAATTTTGCTTTTAATTTTTCAGTGATGTTGAGCGCCTTTTTATGTGTGTATTTGTTATCTGTATTTTCTTCTTTCATGAAGCATCTGATCAATTGATTTGTCCATTTTTTTATTGAGTCATTTGTCTTCTTACAATTGAGTTTTAAGAGTCCTTTACATATGTATTCTAGCTACAAGGAAACAATAATAGAGTTCTGCTCCTAGATAAACATAGTTGAAACTGCTAATTTAAGGAAATAATAAAGATTCTGCAGTTATTGAAGCAAAATTGGCCTTTGTCAAGAGAATAAAAAGTTAACTGATTTTAGATTTTTTTCTGCTCTATTAGATAACAGAAGAATTTGGAGCTCTATGAATAGACTGAATTAAAAAAAAATAATTTCTTTTTTGAATATATAATGCATTTAAGCTGTTGAAAATTCAAAAGTGGAAGAAAGGTTATAAAAGGAAAACCTCCTTTCACTCCTGTTCCTTGACTTTCCATTTACCTTCTCCACAGACAACCAGCTTTTATCAGGTTTCTGTATGTATCTTTCCAGTTAGATCTTATGCAAGTGTATGCAAATTCCATTTCACAAATTTCCATTCACAAAGTGAACACTGCACATTGTTCTGAACCACATTTAACTGAACCATGAGACTCGGAGACTCTACATTATTTGGATATTAAAGAATTCTTTGATGGGCAGACAGTATTCACTGGACAGTGTAATTAGTTGCCTCACTTGCTGTCTAATAAACCACTGAAACTCACTGAATTATAAAAAAACTGAATAAATCACTGAAAACTCAGTGGCTTAAAACAATTCTTTATAAGCAAAGCTTATGCATCTCTGTGTTGGCTGAGGATTAGATGGTTTGGCTTGGACTTGGTTGGCAAACTTGGCTAAGCTGGGCTGGCTCACACTTTTGCAAATTGATTGGTGGGTTCTATTTTAGGTTGGGGTTGACTGAAACACCTTATCTGAAGACAGTTCTGTTCCAAATGGCTGTGACGTTCTTCCCAAGACCAGTGGAATAGCAGCCGAGGCAATAGAAGCACAAGAGGGAGCAAGCCTAATCCATGCTTTTCAAGGTACTGCGTCCATCACACCTGTCACCATGCTGTCAGCCAAGGCACATCACATACTAAAGGTGATGTACCACAGTTTATTTCAACAACCTCCCATTAAGAGATTATTAGCTTTTTGCTATTACAAGCAATGCACGTCATCTTTCATATATACCAGTATCTCTTTGAATAAATGCTAAGAAGTGAACTTCAAAATTAAAAGATAAGCTTTTGTAATTTTGATAGGTATTGGGAAGCACTATTTAGAAATTATTGTAACTGTATATTCCCATCAACAATATTGGGGCTATGTTATCATTTTTTTATTTTTACCAATCTTGCACATGAAAATGTTATTTTTGCAAAGCTCTAACTTGTATTTTTTTAGATTATAAGTGAGGTTGACAATCTTTTCATATGTTTAAAAACAATTTATATTTCCTCCTGTTCATATCTTTTGCCCATTTAGTTCCAATGGGTTTTTAAATTTTTTTCAATTGATTAATATATCGTAAAGAAACTAATACTTAATCTATTAAATTAGGACACTCACACCCTCCAAAAAAGCTCCTATAATTAACAACAACATAGTCTAACCAATTCACCGGGGAGTCAGTGAAAGAGAGAGCTAAGGAAAGCCCTCTTTGTCAAAACAAATCTTAGAGATGTTTTTAAATGAGATGGTGTTAATTTAATGTCTTACCTCAGGCTGCCAATGCCATAAAGCCATAGTGAAATGCCATAAAGTGAGTGACTTTTAGAGCCCAGAAAAGTCCAAAATCTAGGTACTGGCAGGGTGGGTTACAGTCTGAGGCCTCTTATCTTGGCTTGAACGCAGCCATCACCTTGCCTGGTGCTCATACAACCCCTGTGTGCATGGCCAAGAAAGGAAGCTCTGGTGTTCCCTCTTCTTCTGGTAAGAATTCTAACCTCATGGGAGCCTCCCATTAATGACTTCATCTAAACTTAATTACCTCCAGGGGCCTCGCCTTCTAACACAAGCACATTGGGCTTCAACATTTGAGTTAGGAAGTGGTGGATGGAGCCACACAATATTCAATCTTTTATTTTAAACTTAACTTTTTCAACAAACAAAATAATTCATTCTAGTTATAAGATGGTATAAATGAATATGTCTTCATATTTTTTTTTAACTAATTTAAAGTACAATTGTATATTTTGCTTGTAATTGTGCTGTTGGACCAGAACATATAGAAATGTAATATATTTGACAATAACAACATCAAGAAAGTAGATGAGAGCAAAGCTATGTTGTACTAAGGAAAGGACCCCTGATGGTAACTTGAATCCTTAGAACATACATAGGGAACCAAAATCAGTAAATAGAAAGGTTACTCTAACAAACTCTAATAAACTTGTTCCCATATTTTCTCAGCCTGTTTAATACATATAAAATTATATAAGATAGTACTATTGGTGGATTAATAGCATATGTACATGTGACATGTATAACAATGATAGTGGGAAAGGGGAAAGAGAGAATAACACTGCATGGAAGTAATGTTTCTATATCACACTGTAGTTAAGTATGTTTACATCTGAAGTAGATTCTGATAATATGTACATAGTAACCCCTAGAGCAATCACTAACAAAATAAGTTTAAAAACAGTGAAAAAGTAATCACAGTAATTAAAGTATTACTCTAGAAAATATTCACTTAATTCAAAACAGAGCAGCAGGGGGAACAGAAACAAAAAGACATTAGTTCATTTCATTTCAGTTTAGTCGCTCAGTCGTGTCCAACTCTTTGTGACCCCATGGACTGCAGCACACCAGGCCTCCCAGTCCGTCACCAACACCCGGAGTTTACTCAAACTCATGTCCACTGAGTCAGTGATGCCATCCAACCATCTCATCCTCTGTTGTCTCCTTCTCCTCCCACCTTCAATCTTTCCCAGCATCAGGGTCTTTTCAAATGAGTCAGCTCTTTGCATCAGGTGGCCAAAGAATTGGAGTTTCAGCTTCAACATCAGTCCTTCCAATGAATATTCAGGACTGATCTCCTTTAGGATTGATTGGTTGGATCTCCTTGCAGTCCAAGGAACTCTCAAGAGTCTTCAACACCACAGTTCAGAAACATCAGTTCTTCAGTGCTCAATTTTCTTTATAGTCCAACTCTCACATCCATACATGACCACTGGAAAAATCATACCCTTGACTAGATGGACACTAGACAGTCATTACATTAGACAGTAGAAAATACAAATTTTAATGACAGACATAAATCTAGCTATATTAATAATAATATTAAATGCAAATGGGTTAAATAATCCAATCAATAGCCAGAAATTGTCAAATTGGATAGGAAACATGATCCAACTATTTACTGTCTACAGAAGAAGCTTCTTAGGTCAAAGATACAAATAGATTGAAAGTAAAAGAATGGAAAAAGATAAAATCATGTAAACAGCAACCAAGGAAAACCAGAATGACTACAATAATATCAAATATAACAGACTTTAAAATGAAAAGAAAATGGTACTAGAGATAAAGTGGGCAATTTATAATGAGTCAAACTATCAGAATGTTATAATAGACCTATATGCCCTCAATATCAGAGCTCTGAAATACATGAAATAAAAACAAACAGAAATGTAAGGAAAAATAGACAATTTGGCAAAAACAGTTCACGAGTTCACTACCTTTCCCCATAATGGATAGAACATCAAAGTAGACTATCAACAAAGTAAATGGAAGTCTTGAACATTATATGCAAAACAGTGTGATGGACATCTATAGAAAATTCTACCCAACAACATCAGAATACACATTTGTCTGAGTATATGCTCAGGATAGACTATGCTAGGCTATAAAAAAAATCCTCAATAAATTTAAAGGAATTGAAATTATAGAAAATATTTATCTGATCACAATGGAAATTAGAAATTAATAACAAAAAGAAATGTGGGATATTCACAAATAATGAGGAATTTAACCAGTACACTACTAAATAGCCAATGAGTCAAAGAGGAAGTCAAAAGAAAAATTAGAAAATATTTTAGGATGAATTAGTAAAAATGAAAATATACTAAAATGTACAAGATGTAATTTAAGCCATTCTCATATGCATGCATCATTAGTCACTCAGTTCTGTCAAACTCTTTACGATCCCATGGACTGTAGCCTACCAGGTTCCCCTGTCTGTGGAATTCTCCAGGCAAGAATACTGGAATGAGTTGCCATTCCATTTTCCAGGTATCTTCCCAACCCAGGGGTTGAATCCACGTCTGCATTGCAAGTGGATTCTTTACCACCTGAGCTACCAGGGAAGCTAAGAAATTCTTAGGGAGAAACTTATAGTTGTAAACACCTACTCGTGATCACATTACTTCATGGTAAGTAGATGGAGAAACAATGGAAACAGTGACAGATTTTATTTTCTTGGGCTCCAAAATTACTGTAGAAGGTAACTGCAGCCATGAAATTAAAAGACACTTGCTCCTTGGAAGACAAGCTATGACAAACCTAGGCAGCATATTAAAAAGCAGAGACGTCACTTTACCAACAAAGGTCTGTATAGTCAAAGCTATGGTTTTTCCAGTAGTCATGTATGGATGTGAGAGTTGGACCATAAAGAAGCACCGAAGAACTGATGCTTTTGAACTGTGGTGCTGGAGAAGACTCTTGAGAGTCCCTTGTACTGCAAGGAGATCCAACCAGTCAATCCTGAAGGAAATCAACCTTGCATATTCACTGGAAGGACTGTTGCTGAAGCTGAAGTTCCAATACGTTGGCCACCTGATATGAAGAGCAGATTGGCTGGAAAAGACCCTGATGCTGGGAAAGGGCAGGAGCAGAAGGGGACAGTAGAGGATGAGATGGTTGGGTGGCATCACTGACTTGATGGACATGAGTTTGATCAAACTCCAGGAGATAGCAAAGGACAGGGAGGCCTGGTGTGCTGCAGTTCATGGGTTCACAAAGAGTCAGATACAACTTAGCAACTGAATAACAACAAACACCTGCATTGGGGGAAAAAAAGAAACAATCTCAAACAATGATTAAAGGTTTCACTTAAGATACTGGGAGGATTTCTGCAGTGGCCCAGTGGCTAAGACATCGTGCTCCCAAAACAGGGAGCCTGGGTTTGATCCCTGGTCAGGGGACTAGTTCCCACATGCCGCAACTAAGACCTGGCACAGCCAATTAAATAAAAATAAATATATTTTTAAAAGATACTGGAAAAAGAGAATCGAATGAATGGATAAGAAAGCTGTAGTATATACACACAATGGAGTATTACTCAGCCATTAAAAAGAATACATTTGAATCAGTTCTAATAAGATGGATGAAACTGGAACCGATTATACAGAGTGAAGTAAGCCAGAAAGAAAAACACCAATACAGTATACTAACACATATATATGGAATTTAGAAAGACGGTAATGAGGACCCTGTATGCAAGACAGCAAAAGAGACACAGATGTGTAGAGTGGACTTTTGGACTCTGAGGGAGAGGGAGAGGGAGAGGGAGAGGGTGGGATGATTTGGGAGAATAGCATTGAAATATGTATACTATCATGTAAGAAACGAATCGCCAGTCTATGTTCGATGCAGGATGCAGGATGCTTGGGGCTGGTGCATGGGGATGATCCGGAGGGATGATGTGGGGTGGGAGGTGGGAGTGGGGTTCATGTTTGGGAGTGCATGTACACCCATGACGGATTCATGTCAATGTATGCCAAAACCAATACAGTACTGTAAAGTAAAATAAAGTAAAAATAAAAATAAAAAAAAAAAACCCAAAGCAAGGATAAGGGAGAACTAATAATGATTAGAACTGAAATAAATGAAATGGATAAAATAATAAAGAAAATCAACAAAAGCTAAAGTTAGTTCTTCAAGGTCAACAAAATTGATAAAACTTTAAAAAGACTCCAATTTCTAAAATCAGAAATGAAAGAGAGAACACTATCACCAACCTTACAAAAGTAAAAGGAATCATGAAAGAATGCTATGAATAAGAATGTACCAATAAAAGAGGTAATTTAGATGGATGGAAAATTTTCTAGAAAGACACAAGTTACTAAAACTGCCTCAAAAAGAAATAGAAAATCTGAATAGACTTCTAACATGTAAAGAAACTTCGTTAATAATCAAAAAACTTTTCACAAGGGAAAGCCAAGGACCAGGCAACATCACAGGTAATTTATACCAGACACTTAAATAAGAGTTCTAATTTTTCATAAATTTTTCCAAAAATAGAAAAGAAGGTAACATTTCTTTTTAGTAAAGTGTTGTTGATTTGCAATGTTGTGTTAAGTGCACAGTAAAGTGATTCAGTTATATATGTGTACACATACATACACACACACATACTGTTTTTCAGATTCTTTTCCATTATAGATTATAAGATATTGAATATAGTTCCCTATGCTATATAGTAGGTCCTTGTTGTTGTTTACCTTATATATAGTAGTATGTATTGTTAACCCCATATTCTTAATTTATCTTCCCTCTGCACCTTTCCCCTTTGGTAAGCACAAGTTTGTTTTCTACAACTGTTAGTCTGTTTCTATTTTGAAAATAAGTTCATTTGTATCATTCTTTTTGATTCCACATATAAGTGGCATCATATGATACCTGTCTTTTCCTGTGTAACTTTACTTGGTATGGCAATCTCTAGGTCCATCCATGTTGTAGCAGATAGCATTATTTCTTTCTTTTTTATGGCTGAGTAATATTCTGTATACCACATCAGATACCACATCATCTTGATCCATTTATCTGCTGATGGACACAGGTCGCTTCCACGTCTTGTCTATTGCAAATAGTGCTGCGTTGAACATTGGGGTGCTTGTGTCTTTTCAAAGAAGAGTTTTCTTTAGCTATATACCCAGGATGGAGATTGCAGGATCATATGATTAGGAATTATATTTTTAAGGAACCTCGATACTATTCTCCAAGGTGGCTGCATCAAGTCATGTTCCCACCAACCGTGCAGGAGGAAACCCTCGTACGTTGTTAGGTGGGAGTAAGAATTGGTGCAGCCTTTATGGAAAGCAATATGGAGGTCCTTCAAAAAAATTTTTTTAACTTAAAAAATAAAATGATCCCACTATTCTGCTTTTTTGTATATAGTTGAAGAAAATGAAATCAGTATCTCAAAGAGATTTCTACACTCCCATGATCATCACAGCAGTATTCTCAAGTAACCAAGATGTAAACAGTCTTAACTGTTCCTCAGCATATAAATAAGTAGAATGTGGTATATGTACACAAGGGACTATTATTTGCCATAAAATAAAAGGAAATTCTGCCATTTGTGACAATATAGATATACCTGGAAGGGCATATGCTAAGTGAAATAAGCGAGACAGAAAAAGACAAATATTACATGGTGTTGCTTATATAGGAAATAAAAAAGTTTGTATTTCATAGACCCAGAGAGTAGAATGTTGGTTTCCAGAGTCTGAGAGTGGTGGAAATGAGATGTTATTCAAACGGTACAAACTTACTGTTATAAGATGAATACATTATGAGGATCACAGCATGGTGAGTATGTGAATAGATCTTATAGACCACACACAAAAAAAGTAATTATGTGAGTTGATGGATGTGTTAATTAACTTGATTGTGGTAATGATTTCATGACATATGTATATAATCATCACATTGTATACTTTAAATATATATAATTATGTACCTCAATTATATCTCAATAAAGCTCTACAAAATGCTGAAATAACTTAAGGAGATCCAAATAAGAGGATAGAAATCCCTTGCTCATAAAACTTAATAGTAAGATGACAGTATTCTACAGATTGATCTGCACATTCAAAACAGTCTCTATTAAATTCTCATTTGAGATTTTTACCAACATTGACAAGTTGATCCTAAAAGTATTTTACAAAATGCAGGAGACCCAGAATAGCCAAAATGATCTTGGGAAAGAACAAAGTTGGAGGACTCACGCACCTGACAACTTCAAGTTGTATCATACAACTGCATTAATCAAGAGAGTGTGGTGATGCAGACACAGAAAACAGACCTGTAGTTGCCAAGGAGAGTGGGGAAGGGACAGTGGGAGTTTGGGATTAGCAAACACAAATATATACAGAACGGGTGAACAACAAGGGTCCTGCTGTATAGCACAGGGAACTATATTCAATATCCTGTGATAAACCATAATGGAAAAGGATATAAAAAAGAATGTGTGTGTGCATCTGAATCACTTTGCTGTTCAGCAGAAATTAACACAACATTGTAAATCAACTATACTCCAATAAAAAGAAAAAGAGAGAGTGGTGATTTCATGAGGATAGATTTATAGATCAGTAAAATAGAACTGAGAGTCCGTATATAAACCCTCACCTTTAAGTTTGGTTGGTTTTTGACAAGGGTGCCAAGACCATTCAAAGGGAAAGAATTGTCTTTCAACAGATGGTACTGGTACAACTAGATATCCACATGCAAATGAATTGAAGTTAAAAAAATTTAACTCCAAATAGCTCACAGAAGTAAATATAAGAGGTTAAACTAAAAAACTCTTAGAAAAAAATAGGAATAAATCTTTGTATCATTGGGTTAGGGGAAGTCTTTCAGATATGACACCAAAAGCACCAACAATATTAATAACAAAAATTAATCAAGAGAGTGTGGTGATGCAGACACAGAAAACAGACCTGTAGTTGCCAAGGAGAGTGGGGAAGGGACAGTGGGAGTTTGGGATTAGCAAACACAAATATATACAGAACGGGTGAACAACAAGGGTCCTGCTGTATAGCACAGGGAACTATATTCAATATCCTGTGATAAACCATAATGGAAAAGGATATAAAAAAGAATGTGTGTGTGCATCTGAATCACTTTGCTGTTCAGCAGAAATTAACACAACATTGTAAATCAACTATACTCCAATAAAAAGAAAAAGAGAGAGTGGTGATTTCATGAGGATAGATTTATAGATCAGTAAAATAGAACTGAGAGTCCGTATATAAACCCTCACCTTTAAGTTTGGTTGGTTTTTGACAAGGGTGCCAAGACCATTCAAAGGGAAAGAATTGTCTTTCAACAGATGGTACTGGTACAACTAGATATCCACATGCAAATGAATTGAAGTTTAAAAAATTTAACTCCAAATAGCTCACAGAAGTAAATATAAGAGGTTAAACTAAAAAATTCTTAGAAAAAAATAGGAATAAATCTTTGTATCATTGGGTTAGGGGAAGTCTTTCAGATATGACACCAAAAGCACCAACAATATTAATAACAAAAAATCTATCAATCAAATTTCATCAAAACTAAAAACTTCTTTGATTCAAAGAACACTACCAAAAAATTGAGACAATAACTCCCAGAATGGAAGAAAACATATATAAATCATATATCTGATAACAGATTTATATCTGTGACACCAAAAGCACCAACAATATTAATAACAAAAAATCTATCAATCAAATTTCATCAAAACTAAAAACTTTTATGATTCAAAGAATACTACCAAGAAATTGAGACAATGACTCCCAGAATGGAAGAAAACGTATATAAATCATATATCTGATAACAGATTTATATCTGTGACACCAAAAGCACCAACAATATTAATAACAAAAAATCTATCAATCAAATTTCATCAAAACTAAAAACTTTTATGATTCAAAGAATACTACCAAGAAATTGAGACAATGACTCCCAGAATGGAAGAAAACGTATATAAATCATATATCTGATAACAGATTTATATCTGTGACACCAAAAGCACCAACAATATTAATAACAAAAAATCTATCAATCAAATTTCATCAAAACTAAAAACTTTTATGATTCAAAGAATACTACCAAGAAATTGAGACAATGACTCCCAGAATGGAAGAAAACGTATATAAATCATATATCTGATAACAGATTTATATCTGTGACACCAAAAGCACCAACAATATTAATAACAAAAAATCTATCAATCAAATTTCATCAAAACTAAAAACTTTTATGATTCAAAGAATACTACCAAGAAATTGAGACAATGACTCCCAGAATGGAAGAAAACGTATATAAATCATATATCTGATAACAGATTTATATCTGTGACACCAAAAGCACCAACAATATTAATAACAAAAAATCTATCAATCAAATTTCATCAAAACTAAAAACTTTTATGATTCAAAGAATACTACCAAGAAATTGAGACAATGACTCCCAGAATGGAAGAAAACGTATATAAATCATATATCTGATAACAGATTTATATCTGGAATATGCAAGGAACTCTTACAACTCAGCAACAAAAAGACAAACCTGCTTTTTAAATGGGCAAAATATCTGAACTGACATTCCTCCAAAGAAGATATACAGATAGCCAATAAGTCCTTGAGAAGAGGCTCAATATAATTGGCTATTAGGAAAATGCAAAATAAAACCACAGTGAGATAATGCTTCCAGCCCACTAGGATGACTATAATCAGAAAGACAAGTAATGACAAGCGTTGGTGAGGATTTAGAGAACTGGAGTACTTGGACACTGCTGGTGTGAATGTTAAACGATGCAGCTGCTCTGGAAAACAGTTTGGCAGCTCCTCAAAATGTTAAGTAAAAGGTTATCACGTGACTCAGACTAAGCGACTTCACTTTCACTTTTCTCTTGCGTGCATTGGAGAAGGAAATGGCAACCCACTCCAGTATTCTTGCCTGGAGAATCCCAGGGATGGGGGAGCCTGGTGGGCTGCCGTCTATGGGGTCACACAGAGTCGGACACGACTGAAGTCACTTAGCAGCAGCAGCAGCAATTGCACCCTTAGGTAAATATCCAAGAGAAAGGAATATATATGTCCCCATGAAAATTCATAAATGAAAGTTCATAGCAGCGTTAGGCATACTAGCCAAAAAGTGTTTTCACACTTTGAACAGTGTTTGGACATTGTTCCAAATCTTGAACAACTGGTAAATTATTAAAAAAAAATATATTGTAGGAGTGTGAAAAGTGAAAGTCATATTTCTTTATAATATTGTCAATATTTTCATGGTACATTATTTGACAATAAAAATGTCAAATGATATATTATTTGACAAAAATGAAATACTAATACATGCTATAACATGAATGAATCTTAAATATCATGCTATATAAAAAAGGCAAATGTTCATTGCAGCACTGTTTATAATAGCCAGAACATGGAAACAACCTAGATGTCCATCAGCGGATGAATGGATAAGAAAGCTGGGTATATATANGACAAAAATGAAATACTAATACATGCTATAACATGAATGAATCTTAAATATCATGCTATATAAAAAAGGCAGTCAAAAGGGGTCACATATTGTATGATTCCATTTTTATGAAATATCAAGTGTAGGCAAATCTATAGAGACAGAAAGTAGATGAGAGGTTGCCCAAGGCTGGAACTGGTAGTGGGGGAAATAGGGAGTGTCTGCTAATGCATACGGATTCCTTTGGAGAAGTGCTGGAAATGTTCTAAAATTGATTTGATTTTGGTGATGGCTTCATAACACTGTGAGTATCCAAAAAAATTAATTTAGTATTTAAATAGATTATTTAGTATGTAAATTATATCTCAAAACTGTTAAAATAATAGCAAAATTTTTTAATTAAAAAGAAACACCACTGGGCAAGTAAGTTTCAGACATAATAATGGCCATAAACAAGAGAGTCCTGGGAGAAATCTGTGGAAGTGTTAAACTTCCAGTCTCACAGATTAAAGAACCTGATGTGAATACGTTTCATATAGAGAGTAGAAATACATGTACAAAACCCAGTACTCCCAGTCTGTCTGTTTTCTAACTCACCCTTCACACTATCACAGGTGAGGTCTTTCTAAAGGCAAAATTCTGAGCAGTTCATTCCCTGCTCAATGCCCTAATGGTAGCTCCTTGAAGGTGAAGGTGAAGGTGAAGTCGCTCAGTCGTGTCCAACTCTTTGCGACCCCGTGGACTGTATCCCGACCCAGGGATCGAACACGGGTCTCCCGCATTGGAGGTAGACACTTTAACCGCTGAGCCACTAGGGAAGCCCACCTCCAGAGTAAGACAATGGACCTTTAGTATAATACCGAAGCCTCTCACACCACTTGCCTGAAACTACTCCTTGTCTTCCATTCTCCTGCAGTACCGTTCAGTTTATGGTTCCCTAAACCTGTCATATTTTTTTCTTTCTATTTTCTGAGCATTCAACACTCTGCTCAGAGGACTTTCCACACACACATTTTCTACACCTGCCTGGTAAACTCAGATTTATTCTCTCATACTTGGCTTAACATCAGCTTCTTGACACATGTTGGCCTCAAATAGCATGTACTGACCCCTCCTCTGCAATACCCATGCAAGTTATGACTCCTCATGTATGACAATTACTTGTTTACATGCTTGACTTTTACATCAGACTATAGTCCTTCCTTCTTTGTATCTTCAGTGCCAAGGAAAGCACTTATTGAAGGACTGGATGGATGGATGGATAAATTACAAACTAATTACAAGTTCTCAATCATCTACTTTAATCTTAGTGTAGTTTGAAGTACCTAAACGATCAATCTGATGGCTTCCTAACTAATAGGACTTTTAGAATAATTTTTTAAGTTTTCAGAAAAAGCTTTAGAAATTATATAGCATCGCTTTTCATGCAAACTGATCTTTCTCTCACTCTTTTTCCTAAAGGAAAAAAAGTACTCCATGGGGGGAAAAAATGTTAAAAAATAATAATAGACTTCCTGTGATATACATTCACTATTGCAATAGTCATTGTGTCAAACAATGGAATTTAGCTTGATACTTCCATATTTGGGTGTTAGGAGAAGTTTTTTAAAAATATTTTTATTTATATATTTATTTTTGGCTGCGCTGGGTCTTCATTGCTTTCCGTGGGCTTTCTCTAGTTGCAGTGAGTGGGGGTGGCTATTCCTCCCTGCAGAGTGCAGGCTTCTCATTCCAATGGCTCCTCTTGAAGCAGAGCACAGGCTCTAGGCATGCAGGCTTCAGGAGCTGTAGCTCAGGCCCTAGGGAACAGACTCCGTATTTGTGGTTCTCTGGACTTAGCTGCTTTGCGGCGTGTGGAATCTGTCCGAACCAGGGATCGAACCCATGTCCTCTGCATTGGCAGGCGGATTCTTATCCACTGTGCCACCAGGGAAGTCACTTATCAGGTTCACATAAAGAAAATATATGAAATTTTAATTATATGTAATAAATAAAATCTAACTGTGCATGAAAGTGAAAGTGTAAGTCGCTCAGTCGTGTCCAACTCTTTCTGACCCCATGGACTGTGGCCCACCAGGCTCCTCTGTCCATGGAATTCTCCAGACAGGAATACTGGAGTGGGTTGCCATTCCCTTGTCTATAGGGGATCTTCCTGACCCAGGGATTGAACCCGGGTCTCCTGCATTGCAGGTGGACTCCTTACCATCTGAGCTGCAAGCTCCATAAAGTGAAAGTGAAGTCGCTCAGTCGTGTCCGACTCTTTGCGACCCTGTGGACTGTAGCCCACCAGGCTCCTCCATCCATGGGATTCTCCAGGCAAGAATACTGGAGTGGGTTGCCATTTCCTTCTCCAATAACCTTGTATAATTATATGTAAATACTAATTGGGAGATTGTAACTGAAATGTGTTTTCAAAGAGTTGTCGTAAACAATGTAGACAATGTAACGAATAGATGTTATCACAGGCAATTCATTATAACATTTTTTTTTTTAGTCTTTGGACAGAGTTGAAAAAAATATACTTAGTGATCACAAGTTGTACCCAATATGAAAAGTACTGAGTTCCTACTTATTTGAGCATGAAATATTTACTATAATTCTCAATGGTTTTGCTGAATTTGATTTTCTATTAAAATATCTGTTATAGACTCTTTCATGTGCATAATTTCATTAAAAATTTACTTTTGGTTAAGAAAAGACACCTAACAGTTCTATTTGATGATAAAAACTTTGTTGAGAAAAATGTTTTCATGTTCAAGAAAACTCAACAATAGTTTTGTCAATACAAATAATGCACAATTTTTGTTTCCAATGTTCCTTTTGTATACCTAAAATTTTGTGGCTTAAAAGCAGACCACATGATGTTAGATTTTTTTATAATTAAGAATTAGAGAAGGACTTTGCTTTTCCTCTTGAGAGCATTTTTAGAGACCAGTGCAGTTATCACTGAGTTAAAGGCCCATCTGGGACCTGTCTGTCTTTTCTAAGCCCAAGTCTGTTTATTATTAAACTTCAGCTAGCGGGCTGGCAAGTGGGCCAGCAAGTAGGCCACATTTAATGAAATTTTCAGGACATTTGGGTGAGGCTTAGCTATTAATATTACCACAAGAAATAATAAATTGCTTGGTGCAGAAATAATTTGTCTATCTTAGAATTTTCACAGCCCGTGGTATTTTTTTTTTATGGATCTTATCACTTTCCACCTTGCTTTATGGTTGCTTATATGCCATGCTCACCCCTTCTAATGTATTGTAAGTAAAAGACTGGCTTTCACTCACCTTTTTATAACTCATACCACTTTTTACAGAGATTTAGCATATAGGAATTACCTAATCAATGCCATTAGAATGTCAGATTATTCAATTAATTTCTCTTAAATTCAAGTATAGAATTGTGACAATGCCAAAAATGTGTTTAGAGAAAATTTTAGTTTCACCATGATTATATACATCAATGTGTAAGTAAAAGACTGGCTTTCACTCACCTTTTTATAACTCATACCACTTTTTACAGAGATTTAGCATATAGGAATTACCTAATCAATGCCATTAGAATGTCAGATTATTCAATTAATTTCTCTTAAATTCAAGTATAGAATTGTGACAATGCCAAAAATGTGTTTAGAGAAAATTTTAGTTTCACCATGATTATATACATCAATGACATAATTGAAACATAGATAAACATAATATTGATCTATGTTGTCCTATAGATCAACATATATGTAAATAAGGTATCATCGTATTCTTCTAGTTCATTTTCTTGAATAGTTAGCAGCTCCCTGCAATACTTCTTGTAAGAGGGCTCCTTGATGTTTCAGCGCCCTCCAGAGGTCTCCAGAATATTCTGACACTTGTCCTTGAAGAGTATGCAGAAACCCACAATTTTGCATTGGAAGCACAAAGGCTGCTGGAGCCTGCAACACCTGGCAGGCTCCCAAGAGACAGACGAGATAATCTTCTAAATGCGGAAAGGAAATATTGCATGTGTGCTAAGTCGCTTCAGTCGTGTCCAACTCTTTGCGACCCCATGGACTGCATCCTGCCAGGCTCTTCTGTCCATGGGATTCTCCAGGCAGGAATACCAGAGTGAGTTGCCATGCCCTCCTCCAGGGAATCTTCCCAACCCAGGTATCAAACCTGTGTCTCTTTCTGTCTCCTGCATTGCAGGTAGGGTTCTTTACCACTAACATCACCTGGGAAGCCCCCAAATGTTAAAGAAATTGTGCTTTACCACTAATGTTTAATACATGATTGCCAAACTGTGGTACTCAGTACATCCTGAGGAAGGAAAGGAAGAAATAGATGCTGGTACCCTCCTTTCTTAGTTTGCTTCATCAGAGTGTCCTGCTGCTGCTGCTAAGTCGCTTCAGTCATGTCCGACTCTGTGCGACCCCATAGATGGCAGCCCACCAGGCTCCCCTGTCCCTGGGATTCTCCAGGCAAGAGTCCTGGAGTGGCTTGCCATTTCCTTCTCCAATGCATGAAAGTGAAAAGTGAAAGAGAAGTCGCTCAGTCGTGTCCGACTCTTGGCAACCCCACGGACTGCAGCCCACCAGGCTCCCCCGTCCCTGGGATTCTCCAGGCAAGAATCCTGGAGTGGCTTGCCATTTCCTTCTCCAATGCATGAAAGTGAAAAGTGAAAGAGAAGTCGCTCAGTCGTGTCCGACTGTTGGCAACCCCATGGACTGCAGCCTACCAGGATCCTCCGCCCATGGGATTCTCCAGGCAACAGTACTGGAGTGGGTGCCATTGCCTTCTCTGTCAGAGTGTCCTAATTCTGTCCTTAATCCTAACCTTCACCAGGTGGAGAAGGTTAGGATTTGGGCTTCCCTGGTGGTTCAGACGGTAAAGCGTCTGCCTACAATGTGGGTGACCTGGGTTCAATCCCTGGGTCAGGAAGATCTCCTGGAGAAGAAAATGGCAACCCACTCCAGTATTCTTGCCTGGAAAATCCCATGTACAGAGGAACGTGGTAGGCTACAGTCCATGGGGTCACAAAGAGTCGGACACAACTGAGCAACTTCAGTTTGACCAGGTGTAGTGGAGACTGTAGATGCCACGCCCCACATCTGCCAGACCCACCTGAATTCACCTTAGATGCAGTCGGCAGCAATCTAAAAACTTCCTACCTCTAGCACCACCAATGTCTCTCTGCTTCCTCCCGGTTCTCCAGCACCACAGGAGTTTGCTCTGCCAAAGATAGTGGCAACCCAAAAGTCAAGCGGATGGAAATCCACCGTCCGCTGAGGGACGTCCATCAACCCTCGGGGACCGGAAGTTGGTGTCTAAGTGCTGCAGGCGCACTGCATCCAGGCACAGGATTCTGAGGTATATCTCACCTGACTTCTCTGAAGGTCACTATTGGGGTTGAGCCCAGAGCGGCATCATTATCACACCCTGCATCTCACTGCGTTGCTCCCTCCCTGTGCTTCCAAGGGTCAGCTCCCCAGAAAATGACCTGCACTTAGTCCTTCCCTTGGGGGAACCCAAGAAGTCAGGGAAATGAAAGTATGTACTACATGCTCTAGTTAACTAGCGCTCATATAATGGATACCCCTTTTGAAAAGATTTTTCTTTTCTATTAGATGTTATATTTTCATTGGCTGGCTGCAGTAGACCAGTTTCTATTTCTGAAAGATTCCCTTTTAATTTAGTTTTTAATTGGAGTATAATTGCTTTACAATGTTACATTCGTTTCTGCTGTACAATGGGAATCAGCCGTAAGTATACATATATCCCCTCTCTCTTGAGCTCTCTTGAGCTCCCACCCCTATTCCATGCCTGTAGGTCATCACAGATCACAGAGCTGAGCTCCCTGTGCTCTACAGCGGCTTCCCACTTGTTGAAAAGATTTTGCAAGGAAATTTCATAATAAAAATACTGCTGATCTGTAAGAGCCAGTGAACAAGAAAATGACATTACTGACACTTTTCTGAATCTAAGAAAAAGCTCTCTGTCAGCCCAACTGCAGTATAAAAATAATGACAGTCTAATCAGATCTAACAGGAAGTGGACAAAAAAATCAAAATTGTTAATGGAAAATAATAGGGATCTCAGTCTGATGCACAGAAGCAGAACAAAGGGAAACATAAGGAAGTACAATGGGCTTCCCTGGTGGCTCAGTGGTAGAGTCCACCTGCCAAGCAGGAGACATGGATTCGATCCCTGGGTTGGGAAATCCCCGGGAGCAGGAACTATGAATCCACTCCAGTGTTCTTGCCTGGGAAATCCCATGGACAGAGGAGCCTGGAGTCTACAGTTCATGAAGTTACAAAACAGTCGGATGTGACTTAGCAACTAAAACAACAAGGAAGTGCAATGGCTAACAGCATGAATTTGAAGCCAGACTGTGACCTGATTCCAGCTCTGCCATTTATGAGCTCTATAAACTTGAGCAAGTCAGTTCCTCTCTCTGTTTCCCCATCTATAAAATGGGCATAATAATTGTACCTACTTCAGAAGAAATTTGTGATGATTAGCTAAGGTAATACAGCTAGAGTATTTAGAATCATGTCTGATGAGAGCAAGTTCTATGTAAATAGTAGACAGTAGAATAATCTTCATGAAATGTTAAGTGTCGAATAGATATTCATCTATCCCTGATGGCTCAGATGGTAAAGCGTCTGCCTGCAATGCAGGAAACCCGGGTTCGATCCCTGGGTCAGGAAGATGCCCTGGAGAAGGAAATGGCAACCTACTCCAGTACTCTTGCCTGGAAAACTCCATGGATGGAAGAGCCTGGTGGGCGGCAGTCCATGGGGTTACAAAGAGTCAGACACAAATGAGCGACTTCACTTTCACTTTTTTTCACTTTATCACTGAACAAATGCCTGATAATCTATATCTGTGTACAAAATTGGGCTAGCTATTGTAGGGACTATTATGAAGTACAACACACAATACTTGACCTCAAAAGGGATAAGATAGGGTAAGAGTCTGAGTTAAAGCAGCAGGAATGGTAATGGAAATGAATGGACAAATGTTTAAATTTAAAACTCAGAATACACAGGATATAGTGACCAATTAAATGCAGGCATGAAAAAGAAACAAATGTAAAAAAAAAAAAGAGAACCTTTCTGCCATCCTTCAGCTTGTATGATAGATAATCTATGTTTTAAATGATGGAGGAAATGCAGAGGGAGAAACAGGCTTTAAAGGACACATAATGAAGTTTGACTTGTGTATTTCTAGTACCTATAAGTACAGATGAACCTGGAGTTCAAGAGAAAGGGACAGTGGAATTTGAACGGAGCTGATCATTGAGAACATAGGAGTCATTGAGATCACCCAAGGGAGATCTTTTCAATGGAAAAGAAGGAAAATCCAACATTTTAGAGAGAATGGGAGGACAAATCAGAAAGGCATATAGTTAGAAATGTAGGAGCAACAGTTGTACATCATCATAGGCATGAAGGAGGTAGAAAAGTCCAAAGTTCCAACAGCGGCAACTGCTGGAAGAAAGAGTAGAATGAAGACCGACTGTAAACCCATGAATATGATGATCAGGCTATGATTGGTTGCAGGAGGTTGTTAGGGACAGTACACATTGTGCATTGCAACAGTGATAGAGACAGCATCTCCAGGAGGAGACTAGAGTTGCTCTGCTGCCACCCACTCACTGTCTGAGTGAGCCACACACAAACACTCTCTAAGCCTCTGTCTTCTCATCTGTATAAACAGAGCTGCTGATGATACCTACTGCTTTGGCTGCTTGGAAGATTTAAGTTGTATAATACATATAAGCTGCACAGTGCCTGGCACACATCATTCACTCAATGTATATTACCTATTGTTATTATTAATGATACTATTGCAGTCAGTTAAAGAGAAAATGGGAAGTCAGGACATAAGGGCTTCTCAAGAAGTCTACCAGAAAGAGGAGGGATGTGAATCATTCACTAGAGTAGGAAATAGCGCCAAGAAGGAATTTTTTTAAATTTTAGGATGGAGAGAGGCTTTTGCATGTTTTTAGGTGGAAGAGAAAGGGCCAGTAACTGAATAAAAATACTATTGTAAGAAGCGGAGAGTTCTTTACTTAGATAAGATAGTTTCATAATGGATAAATTTCACAAAGAGATAATATGACAAGTTCAATAAATCAATAACAGAAAGTAATATTTGAGTTGAAACAACGATAGGTGAATCTAATTTATGAAAGCTCCTGCAATTTGTTGACTGTTCTCAAGCAAAGTAAGTTATTTCCTCCATGGAGAGCTTTCAGTTTTTCAATTTGTAATTCTTTACTGCTTCTGAAATGAATATAACTTCTTCTAAAATGAATGAGAGTCTGGGCAGGTCTACCTAGATCACCTCCTTCCAACAGTTTTTCTAATCATGTGAGACTTGAAAAGAGAGACAGACAAACACTTATCTGTCTATCTCAACTAACCAGGCAGTCAATCCCCAAGTAGATCTCAGGTTTGGGAATTAGCATTAGTAAGACCCAGTGGAAAATAGTGACTACTTTGTTATCCATAAATATTCATCAAGGAAGTCAAATAGCCCTTGACAGATGGAGACCCGTAGACCCACATGATCAAAGAAGTGGGGAGAAGGGAAAACGGAAGAGAGTACAGAGTACTTTCATCTTACTACACGGCTTTGTTTAAAAACAGGCGCTTCCAACATTATTATGTTTTTAAAAATGTGATGAACCATTCTGACTGCCAGATGCCATTTTGAGCTTTACCAGAATCATCAACTTGCCATGCTGAAAGTTTAGAAAAACTTAACAGCTTTTCATGATCCATTTGACCCTGCACGCGAGTGAAGAAGATCGTCGTAACCCAGTTCCCTAGACCTCTCCAATCCCGCTAGTTCCTCTTTACAAAAGAGCTCTAGTCTCTTGGTCAGTGGAGAGAGTGATGGGGGCCGTGTAACTGGCCAGCCTTTTCTCTCTCATCACGACAGCAACAACACAGGACTCAGCTCACTTCAGTGAAAACGTCTTGGCTGAATTCTCACTTTCTTCTCGGCCAACTAGTGTTAGCAGGAAAAGAATCTAAAAGACCCATTCCCACTGAGTTGCTGATTTCTGATAATGGTTTATTATGATATCCCTTCAGGCTATTTACATTTGAGCAAGAGAAAGCTTTGATGCTGAAGTAGGAATTTAAGTACTTTGGAATGCTCTAGGGGATACCTGTGAAGACTTAGGCCGCTTCCCAGCACTTTACCAATTATATCATCTGAACAGCCTACTCTTAGCTCCAGCGATTCTTGGCAGGCAACAGGGCTGAGGATACTAAGAATAATAACCACGTGACCAGAGTCCCAATCCTAAACCCTTTCTAGAAAGAAAAGTCTTCATGACCTAGGAAATCAAGGTAAATTACCTCCTTCCTTTATGGGGCTCTCATCATGGATTAGCCGTGACAATTAAATGTATCTTGTACTGATTTTTTGAAATATGTTGGTTAAAAATATATATCCCCAACCATTATTCTGTTCTGAGAAAAGAAGAAAGAGGAAGAACGAGGTTCACAGAAACTGTACTCCATAAAAGTAAATCCTCAGGCTGCCTTCAGGAGATAGAGAATTTTCACTGATGAAAAATTTAGCATGCAAAAGCACTGGGTAGATACTTATAAGTCAGGTAGTAACATCTGTGGAAGAGACAGCAGACTAACTATCATGGGCAAACATAAAGGAGACAGTAAGAAACTACTAAATACATGACAACAAATGTAAGAAACAGATATTACCTGGTGCAGCTGTATGTGTGTGTGTGTTAGTGAGGACAGAGTGTGGATGAAGGGCATAATAAAGTAATCAAAGCAGGCAAAAACATAGAAATTCCTGTTTTTATATAGGGCAATTACTCTCATAAGTTTTTTTTGTAATTTTATTCTCATATCTATCTTAAAATATTAAATATTAAATTTTATTTTAAAAATTAAAATAAACATTAAAGTACTAAAAACTCAAACAACAAGATTCTACTATAGCTCAGGGATATAGTCAATATCCTGTGATAAACCATAATGAAAAAGAATATATATGTGTGTGTGTGTGTGAATATACATATAAAACTGAATCACTTTGCAGTATAGTAGAAATTAACACAATGTTGTAAATCAACTATACAAAAATTTTTAAAAAAAGGAAAGCAACCCCTGAAAATTCAAGTGCAGCAGAGATCCAGAGAAAAGAAAGGAGGCTTGTCTGAAAGGTCACACAGCAGGGGGACAGTTAAGGAGAGAGACGGGGGAGAAGTCAGGACAAAGCTATGCCATTTAACATCATTATTGGCTTAAGCACCATTTTATTATACTCTCTGTTTGTGGAAACTTAAGGTTATTCAAGTCATAATAATTTCTTACTTGTTCATGTACAAAACATCTTATTTCAGTTTAAGTATCCACCACTCCTGTGCGTTTATCTCAGGATAGTCTCACATTTGTTTGAAATGACATATATAAATTTATATATATATACACACACACACCATACTATAGTATATGATGTGTATAGTTATACGTTAATATATAGTTATTAATACAACTATACTATACTATCGTGTTGTGAGATTCACTCAGTCATGTCCTACTCTTTGCAACCCCATGGGCGGTAGCCCGTCAGGCTTCTCTGTTCATGGGATTCTCCAGGCAAGGAATACTGGAGGGGGTAACCAATCCCTTCTACAGGAGATCTTCCAGACCCAGGGATTGAACTCTCCTGTCTTGCAGACAGATTCTTTACCATCTGAGCCACTAGGGAAGCTCTACTATGCTATAGTATACTATATATAATATATGTTAATACAGCTGTAAGTTATAATGTTACGTTATATAACTATATTAATATATATGTATATAGTTATTTGCTTTGTGTTGTTTCTAATGACAAAATTAAACACTGAAATGTTCATCAGCAAAGAACTTAGTAAATAAATTCCATGGTGGTCAAGTGATTAGGACTTGGTGCTTTCACTGCTGTGGCCTGGGTTCAATCTCTGGTCGGGAAACTAAGATCCCACAGACCATGCTGCATAGCCTAATGAATGAAATAAATGAAATTAAAAGTAAATAATTGTCCAGCCATGCAGTTAAATACTATGTACCTGTCAAATAGAATGAAGCATCTCTCCATTGATTTGGAAAGATATAAGACTGTTGGGAAAAAGAGGTACAAACTGTGTGTCTTAAAACAATGGAAATGTATTGTTCACAGTTCTGGATGCTAGAAGTTCCAAAATCAAGGTGTTAGCAGGGCCCTGCTCCCTCTGAAACTTAGAAAATAGTGCCTTGCCTGATCTTAGCTTCTGGTGATTATTTGTAGCAAAGCCCTGGCATGCCTCAGCTTGCAGCTGCATCAGTCCATTGTCTGCCTCTGATGTCAGTCACCACATCACAGTGTCACCGTGCATGTCCTACTATAAGGACACCAGTCACACTGGATTAAGAGCTAATCTACTCCACTGTGACCTCATCTTAATAACTTTATTTACATCTACAATGACTTTATTTCCAAATAAGATCGCTTTCTAAGATACTGGGGGTTAGGAGTTCAGCATGTCTTTTGGGGGACCCAATTCAATCTATAAAAATCTCCAAGATATAAGTTAGGTTTTTACCTGATTTTCTCAAAACAAAGTACAGAGCAGAGTATATAGCACCTTTGTGTGAAAGGAGTGCATACGTAGTGCTCCTCTCGGTTGCGTCGGCCTCTATGACTCCATGGACTACAGCCCGCCAGGCTCTTCTGTCCATGGAATCTTTCAGGNGCAACAACACAGGACTCATCTCACTTCAGTGAAAACGTCTTGGCTGAATTCTCACTTTCTTCTCGGCCAACTAGTGTTAGCAGGAAAAGAATCTAAAAGACCCATTCCCACTGAGTTGCTGATTTCTGATAATGGTTTATTATGATATCCCTTCAGGCTATTTACATTTGAGCAAGAGAAAGCTTTGATGCTGAAGTAGGAATTTAAGTACTTTGGAATGCTCTAGGGGATACCTGTGAAGACTTAGGCCGCTTCCCAGCACTTTACCAATTATATCATCTGAACAGCCTACTCTTAGCTCCAGCGATTCTTGGCAGGCAACAGGGCTGAGGATACTAAGAATAATAACCACGTGACCAGAGTCCCAATCCTAAACCCTTTCTAGAAAGAAAAGTCTTCATGACCTAGGAAATCAAGGTAAATTACCTCCTTCCTTTATGGGGCTCTCATCATGGATTAGCCGTGACAATTAAATGTATCTTGTACTGATTTTTTGAAATATGTTGGTTAAAAATATATATCCCCAACCATTATTCTGTTCTGAGAAAAGAAGAAAGAGGAAGAACGAGGTTCACAGAAACTGTACTGCATAAAAGTAAATCCTCAGGCTGCCTTCAGGAGATAGAGAATTTTCACTGATGAAAAATTTAGCATGCAAAAGCACTGGGTAGATACTTATAAGTCAGGTAGTAACATCTGTGGAAGAGACAGCAGACTAACTATCATGGGCAAACATAAAGGAGACAGTAAGAAACTACTAAATACATGACAACAAATGTAAGAAACAGATATTACCTGGTGCAGCTGTATGTGTGTGTGTGTTAGTGAGGACAGAGTGTGGATGAAGGGCATAATAAAGTAATCAAAGCAGGCAAAAACATAGAAATTCCTGTTTTTATATAGGGCAATTACTCTCATAAGTTTTTTTTGTAATTTTATTCTCATATCTATCTTAAAATATTAAATATTAAATTTTATTTTAAAAATTAAAATAAACATTAAAGTACTAAAAACTCAAACAACAAGATTCTACTATAGCTCAGGGATATAGTCAATATCCTGTGATAAACCATAATGAAAAAGAATATATATGTGTGTGTGTGTGTGAATATACATATAAAACTGAATCACTTTGCAGTATAGTAGAAATTAACACAATGTTGTAAATCAACTATACAAAAATTTTTAAAAAAAGGAAAGCAACCCCTGAAAATTCAAGTGCAGCAGAGATCCAGAGAAAAGAAAGGAGGCTTGTCTGAAAGGTCACACAGCAGGGGGACAGTTAAGGAGAGAGACGGGGGAGAAGTCAGGACAAAGCTATGCCATTTAACATCATTATTGGCTTAAGCACCATTTTATTATACTCTCTGTTTGTGGAAACTTAAGGTTATTCAAGTCATAATAATTTCTTACTTGTTCATGTACAAAACATCTTATTTCAGTTTAAGTATCCACCACTCCTGTGCGTTTATCTCAGGATAGTCTCACATTTGTTTGAAATGACATATATAAATTTATATATATATACACACACACACCATACTATAGTATATGATGTGTATAGTTATACGTTAATATATAGTTATTAATACAACTATACTATACTATCGTGTTGTGAGATTCACTCAGTCATGTCCTACTCTTTGCAACCCCATGGGCGGTAGCCCGTCAGGCTTCTCTGTTCATGGGATTCTCCAGGCAAGGAATACTGGAGGGGGTAACCAATCCCTTCTACAGGAGATCTTCCAGACCCAGGGATTGAACTCTCCTGTCTTGCAGACAGATTCTTTACCATCTGAGCCACTAGGGAAGCTCTACTATGCTATAGTATACTATATATAATATATGTTAATACAGCTGTAAGTTATAATGTTATGTTATATAACTATATTAATATATATGTATATAGTTATTTGCTTTGTGTTGTTTCTAATGACAAAATTAAACACTGAAATGTTCATCAGCAAAGAACTTAGTAAATAAATTCCATGGTGGTCAAGTGATTAGGACTTGGTGCTTTCACTGCTGTGGCCTGGGTTCAATCCCTGGTCGGGAAACTAAGATCCCACAAACCATGCTGCATGGCCTAATGAATGAAATAAATGAAATTAAAAGTAAATAATTGTCCAGCCATGCAGTTAAATACTATGTACCTGTCAAATAGAATGAATGAAATATCTCTCCATTGATTTGGAAAAATATAGGACTGTTGGGAAAAAGAGGTACAAACTGTGTGGCTTAAAACAATGGAAATGTATTGTTCACAGTTCTGGATGCTAGAAGTTCCAAAATCAAGGTGTTAGCAGGGCCCTGCTCCCTCTGAAACTTAGAAAATAGTGCCTTGCCTGATCTTAGCTTCTGGTGATTATTTGTAGCAAAGCCCTGGCATGCCTCAGCTTGCAGCTGCATCAGTCCATTGTCTGCCTCTGATGTCAGTCACCACATCACAGTGTCACCGTGCATGTCCTGCTATAAGGACACCAGTCACACTGGATTAAGAGCTAATCTACTCCACTGTGACCTCATCTTAATAACTTTATTTACATCTACAATGACTTTATTTCCAAATAAGATCGCTTTCTAAGATACTGGGGGTTAGGAGTTCAGCATGTCTTTTGGGGGACCCAATTCAATCTATAAAAATCTCCCAGATATAAGTTAGGTTTTTACCTGATTTTCTCAAAACAAGGTACAGAGCAGAGTATATAGCACCTTTGTGTGAAAGGAGTGCATACGTAGTGCTCCTCTCGGTTGCGTCGGCCTCTATGACTCCATGGACTACAGCCCGCCAGGCTCTTCTGTCCATGGAATCTTTCAGGTAAGAATACTGGAGTGGGCTGCTATATCTTCCTCCAGGGGATCTTCCCTACCCAGGGATTGAACCTGGGTCTCTTATGCCTCTGCCTTGGCAGGCAGAGTCTTTACCGCTAGTGTCACCTGGGAGGCAACCTCACTGTTATCCTCTATTCATTTCTGCTTTTTCCCCCAATAACTCTTATCAAAGGCTCTCTGACACAGGCTTTATTCCACTCTGCATCATTTAGATCCTGTGGGAAGACAGTCAGTCTGATATTCCAGAGAGTTTCAAGGTGAGGTAATGCTGAGAGATTAAGATCTAGAATAGAGTTGGCATGGGAGGGGAAAAAACCTCCTCCTCAGGATGAAAAGGAGGTCTTTTCCAGGTCCAAAATTAGGAAACCCACTGTTGACACATGGGTGGAGGAGCCTGGCAGTCTACAGTCTGTGGGGTTGCAGAGTCAGGCACGACTGAGCAGCTTCACTTTCACTGTTGACAAAAAATGTTCTAAATTGTATTTTGATGCAATTTTCTCTGGAAGGAATAAATAGTATGCTGTCTAAATGGGATTGGTAGGAAATAAATTTGAGAAATACTTATCATGATCCCCCTCTAAAGAATTCACAATTCATATTAACATAGTTAAGACCCTAAGGAGTCCTTAATGTAAAGAAATTTGTTGAACTTAGAGTTTATAAAATGTTCTTGGCCCCACATGATTTTCTTAAAGTATTCTTGCAAATCTGAGATTCCAAGGATCACAGTTTGGGAAAACTTACCATAAATACTTCTACATCTCATTCACCAAGAGTTTGGAGAGTCATTTGGGAAAGGAAGTGTTTTAATAGAAATGAAGTCATCTGAATGGATGAGATGGACTATTTCTGGGAGCATTCATTTATTTAACAAACATTTATTGAACTCCATTTAGAAGAATAAACTAGACTAAATATTTTTTCATAAAACATAAGGATTTTGTAGACTCCTTTATTAATATGAATCACTTTGTAATTTTGTTTTAAAAAATTATAGACATTTTCTGGTATATTCTCCTTTACAGAATATTCAGTTTGATTAATCCACACACTAGCTTCATTTATTGTCTCACAGTGTACCAGATTATGAGAACATGGAAGTATTTATGTTTCAAATGTACAGTACAGCAAATGTTTAGTTTTAGAATGTGTGCCTGTGTGCTAAGCTGCTTGAGTTGTGGCCTACTCTTTTCAGCCCTGTGGAATGCAGCCTGCTAGGCTCCTCTGTATATGAAATTCTCCAGGCAAGAATACTGGAGTGGGTTGCCATTTCCTCCTCCAGCAGCTCTTCCCAACCCAGGGATCAAACCCATGTCTCTTACATCTCCTGCGTTGGCAGGCAGGTTCTTTACCACTAGCACCACCTGACTTACTTGAATGAATAAAATACAGTAGTAGTGTTAATGACAAATATAAATGATCTGAGGTCAGAATAAGACTTTTGATTAAACACAGCAAATTGTGCCTGTTTATTTCTGTAGTCTCCTAAAGCTCATCAATGGCAGCAGTGGAATGAAAAAAGGAATAAACCCACTATGACAAAGAGAACAAGGTAGGTAATAATAGCAGCCAAGAGATAGCCACTTGGTTCTAGAAGGTGGAAAGTACAGGACTGAATGGTGAGATTTAGCTCAGCAGAGAAACGGAAGCCCAAATGCCTGCAGTGAGAGATGCTCCCCCCCACCGACAAGAAGTGGACCAGCTGAACCATAAATACCATGAAGCTCCAAGATAGAAAGACACTGGTTATCCCTGAAGAACCAGGGTGTGGGATGGAGCTAAAAAGTAAAGAGTTGAATGACAGTAAGTGGCAATAAGACTCCAGATGCCCTCTGCAGCCAGTAACATCAGGCATACCCCTCCAGCATCTGGGAGGAGGCAGGCTGCAGAGCCAGCCTGATCCTGAGTCTACTAAAGCATAGGCCTGGGGTTGCCCACACCCGGGTCCCTTCCAAGGCCTTCTATGTAATTGTGCTTCATAAGCTTATATTTGTCTGGAAGAGGGTCCTCCAAATGATGTAAGCTTGAGATCCCACAAAACCTACATCCATCCTAGAGAGGGTGGAGAGATTGAACCCAGGAGACACCATTTTATTTTATTTATTTATTCTTTAAAAACAACATATATTTTATTATATCTCATGATTCTATGGATTGGTGGAGACACCATTTTAAAAATAAGAGTTCAGTTCAGTCGCTCAGTCATGTCCGATTCTTTGTGACCCCATGGACTGTAGCACGCCGGGTTCCCTGTCCATCGCCAACTCCCAGAGCCTACTCAAACTCCTTTTATTCTTTAAAAACAACATATATTTTATTATATCTCATGATTCTATGGATTGGTGGAGACACCATTTTAAAAATAAGAGTTCAGTTCAGTCGCTCAGTCATGTCCGATTCTTTGTGACCCCATGGACTGTAGCACGCCGGGTTCCCTGTCCATCGCCATCTCCCAGAGCCTACTCAAACTCCTGTCCATCGGGTCCGTGATGCCATCCAGCCATCTCATCCTCGGTCGTCCCCTTCTCCTCCTGCCCCCAATCCCTCCCAGCATCAGGGTCTTTTCCAATGAGTCAACTCTTCACATGAGGTGGCCAAAGTACTGGAGTTTCAGCTTTATCATCATTCCTTCCAAAGAAATCCCAGGGTTGATCTCCTTCAGAATGGACTGGTTGAATCTCCTTGCAATCCAAGGGACTCTCAAGAGTCTTCTCCAACACCACAGTTCAAAAGCATCAATTCTTCAGCGCTCAGCTTTCTTTATAATCCAATTCTCACATCCAAGGGGGAATTTTTTTTTTTTTTGAACTAGTTGATTTACTGTGTTTTAGGTATACAACAAAGTGATTCGGTTATGCATATACATAAATTTTTTTTCATTCTCTTTCAGATTCTTTTCTTTTATAGTTTATTACAAGATACTGAGCATAGGTCCCTGTGCTACACAGCAGAGCCTTGTTGTTTACCTACTTTATAAGTAGTGCATGTATATTAATCTCGGACTCCTAATTTATCCCTTCTCGCCCTTTCCCTTTTGGTAACTGGAGGCTCGTTTTCTATGTTTGTGAATTTGTCAATATTTCTGTTTTGTAAATGGGTTCATTTCTATCAATTTGTAAGATTCCACATAAAAGTGATATTAGGTGGTGTTTGTCTTTTTCAGACTCACTTTACTTGTTATAATGATCTCTAGGTCCATCCATCTTGTTGCCAATGGTATTATTTAATTCTTTTTAGTGCAGAGTGATGTTAATATTCCATGGTATATATGTACCACATCTTCTTTATCCACTCACCTATCAATGGGTATTTAGGTTGCTTCCATGTCTTGGCTACTGTAAATAGCTTTGCAATGACTTTGGGGTGTGTGTATCTTTTCACATTAGAGTTTTCATATTTTCTGGGTATAGTCCCAGGAGTGGGATTGCTGGATCTAGTTTTAGCTTTTTAAGGAACCTCCATATTATTTTCCATTGTCGCTGCACCAGTTTACATTCCCACCAACAGTGTCAGAGGGTTCCATTTTCTCCACACCCTCTTCAGCATTTTTATTTGTAGACTTTGTGATGGCAGCCATTCTGACCAGTGTGAGGTGATACCTCATCGTAGTTTTGACTTGCATATCTCTGATAATTTACAATATTGAGCATCTTTTCATATATCTAGTGGCCAGCAGTATGTCTTTTTTGGAGAAATGTCTACTTAGGT
The DNA here is from genome assembly GCA_006410675.1 of Oreotragus oreotragus. Classification (NCBI taxonomy): domain Eukaryota; kingdom Metazoa; phylum Chordata; class Mammalia; order Artiodactyla; family Bovidae; genus Oreotragus; species Oreotragus oreotragus. The sequence continues at coordinate 192,957 of SJYX01003269.1, forward strand.
CTGCTGCCAATTTTTCAGTTGGATTGTTTGATTTTTTGATAATTGAACTGCATGAGCTATTTGTTTACTTTGGAAATGAATCCCTTGTCAGTTGCATCATTTGCAAATATTTTCTCCCAATCTGTAGGTTGTCTTTTTGTTTTGTTTATGGTTTCCCTTACTATGCAAAAGTTTTTAAGTTTAATTAGGTCCCATGTGTTAAAAGCAAGAGGATTGTGTGAAAATCTACATGAAAAACATTTCCCTTCCATTCCTGCCACATCTTAGCTCCCAGAACACTACTGCTGCTGCTGCTAAGTCGCTTTAGTTGTGTCCGACTCTGTGCGACCCCATAGACGGCCGCCCACCAGGCTCCCCCGTCCCTGGGGTTCTCCAGGCAAGAATACTGGAGTGGATTGCCATTTCTGCATGAAAGTGAAGAGTGAAAGTGAAGTCACTCAGTCATGTCCGACTCTTCGAGACACCATGGACTGCAGCCTACCAGGCTCCTCCACCCATGGGATTTTCCAGGCCAGAGTACAATAGCCACACTATACTCCCAGGCAAGAGACTAGAAAACACTGACCAGCTCAAAGCCAAAGATCTACAGAAACTGACATTTACAGGGGCCTACCTGTCTCTTCAGGGGATTCAACTCTGACCCAGTCTCCCTACAACAAAGGTCACTGGTTGACAAGTCCTAGAGCTTAACAGCCTTACTTTTGGTATGAAGTGACATTCAAGAATCACCAGAGTAAAGCCTTCAACAAAACAGAAAAAAAGCAGTAAGAAATTTCAACAATAAAAATAAACCTTTTAAGAAATATCTTCAGGAAGAAAAGACAAAATACTATATTCATTTAAAAACTTCATATGCACTCAGTCACTTCAATAGTGTCCTACTCTTTGAGACCCTATAAAGTATAGCCTGCCAGGCTCCTCTGTCCTTGGGATTCTTTAGGCATGAATACTGGAACAGGTGGCTATGCCCTCCTCCAGGGGCTCTTCCCAACCCAGGGGTGGAATCCTTGTTTCCTACATCTCCCCCATTGCAGGCAGATTTTTTACCCACCGAGCCACCTGGAAAGTTCAAAAGCTTTATATATATACATACATATATATATATACACACTATGCATATATATATAATACATATATAGTATACCCAAGGGCAGGACTTCCCTGGTGGCTCAGATGGTAAAGAATCTGTCTGCAATCCAGGAGACCCAGGTTTTATCCCTGGGTGGGGAAGATCCCCTGGAGAAGGAAATGGCAGCCCACTCCAGTACTCTTGCCTGGGAAATCCCACGGACAGGGGAGTCTGATGGGCTACAGTCCATGGGGTCACGGAGTTGGACACGACTGAGCAAGTAACACACGCACATATGTAAGTGTTTCCCTGGTGGCTCAGACGTAAGAGAATCTGTCTGCAATGCAGGAGACCCAGTTTCAATCTCTGTGTTGGAAAGATCCTCTGAAGAAGGGAATGGCTACCCACTCCAGTATTCTTGCCTGACAAAACCCATGGACAGAGGAGTCTAGCGGGTCACCATCTGTGGGGTTGCGACTGAGTGATGAACACACACAAACACATATAGTATACATGCATGCATATGATATATACATAAATATACATATGTGTGTATATATACATACACATATTCAAAAAGTAAGAAAAAATATTGAATATTTGAAATATGCTTGCCGGTAGATTGAAATATAACATTGAGGAAATTTGACTGATAACAAGGATTCCAGGGAAAAAGTGTGAAGAAAGTGAAAGGAAATTATAAAAGAAATAATACAAGCAGATGTCCCCACTGTGAAAGTTTAAGTTTCCGAATTACAATAGTCTACTAAATATCCAGTGCAATAAAGAAATAAGTTAATAGTAGTAACATAATAATAATGGCTAGTGTTTACAGAGAGCGTTTGTGCCCAGCATGGTTCTAAACATTTTGAAGTATTCCTCTTATCCTCACCAAGACCCTGTGATGGGGGTACTAGTATTAACCTCATTTTACAGCCAACAGAGGCATAGAAAAGTTGAGTACCTTGCGAAGGAGAGAGCTAGTTAAGTGACAGACCCAGCAGTCTGGCTCTAAAATCTGTGCTCCTAATCATCACACATTTTTCCCTCTCCAGAAAAAGAAAAAAAAAATCTGGCAAACCCCAATTATTCTGAAATTTTAGCACCCTAATTCTTCCAGGTCACACACCCAAGGACTGGGAACAAGAATGTCATCAGAATTCTCAGTAGCCCTCGATGCACAGCAAGAGGTAATGGAGCAATCATTCCTGGTTTCTAAGGCAACACCCTCTGCTGTCTAGAGTTCTATACCGGGCTCTTGGCAAGGAGGAGAGTGGAGGAGAAGCATGTCAGTCATGTAAGGCTGCAGACACTCGCTTCCCGTGCACTGTTTCTCAAGAAGCTACTGGAAGACTAAAGAACGAGGAGGATGTGTTGTCCAGGAAAGGAAGAGCGGATCAGAGCGAGATCCTGGAAGGTGGTAAAGGAAACCCCAGGGTAACAGCTGTGCCACCTGGAAAGCTCCCAGACAACACTGGAAAGAGGGCCGAGGTCTCAGAAGGGGCAATGAAAGAGGAGGAGGAGGAGGAACTGAGAGATCAGCTGTAGGACTGGATCATCTCGGGAGACATTTTCTAGTCCTGGCAGCATGTTTAGGAATGAATTTATTCTCAGTACATGAAAAGCTAAGGAAATGCAATAACAAGGCAGGCCCTTTCAGACTCAGAGAAAATAGTTGTACAATAAGTGAAAGTTAATCATAATATAATTTATGCTGCAGTGCTGAGTAATACTTGTTATACCCATGCAAGCATCAAACATTTTATTAGAACTATATTGGGTGAGTAGAGGAAGGAACATGTATTCTTTCCTCTGCTTAATTTTTTTCACGTCATGGATCACTTTCTGGAATTCTCCAATTATTCGGCTACTTGTCTGTTTTTTATTTTTTCACACCAGAATGAATGTAAGTTCCTAAGGATGGGAACTTGGTCTTATCCATTGATATGTCCCCAGTTATTTCCAGAAATTATAGGAGCAAGTCATGTTTAATTGAAATAAATCTCCATCCTTCAGATAGAAAATCAACAGGCAATGTCTAATATTGGGAAATCTTAAAATAACAGTATAAGCATATCATATCAGATAATACCAGTAGAAACCTGTAAGATACTTGAAAACAATTTCTTCTGGGGAGCAGCAATTGGGAACACACAGGGATAAAGCAGGAGAGAGCTGTGTCCATTATAAGCTTTGTAATATTTTCTGGTTCTTAAATTATTAAATATATTACTTTGATAAACAATAATTAAACCTTGAAAAGAGAGGAAATAAATGGATAGTATAACAATATGTATAATAAAGTTTCATTTTACATTTAAAACATTTTGTAACACTGTTTTAGAATGACTTACTTCACAACATTATGTAGAATGGATTGAGTGAGGGAAGACATGAGAGAAAAGAAAACTGGGAAGACTTTGGTATGGTTAAGATGAGACCCTGAACTAGGTGGATACCTCTGAAATAGGAGTAGTGACACAGTAGAACATATTTTGGAGGTTTAAAAGGTATTTTAAAAGATATCCAGGAGTGACCACATATTCCATGGCTATCATCTATAGTCATTCCCAACTAATTTTTCAGGACTTGGGAAATAGTGCAATGCTTATAAATTAAACACTTAAAAGAAATCAAAGTTTACCCTGATTTGTAGCAATATTCCTTTCAGGACATTTTTGTAGTTCCATTGTCCATGATAAGCAAAGTATTTACAATTGTTTGACACACACAGGCTAACTTTCAAAGCATGAGATAGAATTGCAGTATCCATATTGTATGATTACTTATAGTTCCACAAGCTTAGGACTCACTAGCTTTCAGGAGTCAGCATCCTCTGATTTTAAGAAATCATCTGCCCTATTCCTGATAAAGATCTCAAGTTATTTCTCAGCCTTTTGGAATACTAAAACACCCTGTCTTTCCTACTCTGTAATCATTTACATTATTCTGCCTTGTATAATTTTGAATTTTTCCATCCCTCTAATGATGAAGTCATTTAGACCATTTTTTTTATACCACAGATATGTGTGCACTCAACATGGATTTTTTTTTTTTGAGTTGAATTGAGTATTCGCCATTTGTAAGTGCTTATAGAAATTTAATTATTTAGTTTGCTGAAGTTCCAATACTTTGATCACCTGATGGGAAGAGCAGACTCATTGGAAAAGACCTTGATGCTGGGAAAGATTGAAGGCAAAAGGAGAAGAGGATGGCAGAGAATGAGATGATTAGATAGCATCACCGACTCAATGGACATCAGTGTGAGCAACCTGCGGGAGATAGTGGAGGACAGAGGGGCCTGGCATGCTACAGTCCATGAGGTCACAAAGAGTAGGACATGACTTAGCAACTAAAGAAGAGGAGAGGAACTCAGTTTCCTCGCTAAATAAGGAATTAGACTAGATTAATTGTTTTTACCCCTCTTGCATGTTAGAAACATCTTGAGACTTAGAAAACTTCTGATGTGCAAGTCCAAAAAAAATCTGGGTAATTTTTTTAATTCCCCCGTTGCTTCTAACAGAGGTTGAGAGCTCCTGAGTTCAATTATGAAAGCTGAGTCTGATTCCCAAACCTGGTTAGGAAGCACTAAGAAGCACTTCTAGAAGTGCCTCCCTTCCAGCCCCAAACTCTGATTATGACCAAGGGGCGCTCAGACCACTGCTGTTGATTTTTCTCATACAGTGAATTTGATTTAACAAGTTACAGAAGCAAAGAGCTTGCAGTGGGTGATCCACTTAGAGAAAAATGTTAAGTTTGGGCTTGTGTACAAGGAATTGGGGTTTTCCTGGTGGCTCAGTGATAAAGAATTGCCCTGCAATGCAGAAGATGCAGGTTGGATCCCTGGGTGGGGAAGATCCCCTGGAGAAGGACATGGCAGCCCACTCCAGTATTCTTGCCTGGAGAATCCCATGGACAGAGGAGCCTGGCAGGCTACAGTCCATAGGATCACAAAGAGTCAAACACAACTTACCAATTAAACAACAGCAACAAGGAATTACGAAGTTGTAGGAAGAGTGTAACTCTCTTTTATCTCTACCCTCCCCTATGACATGTTTCTCTGTCAATACTGGGCTTAATTCCTGCCTGGAATGGAGACTTGGGATTTGAGCCAGTTGACACCTACAAGCTAGTTCCAAACCCCTAGGGAAACATGGACTAACATTCAGTTCAGTTCAGTTCAGTTCAGTCGCTCAGCGTCTGATTTTTTCTTTTAATTCAATTAATTGATCAATGGCTCTGCTGGGTCTTCGTTATCGCGCATGGGCTTTCTCTAGTTGAGGCAAGTGAGGGCGACTCTCTAGTTGCGGTTTGCGGGCTACTCACTGGGGCAGCTTTTCTTGTTGCGGACTCCAGGGCATGGGCTTCAGTAGCTGTGGTGCTTGGGCTTAGTTGATCCACCGCATGTGGGATCTTCCTGGACCACGGATCACGTCTCCTGCATTGGCAGGAGGATTCTTAACCACTGGATCACTCAGGAAGTCCCACTATCATGTTTTATGCAACCCTTATGGCAGAAAGTGAAGAGGAACTAAAAAGCCTCTTGATGAAAGTGAAAGAGGAGAGTGAAAAAGTTGGCTTAAAGCTCAACATTCAGAAAACGAAGAT
>SJYX01003269.1:201071-225196 GCA_006410675.1 Oreotragus oreotragus
CGTCTGTGGGGTCACACAGAGTCGGACACGACTAAAGTGACTTAGCAGCAGCAGCAGCAGTTTCACTATGAGTTACTAAAGAACAATGTTTATTTAATCATACAATATAAACTCATGGAAGCTTCATGACAGTCAGATAGGCTGGGAAAGCCTGACTTGGCATATGAGCAAACTGAAATTAAAACTTGTAATAGCCAAGCCATGGTCTTTCTGTCACCTGGACAGAAAGTGTTCCTTCCATTCTAGTATATCCCACTGTCTCTTTTGTGGAGAGAGCGGAAACTTTTCCTCCTTTGAGAACCTCAGCTTTGTGGGGCTTCCCTGGTGGTCCAGTGGTTAAGAATGTGCCTGCCTACTCAGGAGACATAGGTTCAGTCCCTGGTCCAGAAAGATTCCATGTGCCACGGGGCAGCTAAGCCCATGTGCCACAACCGCTGAAGCCCGAGTGATGCGCAGCAACGAAGACCGCTGCACCTGAAATAAATTAATTATTTAATTTTAAAAACGAACATTAAAAAAAGAGAGAAAGTCAGATTTCAAGTTCTGAATGTGCAGTTTACTTCCTGATGAACCCTTGCCCCTGAAGAAGAATGTCTGGGGTGCTAGATGTTCCAAGCAAACTGAGGCAATGCAATTTGTATAATACATTTCTGTGTTACTTAGGTTTGTCTTTTTTTCCACATGAAAATCACTGTGTTTAAAAACTAGAAATTTCCTATAAAACTGCTTAACAGCACAGCTGTGAGTTTGATTTTTATTTCATCAACATGGAGAAGTGTTTGACATGCTAGAGTCCAAGGTTTGTTTTTCCATGTTGGTGTCGTTGGTGCTCAGTACCTGGTTCTTGAAAATAATGAAGTCATTTGTGCTAGCGGTCATGGCACATACACCATGCTCATCCTGTGTACAATCTGACCTTGCGGGGCTGAGAAAACAGAAAGATTGTATGTGGGTAGAGACAAAAGGAGACTGAAATGGTTATACAGAGGGGTCTAATTACAGGTATTCGAAGCATAAAATCATTGTGTAGAATCTCTTTGCAGAGAAAAGCTTGTCCTCTACCAGCTGTATTTTTTCTGTGCTCTTTTCTGCTTTTGTGGAAGTCAGCTTCTTTGTTACCCTTCCAGCGTTTAAATAGACTGGAGCTATATTTTGAGAGACAATTAGAAAAACTCTAGAGCTACCAAAGGTTGCAAAAGGACGAAAGAACTGTTCTAACTAATCCTCCTAGTCTTACTTCATTTCATTTATTTTTTTATTGGAGTATTGTTGCTTTACACTGCTATGTCAGTTTCTGCTGTAAAGCTAAGTGAATTTGCCATACATATACATGTGTTTGGGGAAGGCAATGGCACCCCACCCCAGTGCTCTTGCCTGGAGAATCCAATGGATGGGGTAGCCTGGTGGGCTGCAGTCCATGGGGTCGCTAACAGTCAGACAGACTGAGGGACTTCACTTTCACTTTTCTCTTTCATGCATTGGAGAAGGAGGTGGCAGCCCACTCCAGTATTCTTGCCTGGAGAATCCCAGGGATGGGGGAGCCTGGTGGGCTGCCGTCTATGGGGTCACACAGAGTCGGACACGACTGAAGTGACTTAGCAGCAGCAGCATACATGTGTTTGGATTTCCTTCCTGTTTAGGTCACCACAGAGCATATGTGCTATGGGGAAGGCTCTCATTAGTTATCTATTTAACACAGTAGTAATTTTATTTCCTTTTAGAATGGAAGATGGAAGAAAAGAAGACCTGAATGGGGAATGATGACCCTATTTCTAGCCCCGATTCTGCCACAAATGTGGTGTAAACCCCTGGACTTATCGCCTAACTTCCCCGAGCTGTATCTCCTGTGTGTGAAATGAAGGCATGAGGCCAGACTTGCTCTTCCTTCCCACCTGCATAGCCCATAATGCTAGGTCTCTGCAGGTCTCAGGTTTAATCTTCTTTCTACACTGAACATATGTGAAATCTCAAATTCTATGTGCATCCTTGCCTGAGACATTTTGCTGCCACTAACACCGTTTTTTAACAGTGTGGTCCTCAAGCTTCCTTCTAACAGAATCATCTGGAATGCTTATTTAAAATGCAGAATCTGGGGAATACCCTGATGTTCCAGTGTCTAGCACTCAGCACTCTTTACTGCCAGGGCCCAGGTTCGATCCCTGGTTGAGGAACTAAGACCCTACAAGCTGAGCAGCAAAACAAACAAACAGCGAAACCAGAATCTTGAGCCTTGACCCAAGCCTCTTAAATCAAAATCTTGAGGATGGGAACTAATGTGTAAGCAGAGTGACCATAGTTAACAGTTTTGTGAAGTTCTCACCACACATAAGATACATATACACACACACACACACACAAAATGATAGTACTATGAGGTGTTAACTACCTGATTCCAATAATCATTTTACAAGATATGTATATATGTGTGTATATATATATATAAAATAATTACCTTGTACGCCTTAAACTTACACAATGTTATATGTCAATTATATATCAACAAAGCTGGGGGAAATAATAGTCCTAAAAAGTCTCTGTATGGGAGGAGGGATTCAGGAATGTGTCTAGTGGGCTCTGAGGGGATCCCTATTTCCTCTCAAGTTTGAGAATGACTGCGAATCCAGGAATAAACTGTCAAAGAGGGGAGGGAAGGGTGACAGGAGAAATTGGTCACTGCTACCTAGCTTTGGATACGGCGGAAGCAGGTGGGGTGGGAAGAAGGGTTCACTCTGGGTGGTGAGGATGCCCCTGGAGAATGCACCTCTCTGCTGTCATGGCCACCTGTTTTCGTGCTTGAATGGACTGAAGTCAAGCACTGGCTATGAGAACTATTATGTAAAACTACCGCACAGCTACAGCATCACCGTGGGTACAATGGGACCCTAGCTTACGTTTTCCATAATATTCAAAACCAGACGAGTAGCTTGAGCTTCCGTTTTATGAATGAAGAAGTGCCCTTCCTCAAGAAGCCGAGAGAAAGCAAGTAAGTGGTGACCATTTCAGATTTCTGAAGATTTTTTTTTCATGAGTGGAAATAAACCCTTTGGTGAATCAAAATATATTCTTTTCACACTGGGGATTTTGCTCAAATTTTCTTTATCCTGGTTTGGGGACTGTTATTCAGAGTATGTAGGTGAGATTATTTGTGAGAATACATGGAAAACCCATACTTGGTCAGCATGATTTCCTACCATGGGTTGATAGTTCTTTAATGATTATTTCTGTAGGTTCTATGACAACGTTGTCTCTCTAGGATAAATACAAATACATACAGAATAGAAAAAGAAGGGAAAATTTCATCAGTCAATGTTTTAATTGCAGACAAGTTTGAGATCAAGCCTCAAAGAATCCAGCTCATCTCTTGATAAACCGGGTATCTCAGGCACAAGGAACCCTGACATGCCTAGCACTGGGTAAAGTTCAAACCTGTGTATCACTTAAGTGAAGAGTTGAGTCGATCAGAGGGAGGAGCTTCTTTGGCTTAGAAGGATCTTTCTAGAACTACAGACATGTGAGTACCCCCAGCAGAGGGTAGCATTGCATGGGAAAGCCCACCAACTTAAAGGACCTAAAGAAGACTTTTGATGAGGAGTGGCAACAGCCCGGTAGCAGCACTCTGGCTTTGCACTGGTTGAAGAGTGAATCTCTACACGTGTGGTAAGCAGGCTCCTGGGGCAAACTCGTGCCCACTAAGTTCAAGTGTCATCTTGGTGGAAAGGAGAACAGAAGTATAGGGGAGGGAACCTTCCTGGTGGCCCAGTGGTTAAGAATCTTCCTTGCAATGCAGGGGACTTGGGTTTGAACCCTGGTCAAGGAACTAAGATCCCACACGCTAGGGGTAAACAGCCCACTGCTGCAACTAGAGGGAAGCCTGCTCACCAAAATGAAGAGCCTGCCAGCCACAGCGAAAGATCCCACATGCTGCAGTAAAGACCTCGTGTGCTGCAACTGAGACCAGAACACAGCCAAATTTTTTGGTTGTTGTTTTTTGTTTTTGTTTTTTAAATGAATCTATTTATTTTAATTGGAGGCTAATTACTTTACAATATTGTGGTGGTTTTTGCCATACATTGACATGGATCAGCCATGGGTGTACGTGTGTCCCCCATCCTGAAACCCCCTCCCACCTCCCTCTTCATCCCATCCCTCAGGGTCATCCCAGTGCATCAGCCCTGAGCACCCTTTCTCATGCATTGAACCTGGACTGGTGATCTGTTTCACATATGGTAATATACATGTTTCAATGCTATTCTCTCAAATCATCCCACCCTCACCTTCTCCCACAGAGTCCAAAAGTTCTTTACATCTGTGTCTCTTTTGCTGTCTCGCGTATAGGGTCATCCTTACCATCTTTCTAAATTCCATATATATGCATTAATATACTGTATTGGTGTTTTTCTTTCTGACTTACTTCACTCTATATAATAGGCTCCAGTTTCATCCATCTCATTAGAAAAGGAACACAGCCAAATTTATTCAGTCGCTCAGTCATGTTCGACTCTTTGTGACCCCATGGACTGCAGCACACCAGGCTTCCCAATCCTTCACTGTCTCCTGGAATTTGCTCACACTCATGTCCATTGAGTCAGTGATGTTATCCAACATCTCATCCTCTGTCACCCCCTTCTCCTCCTGCCTCCAATCTTTCCCAGCATCAGGGTCTTTTCCAGTGAATTGATTTTTCATACCAGGTGGCCAAAGTATTGGAGTTTCAGCTTCAGCATCAGTCCTTCCAATGAATATTCAAGACTGATCTCCTTTAGGATGGACTGGTTGGATCTCCTTGCAGTCCAAGGGACTCTCAAGAGTCTTCCCCAGCACCGCAGTTTGAAAGCATCAATTCATTGGTGCTCAGCCTTCCTTATGGTCCAAGTATTATATCCATACATGATTATTGGAAAAACCATAGCTTTGACTCTACAGACTTTCGTTGGCAAAGTGATATCTCTGCTTTTAATTCACTTTCTAGGTTTGTCATAGCTTTTCTTCCAAGGAGCAAGCATCTTTTAATATTATGGCTGCAGGCACCATTTGCAGTAATTTTGGAGACCAAGAAAATAAAGTCTGTCCCTGTTTCCATTTTTACCTCATCTATTGGCCATGAAGTGATGGGATCAGACGCCATGATCTTTGTTTTCTGAATGTTGAGTTTTAACCCAGCTTTTTCATTCTACTCTTTCACCTTCATCAAGAGGCTTTTTAATTCCTCTTCATTTTCTGGCGTAGGAGTGATGTCATCTGCATATCTGAGGTTATTGATATTTCTCCCAGCAATCTTGATTCCAGCTTGAATCCAGCATGGCATTTTGCATGATGTCCTCTGCATATAAGTAAAATAAGCAGGGTAACAACATACAGCCTTGACATACTCCTTAAATATTTTTTAAAAAAGGGGAAAGGACACAGATTTCCCTTCCTTCCCCACAGCCTCCTGAACAGAGTTCCCTTGTGGAGGTTTTCCCTGTCTATTCACCCTTTTCCAGTTTATTTTTCTTCATAGTATTGATGCTTATTTTGTTTCTCATCTGTGTCCACTTTGCTATTAATAGAAGCTACTCTCCATGAGGGATGGATTCCTGTCCATATGTTCACAGCTATTGCCCCATTGCCTAGAAGAGTTTCTGGCACTTAGTAGATGCTTACTAAATACCTGTAGAAAGAATGATTAAATCCCTACTAGACTGTGATAACCTTTATGAGAAAAGAATCTAAAAAAGAATGAACATGTGTATGTATAACTGAATCACTTTGCATACACCTGAAGCTACATGATATTGTAAATCAACCATACTCCAATAAAATTAAAAATTTAAAAATCCCTAACAGATTATATCCTTCCCACATTCTGTGATACAGAATTAGTATATTTTATGCAGTTTTAGAATTGTGCCCCCAAAGATGACAATAAAATCTTTAGGGAGATGGACCAAGGTGGGCTGTTTACCTGACTGGTTATTTCTGGGTTTCGGGTTAGGTAATTTCGTCATTGAGGGCTTCAGCTCTGGAATCAAACTGTCTTGGTTTGAATCCTAGTGCTGGTACCTCCTAGTTGTGAAATCTCCAACCAGTTAATTATTTGTGCCGCAATTTCCTCCTCTGTGAAATGGGATGATAAGAGGAAGGTAGTTCTAAGTATCAGATGTATCTAAAGTGTTTGAAAGGCAGTGCTGCACACAGTAGACAAGAATAATACTTATTGTGGCTGTTTTCCTGTAAATATGATCTCTTCCAGCCACCATGTGTGTGTGAAGCCGCTCAGTCGGTCCGACTCTTTGCGACCCCATGGACTGTAACCTACCAGGCTCCTTTGTCCATGGGATTTTCCAGGCAAGAGTACTGGGGTGGGTTGCCATGTCCTTCTCCAAGGGGATCTTCCCAACCCAGGGATCAAACCCGGGTCTCCTGCATTGCAGGCAGACGCTTTACCGTCTGAGCCAGCAGGGAAGCCTTCCATCAACAGTGCTTTCAATTGACCATAAACACACAGTTACGTTCATGTTCTTGAGTTAAACCTAAATTTATTAAAATATGTAGCAGCATGACCTTTATGAGAATCAGAAGGTACAATTTATGTGCAGAAAACAAAAAGGGAACAAGAAAGCCCAGGTCGTAACTATAACAACAATGAAATAAGAACTAGCGTTTGTTGAATATTTTATTTTACATCTGTCTATCCACCCAACTATCCACCCATCCGTCTATCTACTCATCTATCTCTCTCTCTCTCTGCTACTGTAATTCTATGGTCCTATCCAACTAACTAAGAAGTTGGTTGTTAATGGAAGTTTCTCATCTGAAACAATCAAACACCAAACCCACATACAGTAATTACTTTGTACCTGGTACCATTCTAAACACTTAGAGAAAATTTCTCACTTGTCAGTGCAAATACCCAAGCATTCACTTGTGACTTTAGAAATCCTATTTAAAAGCGTCATACTCAGAAACACACTTTCAAGAATGGTTAACCTTAATGTGATTGTCCTTATTATTTGTCCTCAGTGACTCATATAAGCGTCCTGTGACCATGTGCATGTAACTCCTGCCTTCTGGACTTGTGGCTTCCCTGGTGGCTCAGTGGTGAAGAATCTGCCTTCAATGGGGGAGACGTGGGTTCAATCCCTGGGTCAGGAAGATCCCCTGGAGGAGAAAATGGCTACCCATGCCAGTATTCTTGACTGGAGAATTCCTTGGATAGTAATTACTTTGTACCTGGTACCATTCTAAACACTTAGAGAAAATTTCTCACTTGTCAGTGCAAATACCCAAGCATTCACTTGTGACTTTAGAAATCCTATTTAAAAGCGTCATACTCAGAAACACACTTTCAAGAATGGTTAACCTTAATGTGATTGTCCTTATTATTTGTCCTCAGTGACTCATATAAGCGTCCTGTGACCATGTGCATGTAACTCCTGCCTTCTGGACTTGTGGCTTCCCTGGTGGCTCAGTGGTGAAGAATCTGCCTTCAATGGGGGAGACGTGGGTTCAATCCCTGGGTCAGGAAGATCCCCTGGAGGAGAAAATGGCTACCCATGCCAGTATTCTTGACTGGAGAATTCCTTGGACAGACGAGCCTCATAGACTCTTGTGTCTGTGGGGTCACAAAGAGTCAGACACTGAGTGACTAACAGTTTCCTGCCTTCTGGAGTTAACAGCTATAGTATTAATTAAAGAATAGTGCACACGCCAGTGCAGCCCAACTGCTCTAGTCAAGAAATCTTTAAACTCTCCTGCCTTCTGGGGCTATTTCATTGTGTATCATTTTATATCCAAGATGAAAGAAGTCCTATCTATTCTCCTCAACATCTCTGAGTAGTGACTAACAGTTTCCTGCCTTCTGGAGTTAACAGCTATAGTATTAATTAAAGAATAGTGCACACGCCAGTGCAGCCCAACTGCTCTAGTCAAGAAATCTTTAAACTCTCCTGCCTTCTGGGGCTATTTCATTGTGTATCATTTTATATCCAAGATGAAAGAAGTCCTATCTATTCTCCTCAACATCTCTGAGAAATTTTTATGACTCACAGCTCACCTTAGGGTTCCTAGTTGGCTGCTTCTCCACACCTACTTCCCTCTCGCATCCCTCTCAATGCTAACAAAGCTCCATTTTCTTCGAGGGGGTCCACCTGGGTCTCACTGGAAAAGAACCTGATGCTGGGAAAGATTGAAGGCAGGGGGAGAAGGGGTTGACAGAGGAGGAGATGGTGGGATGGCATCATCAACTCAATGGGCATGAGTTTGAGCAAACTCAGGGTGATGGTGAAGGGCAGAGGAGTTCGGTGTGCTGCAGTCCATGGGGTCACAAAGAGTCGGACATGATGAGCTACTGAACAAACGTGATNAAGTTGGTCATAACTTTTCTTCCAAGGAGTAAGCATCTTTTAATTTCATGGCTGCAGTCACCATCTGCAGTGATTTTGGAGCCCAAAAGAAATAAAGTCTGAAACTGTTTCCACTGTTTCCCCATCTATTTTCCATGAAGTGATGGGACCGGATGCCATGATCTTCATTTTCTGAATGTTGAGCTCTAAGCCAACATTGGCCTTATCAGACCCTAAAGTAAACTGCTGCTGCTACTGCTAAGTCACTTCAGTCGTGTCCAACTCTGTGTGACCCCATAGACAGCAGCCCACCAGGCTTCCCCGTCCCCAGAATTCTCCAGGCAAGAACACTGGAGTGGGTTGCCATTTCCTTCTCCAATGCATGAAAGTGAAAAGTGAAAGGGAAGTCGCTCAGTCGTGTCTGACTCTTAGCGACCCCATGGACTGCAGCCTACCAGGCTCCTCCATCCATGGGATTTTCCAAGCAAGAGTACTGGAGTGGGGTGCCATTGCCTTCTCCAAAGTAAACTAGATACATAGATTATAAACTCTGCTAGTGCCTATGCTTGTATGGGAAACTTTGATAGTGTTAGAGAACATACATATATAATAAACCTGAAAAAATACAGCTAAAATTTTCATTTTCTCATGCTCACTGTGATTTCTTCTTTGTGATCATTTAAATAAAATGCTTAGCTCCTGAACATTTGGATATATTTTAAAATAATTTTTGTTATTGATTTCTAATTAACCATTTCAATGGCCAAAAAGTATATTTTATTGCATTCCAGTCTTCAAGTATGTTGAGATTTGTTTCATATACAACCATATAATGAGTTTTGTAATACAGCCTATATATACTTGTTAAAAGTATGATTTCTTTCATTGTTGAGTAGCATGTTTTATATATTTCAAATTGATCAAGTTTGATATTTGTGTTAAAAATCTTCCCTGGACTACTTAGAGAGTTGTGTTAAAATTTTCCACAATAATTGTGAATTTACATATTTATTCTTTTTCTGTCAATTTTTGCTATATGAATTTTTAGAAACATTATTGTCTGTATGAAATTTTAGGTTTATTATATTGCTTTAGAGAATTGATCTTTTAATCATTATAGAATATGAAACAAATTCTATAGGTAAGCCATTTGCATAAGGTTATATAACAAGATTGCTGAATACAAAGTCAGTATTTTATTTTCTTTAAAAATGAGTTATATTTGTACAGACAAACAGCAAATAGGAAATGGTATCAAGAAAACAATGCTTTTGATGGTACTATCTAAAAAATGAAACACATAAAACTAAATCTAATGAGAGATATAAAGATTTCTGTATGTAAAATTGTGAAACATTACTGAGAAAAATTGAAGAATATCTAAATTAAATTAAGGAGTATATTCATGGACTGAGGGCTTCAGCTTATTAAAGAAATCAATACTCCACATATTAATCTCAGTTTAAACATAGTTGAGTCCCATTAATTTGAAGGGTTTTTTTGTTTGTTTATGTTTTTATTTTGTGTTTGGCTATTATAATTGTCATTTTTTTCCTTGTCTGTTGTTTCTTTGTGGAAATTGACAATGATTTTAAAAGCACTGGGAAGTCTGTCCTCCTACAATTTTAAGCTACTACTGTTGTAGGAAGGGGGGCCCCTTCTAGGGCCTGAAACTGGGCTCTTGTCTAACACTCAGAAATGAAATGTCTGAGGAGACACATGTGCTGACAAAGCAAGAGATTTTATTGGGAAAGGGCACCCAGGTGGAGAGCAGTAGGATGAGGGAACCCAGGAGAACACATGCTTTGCAGTCTCTGGTTTTATGGTGATGGGATTATTTTCTGGGTTGTCTTTAGCCAGTCATTCTGACTCAGAGTCCTTCCTGGTGGTGCACACCTTGTTCAGCCAAGATGGATGCAAGAGAGAAGGATTCTGGAAAGTGATCCGATATGTGGTGTCTCTTTTAGACCTTTCCTGAACTCTTCCGGTTGGTGGTGGCTTATTAGTTGCATGCTTCTTACCAAGACCTCCTGTGGTAAAACAACTCATGCAAATGGTTACTCTGGTGCCTGGCCAGGGTGGGCAGTTTCAGTCAGTGTGCTTCCCCTAACACTACTCTCTTCCTCATTGATGCTTGAAATCTCACATTTAGATAGTCATTCTATAACTTTACCTTTTGTTGCCTCTCTTAAATCTCACTCCTTACACTTCCTAGGTAGAAGCAGTACCTGAAGGCTTGTAATCCATTTACATTTCAGTACAAAAAGGTCTGATATAAGTTTTCAAAAAGTTTTAGTAGAAGAAGGACAGAACAGAGGTAAGAGGCATCTAAAAGGGTAAAGAAAAAAGAAAATGAATTCAATAAAGACAGCCACAGATTGGGGAAAGACTTTCCTTTTATTTCTCAATCCTTCTTAAAACACCACCTCTGTTTATTGAAATTCAGGAAAACAGATGACTGAAATATTTCTGCTTATTGATTTGCTTTCTATTCCAGTACAAGCCACTGCCAATCAAGCAGTCATCATCTGCTTAATCCAAAAGTTTAATTTAAAATTGTTTTTTATGCTGCTTTTTAAGTTGATATGTCATCTGGATTCTAAAACATGGCATTCTATTCTTTTTTGGGACACAGAAAAAAATATTTTGATGATTATGACTATATGATTAATTTTCCAAATGGTGGAAAGAGCACTGGATTGAGAACAAAGATTTTAATACTTCTTAATATTTAACATGCAACCATTTATCTTTGGTAAATTGCTTAACTGAGCAGGCTCATATTCTTCTCATTTGTAAAATGAAAGGACTAAAATAGCTCATGAATATGTTCCCCTCAACCCCTTTAAGAGTACATGAATCTTTGTGAGATGTTCATTGGATTACTCAGGAAATTCTTTCTAAGAATAAGACAGTATAATTTTAGATGACACCTTTCTTTTAATTGGAGAAGGAAATGGCAATACACTCCAGTATTCTTGCCTGGGAAATCTCATGGACAGAGGAACCTTGGTGGGGTACAGTTCATGGGGTTGCAAAGGGCACAACATGGCTGAACTACTAACACTTGCACTTTCTTTTAATAACATCAACTAACATTTTCTTAAAAATTTCCAGTTAAACACTAGAGATAAACTGGTATCTTTTTGTTAGAAATGAGGATATCAGTAAAGTATAAAGTTTCACTAAGCTTAAAGAGTGTAAAAGGGTAAGTACTGTTAATATTATTTAGAAAATGTTTTTTACATCTTATAGGTTTCATTCAGAAACTAATAATGTTTAAGTCATCTACAAATGCTCAAAGGGCAGATAATCCATTCTATATATGATGATTATAATAACACAATGCTTTGATTCCTTAAATATTATTTTTAATTCAAACTTATCCCAAACTTATTATTTATAAAAAAGCTTATTCCTTTGATCTAAATTAATTTACTAAAAGACATGAAAACTGTCTTCAAATATAACTTCCTTGACTTACAATATCCTCATTTGAGACAGGCGAAATAATAGATGAATTATAAAAAAATGTCTGCTCTTTCTATAATCTGATTTTTCAACATGATTTAGTCAGTCAATAAATATTTAGTCAATCAAAAGTTACTGAGACTAGTAGTTTTTAAATTGTAATTCTTGAAGTTTGGGAACTTTGTGAAGGGGACTTATGAGTTTATGAGAGAAAGTAAGGTACAAATAGTTAAAACAGCACTAATTTTGTATTTTATGTATTTATTGGAATTATATGAAAATTTTGTTAGAAAGATAAATATGTTTTATTAAACATTTGGATATCCCTGACTTATGCATCAAGAATATTTTAAGATGTAGTAGCTGATACAATATTAATAATAATTCATATCGAGCATTTACTAAATACCAGGCACTCTTTGAGTGCTTAAGAGTGCAAATTTATTTAATCTTAACAACACACCAATGATCATTAGCTCAATTTTATAGATGCAAAAATCAAAGCATAGAAAATTTAAATTAATATCTCAATTAGTAAATGAAAAGAATTATAATCAAACTCAGGCTGTTTAACTCCAGTATGTTGAGTCTTATTAATTCTCTTTCTTAGGACTTCAATAAAATAGAAAAATGGACTAAGTCAAAAAAAAAAAAAGACACAGTAGACCAAATGAAGTTTCTGATAATAAAAGCAGTAATACAAAAGTGGTATTAAAAAATACCCATCTGGTAATTAAAGTAAAATAAGTAATAGCAGAATTAACTTTAAATATTTGGGCTCATTCATTTACTAACAAATATTAATAAAGACTAGAGATCTCGTCAAGAAAATTAAAGATACCAAGGGAACACTTCATGCAATGATGGGCACAATAAAGGACAGAAATTGTATGGACCTAACAGAAGCCGAAGATATAATGAAGAGATGGCAAGAATACACAGAACTATACAAAAAAGATTTTCATAAACCAGATAACCACGATGATGTGATCACTCACTTAAAGCCAGACATCCTGGAGTGTGAAGACAAGTGGGCCTTAGGAAACATCACTACAAACAAAGCTAGTGGAGGTGATGAAATCCCAGCTGAGCAATTTCAATTCCTAAATGATGTTGTTAAAGTGGTGCACTCAATATGCCAGCAAATTTAGAAAACTCAGCAGTGGCCACAGAATGGGAAAAGGTCATTTTTCATTCTAATCCCAAAGAAAGGCAATGCCAAAGAATGTTCAAACTGCCACACAATTGCATTCATCTCAACGTGTTAGCAAAGTAATGCTCAAAATTTTCCAAGCCAGGCTTCAACAGGATGTGAACCAAGGCAGAGGAACCAGAGATCAAATTGCTAACATCTGTTAAATCATCAAAAAAGCAAGAGTTCCAGGAAAATATATTTATTGATTACATCAAAGCCTTTGACTGTGTGGATCACAACAAACTGTGGAAAAAACTTAAACAGATGGGAATATCAGACCACTTTACCTGCCTCCTGAGAAATCTGTATGTAGGTCAAGAAGCAACAGTTAGAACTGGACATGGAACAATGGACTGGTTCCAAATTGGGAAAGGAGTACATCAAGGCTGCATATTGTCACCCTGCTTATTTAACTTATATGCAGAGTACATCATGAGAACTGCCAGGCTGGGTGAAACACAACCTGGATTCAAGATTGCCAGGAGAAATATCAATAACCTTGGTTATGCAGATGACACCACCTTTATGGCAGAAAGTGAAGAAGAACTGAAGAGCCTCTTGATGAAAGTAAATGAGGAGAGTGAAAAAGTTGGCTTAAAACTCAACATTCAGAAAACTAAGATCATGACATACGGTCCCACCACTTCATGGCAAATAGACGGGGAAACAATGGAAACTGACAGACTTTATTTTGGGGGGCTCCAAAACCACTGCAGATGGTGACTGCAGCCATGAAATTAAAAGATGCTTGCTCCTTGGAAGAAAGGCTATGAGCAACCTAGACAGCATATTAAAAAGCAGAGACATTTCTTTGCTGATACAGGTCCATCTATTCAAAGCTATGTTTTTTCCAGTAGTCAAGTATGTGTGTGAGAGTTAGACCATAAAAAAAGCTGAGCACTGAAGAATTGATGAGTTTGTACTGTGGTGTTGGAGAAGACCCTTGATAGTTCCTTGGACTGCAAGGAATCCAACCAGCCCATCCTAAAGGAAATCAGTCCTGAATGTTCATTGGAAGGACTGATGCTGAAGCTGAAACTGAAATCCCTTGGCCACCTGCTGCGAAGAACTAACTGATTGGAAAATACTCTGATGCTGAGAAAGATTGAAAGCAGGAGGAAAAGGGGATTACAGAGTATGAGATGATTGGATGGTATCACTGACTTGATGGACATGAGTCTGAGCAAACCCTGGGAGTTGGTGATGGACAGGGAAGTCTGGGGTGCTGCAATCCATGGAGTTGCAAAAAGTCAGACACAACTGAGAAACTGAACTTATTAACTGAGCCAGTTACCATCCTTTGTGATTGTGTTCAGTCACCTTAGTTGTGACCAACTCTTTGTGGTCATAGACTGTAGCCCGTCAGACTCCTCTGTCCATGGGATTTTCCAGGCAAAAATACTGGAGTGAGTTGCCATTTCTTCCTCCTGGGGATCTTCCTGACCCAGGGATGGAACCCTCATCTCTCGTGTCTCCTGCATTGCAGGCAGATTCTTTAGCCACTGAGCCACCTGGAAAGCCCATCTATTGTGATTAGGTTACATTAATTAACAAAGCATACAGAAGATTCTGCCCTCTTGGACATTCTAGTGAGCCCAGAGACTAGCTACTTTGGCTTAAGGTCTGGCCTAGGAGGGTAGCAATGAGTCTGTGGAGTGTAAGTTTAAAATTTCATTTAAAAAAAATATATCTAAAGGCTATGGCAGAGGTAGAAGAATGAGAAAATCAGAAAAGGGAACTAAGTTTGGAAAGAAAAATGATTTTGAATAGCTATCTTAGAAGGAATAGCAAGACATCCATTTGTGAATATTCAGAAGGCAATTACCAATATAAAGCTTAGCATTTAATTGAGAGTAAACTACATAGATACCCTTCCCCACTGAGGTAATATCCAATCCAATGGCAGGTTTTAGTTGAAACCATAAAATTGTATAAATAGACAGAGGAGAACCAGCACACAAAATACAGAAGTATGGTAAATTCCCAAAATAATGGAATGGGAAAAATTAAAAAGAAGCACTCAAAATAACAAACTCATTTGTCAAATCTATAAAAGAGTAATAGGTAACATACAGTCAACACAGTTCAAGGGAAAAGTCAACTGTAAGCAGCACAAAATCAAAAGCAATGGACATTCTAAAGTAAATGAGACAGAAGAAAAACCTTGGAATTTGGAAAGTATAAAGCCATTATTGACCTTGAAAACATCTTGGTGGAATGTGGAATGAAAGCAGGATGAAAAAAAACATGAATAGTGCATGTATGCCACTTGTTTTACACCTATCAGAGTGCAAGAAAGGTGAGGAGTAGACCATTAGGAAGAAGGGCATGCTTTATTTTGGTGGTAACTACATCAAGGACACTAAAGGATTTTGACACCACAAATTAGCTGATAATTAGAGAAAACTGTACTTAGTTTTGAAAAAATCTATACTTCAAATAGCTTACCAATAGCCCAATTCCTTAGATGTTCCACTACTATATGCTACTTCCAATAGAGTAATAGAACCCTATCATTTATTTTTAATACTGCTTGTTCATTTCCCCAGCAGTTTTCTCTTAATCTACTATCTTTGACTTCCTTGCCTTAGCTTACAGTAATATTTTAATATGTGGACTATAACAATAATGCTGAACTCACTTGTAATTATGTCTCTTCAAACACATTGTTCTCATATTAAATGTGGTTTGGATCAATTAAAAAGAAAGCAAGTCACAAATAAGAAAATCCTCTTTAAAAAAAATATTTTAAAAAATCTTTGTTCTGAAAGGCAGATATGAATCACTGACAGCACACATTTGGGTCTTAGCAGGTGCATTTTGTTTAATAAAGTTCTGTCTCTCACTCAAGCTTTGTTCCAGTATAACTATGCCCTCTACGGTCTTATCAAGTGAATGAAGGTGACTTTAGCTTGAAAGAAATCCGATAAGTCTCTGATACTTAGTCTACATTCTTGGTTTAGGTAGGAAAGTAATATTTGGTTCTTTGTAAAAATTTCCCTGGGGAAACTCTCTAAGATAAAAGGCAACTAAATTTAACAAGTGGATACATTTACTGGCAGTGTGATGACTATTGGAAAACAAAGTCTGCTTTTCTCCTTCAACACTGAAAACTATTATTAGTGACAATGTTGAATTTTACCCGAGCCCTCTAATCCTGGAAAACAGCAAAAGTTAAGGTATCTCTCTGCCTTTTGTGTTGTAGAAAACAGTTTATTGGTAAGAACCACCCTTCCCCATGGACTTCCCAGGTGGCTCAGTGGTTCAATCACTGGGTCACTGGGTCTTGGAAAATCCCTTGGAGGAGGAAATGGCAATCCACTCCAGTATTCTTTCCTGGGAAATCCCATAGACAGAGGAGCCTGGTGGGCTACAGTCCATGCAGTCACAAAGAGTCAGACACTGCTGAGCATGAGCACAAGCACAATCCTTCCCCATATGACTTAAATAAGACTCACAGATGCCTCCTCTTGCTTACCTATGACAGGGCCAGACAAAGATATTCCCAATTGCCATTTTTTTGCCTCATAAATTATCAGCTGAAGTGTTTATTCTTATTGAAACAAACTGCTTATTAGTCAAACATTAAAGTCTCACTCCCTTCTGACTCCAGAACTATGACTAGAATAGGCTGACTTTAGGGTAAAATATTCTCTGATCTACTATTTAATCAAGCTACTCTTTTATCCCATTTTCCCACTCCCTACCCTTGATATCCTTGCTACTTCCTCTCAACAGAAGAAAAGTCACTTTTGATTAACCTTGAGAGGCTTGCAGATCTTACGGTTACAGCATTTTCCCTACTGCAATAGTTCTCCTCCAGTTGCAGTAGATTCCCCTCACACTGACATTTTCTTTCAAGTGAAGTTTCCCCTTACTATGCTGAGATTTTTTTTTTTAACTTGACATTGCCAATTGACAGAAAGAAGTAAATATTGCTACAGCTGGATATATGTGATAATGTGTGACTGAAAGCTCTAAATATTAAATGATTTGGTACACTCAATGAATTACGAGTATTAATGGATACACGAAAAAGTCCACAAAGAGATAGTGCTTTAAGCATCTGCTCTGTGCTAGGGTTTTCCTCAACTAGGCCACAATTAGACAAATATGCTTGCTCAAAAAGCACATAGGTTAGTATGGAAGACTAACATAAAACCATCATGAAATGCATTGATATTAGAAATGTATACAATGTATTATGTTTACATCTGATAAAGCCATTTACTATGAATGCCTAGGGTCAGTGGCAGGAAAAAGATGTGACACGGAAAGTTTTATAGTAAAGGTGATATCTGAGAAGAGCATTAAAGAATAAATATGAATTTGTCAGATGAACAAACTGAAGAGTCTGCATTTGGCATTGAGAACAAAGTGATCACAAAAAGACCAAGCAATACTATGATTCCTCTGGATAACAAAAGTAGTTAGAACTGACTCTTTTGCAGTGCACAGGTGTAAGACAACTGAAGAGGAGCTGAAAAAATGAGCCAATACAAAGCAGTGCAGCCTCTTACAACTATGAAGTTTAGACACTGCACAACTCCAGTGGATACCATTCATAATGATTATGTCAATGTGAATGGCACAAACTGGAGTTGTGTACAGCCCTGAGCAAGACCTCTAAGCAGGTATTAAATTAATGGAGTATTTTTATGCCAAATATATATGTTAGGATGCTTTGGGTAGTAAACAATGGAAACCAAATCTGTCTGTCCTTAACTTCAAGGGGATTTTGGAAGAACATCAGGGTGCATGTAATTGAAGAGAACCTTAACCTTAGGGGGCCTTCCTGGGACAGACCCCTTCCCCATATCTTCTACCTCAGCTGCTCTCTGAAGTACCTAGATGACAGTATCTGATGCACATTTTCTGAGCTGTTTTACATATGTTAAAACTCCCACCAAACAGAAGACTTTAACTATTTCATGACCATGAGTACATAGACCCCAGGCATACTGGAGCCAAAGGATTGATGATGGTAACCCCTGTGACAAGGACTGTTACTTCACCATTAATCAATCAGAGAATCATGCACAAGTTGATTACATATCCTGGACTTCTTTCCTTCATTTTGCCTTTAAAACTGCTTTGCTGAAACCCATCAGGGACATGATGCTTTTTGAGCACCAGCTGTCCTAGACTCTTTTTATGGGTCTTACGATAAATGTTGCACTTTCTTTCATTACAACCCAGTATCAGTAGATTGACTTTACTGCACACAGGCAAGTAGACCCAAGTTTGGTTTGGTGACACTCATAGTACTGCTATGGGGTTGTTGAAGAAACAAAATATTTTGCCAGATCACAGAATAGGAAGTTAGAGAGCATTCCTTTAACAGGAACAATTTGGTCAGAATGCTACAGACTAGGTACAGGATGTATGTGTCCATGCTAAGTCACTCAGTCATCTCTGACTCTTTGCAACCCTATGGACTGTAGCCCACCAGGTTCCTCTGTCCATAGGATTCTCCTGGCAAGAATACTGGAGTGGGTTGCCGTACACTCCTCCAGGAGCAATTCCTGAACCAAAGATTGAACCTGAATCTCATGTCTCCTGCATTGTCAGGCAAATTCTTTAGTTCTAGCACCACCTGAGAACCTCAGGTACAGGATACTACCAATATAACTGTTGTGAAATAATTCTGACCATCTCTAATCATTGCAGCATTTTGCTCCATATTCAATCTTTTAGCTAAGAAGCTTTAATCTGGTCTGAGCTGTGTTCTTCTCATTAGAAAGACCACACAAAGTAGAGATTATCCTCAAAATGGTAAGGAAGGATTAGATACTGGACAAAGATGACAAAAACCTTTTGAAACAAGCTGGGATATTTGGATTTTGATTTCTAAGGCAAGGGATGTTAAACTTTTCTTAAAGGGCCAGATAGTAAATAGTTTAGGTTTGCCAGCCATATGATCTGTGTCAACTAATCAATTCTGCCCTAGAAAGCAATCATGCACAATACTAAATCAATGGACTTGGCTATGTTCTAGAAACACTTTATTTACTAAATACATGGCCAGCTTTAATCTTAGTTTGCCAAATATCCAGTATTAGGGATGGGAAGGCCTTGGAGGATCTCAACTCTTTATTATGCCCAGTGAATTGAACATTTTCTCCATGACTACAAAGGTGGAAGCTACAAAAGGATCCAAAGTCTGTCTTCAATGAAGTTATAATTCAATAGATAAGGCCAAAATAAGGCATAAAATCATCAAAGTATTTTATTAGATATGATAAAGAATTAATTTAGAGAGGTTCCACTTTCCAAACTTGTCCCCAAAGTTGCATTATTTCTGATCCAGTTTATCCTATCTCTTCCTTTTCTGAAATATAATTGAAATGCTTAGGAGAAAAGACAAGAAGACTATCTTCAAAAGAAAATGATTGAGGGTTTGTAAAGAAAAATAGAAAAGCCAAAAAGCGCTGACTATAATTGAGGATTTCTACATTAGAAATTCTGCACCATTGTGAAGTACAAATAAACTGAGTAGGGGGATGGAATTTTCAGAATGTTCAACTTTTTATGAAATTATTTTCAATGTTTTTTTTAATGGGTAATGCTTAAAATTTGAATCACATTATAAATTACTTTTGAGTGATTGTGCTTTTAAAATGCATCTCCATGCAAATTCTGAGCTATGCTCTCTCTCAAATTTAGTAATACATCTTGAAATTCTTAGTGGTAAATCACAATGTTTAATCCCAAAAGAATAGAAAAGATAAAGAAAAATTAGTTTCAAAAATATTTCAACAAGTTTACATTTAAGACAAAATTTTAAAAGATGAGCAGTTCCAGTGATACTAGCTTATTTTAGCTGATGAACTAGTGAATACAGACTTCACAAATTTTTTAAGTTTTGAACTGTCTTTGCTTCTATAGCATGCCTCAAAATATACTACTTCAAAGGAACTGTAAACATCTTAAATCATGATTTCTTTCCTAAAATTACCTCTCTACTCACCTATAAAGGCTCCTTAACAATTTTTCCAATCATATTTCTTAGTTTTGATTATTTAATGTATTTGATGTACAAATGTATTGAATACCTACAATATATACAAGATACTTATTTTTTTAAGCTATATTTCAGCTGATTATTTTGTGTGTGGCACAGGAACATACAGCATTGGAAGATTCAGCCCCTGTACTCAGTTTTCTCACAGCTAAAGAAGATTCAGACAAGTAAATCCACAAATTAACACTCTGCTATAAAAGATATGAAAAAGGGTTGCCCAGGGGTGTTTGACTGTGAAGAGCAGGAGAGACTATCTTTTCTAGGGTAGGGGAGGATTCTTGGAAGGGATGAAGAACTGATACTATATATTGGCTTGATACTAGACTTCAAGAGGACTGATGCTTCTGCTATGGTTTCTTATAAATCTGACCATTATCTAAGAAATCTAACTAGAGTAGAAATCTGCCAGACTACACAGAGAGGCTCTGATAAAGAGGCTGGGGGGGGGCGGGGGATGGGAACCAGCTAACACCCAGTAGTTCCAAGAGAGCCATCCCAGTCACCCAGGCTAATTCAGCGGATAAAATGAAATGAGTTCTACAGTTGATTGCCTGGATTTCAGTGTCTTAGAATTATGAGATAAAATAATGATAAAATTTTTAGCCACTAAATTTTGATGTAGGTTGCTATGCAGTAGTGGATAACCAGAGCACATACGTAGAAATTAATAATGTGCAGAAGATGCAATGACTTTTGTTGGGGCCCAGGGCCCCATATGCCTCAATAGCATATTGATTATTTTAAATTACATTTACTTAAGAAATGGCCAATACAAAAGGGACACTTAAGACCTTTCTCTTTCTCTCTCTGAAAGCAGGAGATGACTCCCTACATCTACAGGCTGAAGGACACCCTTATCACCAGAGAGAGGGAGTTCAGGCTGAGAAGCCTGTATTCACAAGCCTTGTTACTTCTTTAATTGACTATCCTAAGCCCACACTCTTTAAAGTCCTCACTAATTAAGCACCCAAAGCCTAAATTCTTTGCCCTGTCAATCCCTCATAAATTTACTGTTTACCTAAACAGTATAAAAGTTGCTTGCTTTGGCTACTTCTTAGGTGCCATATCTGTGAGATTTCTGTGCACAAGAACTAAAGTGTTCCTTTTTCTCCTATTAATCTGCCTTATGCGATTTTCCTTATCAATCCAGCCAATAGAACTCAAGAGGGATAAAGGGGAAAATTTCCTTTTCCTTGACACTTGTAAAGAGTACACAGTGCTCACTGAAGGTGAGAAATAATTAATAAAATACTATTTTTTACCCCATTACTGTCAAGCTCATTTATTAGAGCCTAATACATGATTCATGAGAAAAGATGCCTTGCCAATAATCTGATGAAACATAATTATTAATTCTAAAAGCATTTTTTAATGTAAGTCATATCAAATGAACTTACTCCATCAAAAAGTATATATAGTTAATTATTAAGAAAACAGGGGAGTGGCCCTAAGATGGCGGAGGAATAGGACAGGGAGACCACTTTCTCCCGGACAAATTCATCAAAAGTACATTTGAACCCTGAGTAGATTCCACAAAACAACAGCTGAATGCTGGCAGAGGACATCAGGCACCCAGAAAAGTAGCCCATTGTCTTGGAAAGGAGGTAGGAAAAAATATAAAAGATAAAAAGAGAGACAAAAGAGGTAGGGACAGAGCTCCATCCCAGGAAGGGAGTCTTAAAAAAGAGAGAAGTTTCCAAACACTAGGAAACACTCTCACTGCTGAGTCTGTGGTGAGCCTTGGAACCACAGAGGGCAACATAACTGGGAGGAAAAATAAATAAATAAATAAAACCCATAGATTTTGTGCCCAACAGTAACTCCCAGTGGAGAAGCAGTGCAGATGCCTGCATCCACCACTAGCAAGCAGGGGCTGGGCAGGGAGGTGCTGGCTGCATTGCTTAGAGTAAGGACCAGGCCTGAATGCCCCGAGGGCAATCTGAGGGAACTAACTTGAGATAGCAAACCAGACTGTGGGATAGCTACCTTATGAAAAGCCCCAACCTAAGACACTGCCAGGCCCGCTCACAGAACAAAGGACTGAGCAGAGCTAGCCAGCTGTGGACTGGCCCATCCTCCTCTGGAGACAGGCAGGGGAGGGCAGCCAGAGCCAGAAGGGGGCAATTGTGCCCCCAGAGAGGCATTATCTACCAAACTGCAAGCAGGCTTCATTGCTAACCAAGACTTCTTGGGATTGTGGACAGTCAACAACCGCCTGAGAAGGTGCACTGGTTGTACACCCAGAAAACTGAGCAGCAGGGACAGGGGAGGCAATAAGTCTCAGTGACCGTGCTCACCAAACACCTGGTCACCTGAGCTGCTCGGACCTGGGAAGGGCACAAAACACAGGCCCAACCGAGTCTGCACCTTTGAGGACTACCCGAGTACCTGAACCTGAGTGGCTTAGACCTGGGAAGTGCATACAACCCAGGGCCAGCCTCAGACAGTTCCCGGCAGAGCAACCTAGAGGCTAAGCAGTGTAGACAGGGAAAGCACACACGTGTGAGTGGGGGCAGACGCAGTGTGGCCGAGACACTGCGAGCACATGCCGGTGTTATTTGTTTGCAGCATCCCTCCCTCCCCACAGCACGACTGAACAAGTGAGCCTAAAAACGTGTCTAGTACTGCCGCCTTGTGTCAGGGTGGAAATTAGACACTGAAGAGACCAGCAAACAGAAGCTAAAACAGAGGGAACCTCCTTGGAAGTGACAGGTGCAATAGATTAAAACCCTGTAGTTAGTACCGACTACATAGGAAGGGGCCCATAGATCTTGAAAAATATAAGCCATATCAAGGAACTATCTGAAAATGAACTGACCCCACACTGTCTGGAACAATACCAGAGAAAGTCCTAGATATATTTTTACTATTTTTACTATCATTCATTAACTTTTTTGTTTTGTTTTGTTTTAATTTTTAACTCCTTAGGACTTCCCTGGTGGTTCAGATGGTAAAGTATCTGTTTACAATGTGGGAGAACCGGGTTCGATCCCTGGGTCAGGAAGATGCCCTGGAAAAGGAAATGGCAATCCACTCTAGTACAATTGCCTGGAGAGCCTGGTAGACTACAGTCGATGGGGTTGCAAAGAGTCAGACACGACTGAGCGACTTCACTTTCACTTTCATTACTCCTTTAATTTTCATTTTTATAACCTACTATTTCTTTGCAAAAAATAAAAGAGAGAGAGAGAGACCCTATTTTTTAAAGCAAATTTCATATATATATTTTATAATTTTTGTGACTCTGTTTTCTTTTTCTTTTTTTTTTTAATTTTTATTTTTACTTTATTTTACTTTACAGTACTGTATTGGTTTTGGCATATATTGACATGAATCTGTCACGGGTGTACATGAACTCCCAGACATGAACCCCCCCTCCCACCTCCCATTGCATTTTTTAAAATCCAACCGGTACTCTAGATTTTTAATCTTTGATTTTTGGTATTTGTTATCAATTTTGTACCTTTAAGAACCCAATATTCAGTACCCATTTTTACTTGGGAGCGAGATTACTGGCTTGACTGCTCTCTCTCCCTTTGGACTCTCCTTTTTCTCCACCAGGTCACCTCTATCTCCTCCCTCCCCCTTCTCTTCTCTACCCAACTTTGGGAATCTCTTTGTGTGTTCTGGACGGTGGAGAACACTTAGGGAACTGATTGCTGGCTGGATCTGTCTCTCTCCTTTTGATTCCCTGCTTTATCCTCCTGGCCACCTCTGTCTCCTTCCTCCCTCTTCTCTTCTCTTCTCTGTATAACTCCGTGAACATCTCTGAGTGGTCCAGACTGTGGAGCGCACATAAGGAAGTGATTACTGGCTAGCTTGCTCTCTCCTCTTTTGATTCCACCTCATCTCATCCTGGTCACCTCTATCTCCCTCCTCCCTCTTCTCTTCTCCATGTAACTCTGTGAACCTCTCTGGGTGTCCCTCACTGTGGAGAAACTTTTCATCTTTAACCTAGATGTTTTACCAATGGTGCTGTATAGATGGAGAAGTCTTGAGGCTACTGTAAAAATAAGACTGAAAACCAGAAGCAGGAGGCTTAAGTCCAAATCCTGAGAACACCAGAGAACTCCTGACTCCAGGGAACATTAATCAACAGGAGCTCATCAAA
>SJYX01003269.1:225981-291855 GCA_006410675.1 Oreotragus oreotragus
CAGAAAATTAACAAAGAAACGCAAACTTTAAATGATACAATAGACCAGTTAGACCTAATTGATATCTATAGGACATTTCACCCCAAAACAATGAATTTCACCTTTTTCTCAAGTGCTCACGGAACCTTCTCCAGGATAGATCACATCCTGGGCCATAAATCTAACCTTGATAAATTCAAAAAAATCGAAATCATTCCAAGCATCTTTTCTGACCATAATGCATTAAGATTAGATCTCAATTACAGGAGAAAAACTATTAAAAATTCCAACATATGGAGGCTGAACAACACGCTGCTGAATAACCAACAAATCAGGGAAGAAATTAAAAAAAAAGAATCAAAATATGCATAGAAATGAATGAAAATGAAAACACAACAACCCAAAACCTGTGGGACACTGTAAAAGCAGTGCTAAGGGGAAGGTTCATAGCAATACACACATACCTCAAGAAACAAGAAAAAAGTCAAATAAATAACCTAACTGTACACCTAACGCAACTAGAAAAGGAAGAAATGAATAACTCTAGAGTTAGTAGAAGGAAAGATCTTAAAAATTAGGGCAGAAATAAAAGCAAAAGAAACAAAAGAGACCATAGCAAAAATCAACAAAACCAAAAGCTGGTTCTTTGAAAGGATAAATAAAATTGACAAACCATTAGCCAGACTAATCAAGAAACAAAGGGAGAAAAATCAAATCAGAAATGAAAATGGAGAGATTACAACAGACAACACAGAAATACAAAGGATCTTAAGAGACTACTATCAGCAATTATATGCCAATAAAATGGACAATTTGGAACAAATGGACAAATTCTTACAAAAGTACAACTTTCCAAAACTGAACCAGGAAGAAATAGAAAATATTAACAGACCCATTACAAGCACAGAAATTGAAACTGTAATTAAAAAGCTTCCAGCAAACAAAAGCCTAGGTCCAGACGGCTTCACAGCTGAATTCTACTAAAAATTTAGAGAAAAGATAACACCTATCCTACTCAAACTCTTCCAGAAAATTTCAGAGGAAGGTAAACTTCCAAACTCATTCTATGATTGGAGTAGATGTTGTCGCCCCCGACAGCCTCTTTTTTGGATTTCCTTCCCATTAGGTCACTACGGAGTACTGAGTAGATTCCCCTGTATTATACAGTAGGTTCTCACTAGTTATCAGTTTTACATATAGTATCAATAGTGTATATATGTCAATCCCAATTCATCCCACCCTTTCTTTCCCCCTTGGTGTCCACCTGTTTGTTCTCTACACCTGAAGCTTCATCATTTTAAGCACCCCAAAATTTAACAATGAGTGGGACACGATATACTAAGGGTACCAGAACTCTCTGTGGCTTTGTTTCATCACTTCACTGTGAGCACTGTTTGCCCCTAAACTGAACGGCCTCCATTGCTGTGACTTTCCAGTCCTCAAGTCCTTGCATCTCCAGATCGTCCTTGACCACTGTCCATCCTGGTCAATATCGTGCTCTGCAGAGTCTCCATCTGCTTCTAGGTGGGCCCACTCTCCAGATGATGCCAGCTATTCAGGGCCTTAAGCCAATGGTGAACCAGGGCCTCCGGCAGCTCACTGGGGTCCACTGCCTGCAGTGCCGTCGCCCTGCTCCTCTCTCCGTGTCCCCTGTCTCGGTGTGCATGGCCACCACGCAGGGGTCACCTGTGCCCAGACCTGCCTGACAGCCAGTTCTCCAGAGCTGGCCTCTCTTCCCTATAGCCAGCCAACACCCAGGCCCATGATTCCCACCTCTGTTCTCATTGCCTTGGTCACAACCCCCACCCCCATGCCAAAGGCACACAGATGCAACCTGTCCCATCATTAATTCCAGCACACACCTTCAGGAACAAGCCTTGTACTGGGATCTGGGGCATGGAGGATAAAAACATAAGGGGAACTGGCCTAGTGGAGAAGAGCAGACAGGCCATGATGGGTGTGGCGAGGAGGAGCTAAGAGATGAAACAGAACAGGAGAGGGTGGGACAGATGGCTCTGGGTCTGAGAGGCTGGTCTGCACAGGCCAGTAGCCCCTTTCTGAATCCCCTGGCCCATGCCCCCTCACTCCATGTGGAACAACAACAGGGGATGGGGTTCAAAGCCCAGCCTCTGGAGGCGTCTGGCCATGCCCCCTCACTCCATGTGGAACAACAACAGGGGATGAGGTTCAAAGCCCAGCCTCTGGAGGCGTCTGGACCTCCTGCTCACTGGCTATGAGTGTGCTTTGATTTCCTCATCTGTCGTGGAATAATCCAGTACCCACCTCACAGGATCAGATTCATACAAGCACTGAGAACAGAGCCTGCACAGTGAGCCCGACATCCATGCATTATAAATTACGGATATTCTGTCCTACTCAGGTCACTCAGCCTCCTTTTACCTGCCTGGATGCCCTTGAGGGTAGCATATCTTATTCATGGTTCTCTTCCTGGCCCCAGCACAGTGACGTAGTCAGGGCTTCGTCTGATGTGTATATAAATATCCTGGCAGGGCTAAGAAAGACCCTAAACAACCTTCCTTGGGACTTTCCTGGTGGTCCATTGGCTAAGACTCCAAGCTACCAATTCAGGGGGCTTGGGTTCGATCCACGGTTCGGGAACTAGATCCAGCACGTGCAGATAAGAGTTCACATGCCGTGGCTAAAGAGCCTGAGTGCTGCGACTAAAACCCAGTGCAACCAAATAGATGCTAAATAAAGCAGATATTTTAAAAATCCCTCCTCTTTACTGACCACTCTCCATATCCAGGGACGATGCTAAGTGTTTTGTACCCACTTAATCCAACAACAGCTGGATGAAAGTGAAAGTGGAGAGTAAAAAACTTGGCTTAAAGCTCAACATTCAGAAAACGAAGATCATGGCATCTGGCCCAATCATTTCATGGGAAATAGATGGGGAAACAGTGGAAATAGTGTCAGACTTTTTTGGGGGAGCTCCAAAATCACTACAGATGGTGACTGCAGCCATGAAATTAGAAGACGCTTACTCCTTGAAAGAAAAGTTATGACCAACCTAGATTGCATATTCAAAAGCAGAGACATTACTTTCCCAACAAAGGTCCATCTAGTCAAGGCTATGGTTTTTCCTGTGGTCATGTATGGATGTGAGAGTTGGACTGTGAAGAAGGCTGAGCGCCAAAGAATCGATGCTTTTGAACTGTGGTGTTGGAGAAGACTCTTGAGAGTCCCTTGGAGTGCAAGAAGATCCAACCAGTCCATTCTGAAGGAGATCAGCCCTGGGATTTCTTTGGAAGGAATGATGCTAAAGCTGAAACTCCAGTACTTTGGCCACCTCATGCGAAGAGTTGACTCATTGGAAAAGACTCTGATGCTGAGAGGGATTGGGGGCAGGAGGAGAAGGGGACGACCGAGGATGAGATGGCTGGATAGCATCACGGACTCGATGGATGTGAGTCTGAGTGAACTCCGGGAGTTGATGATGGACAGGGAGGCCTGGAGTGCTGTGATTCATGGGGTCGCAAAGAGTCGGACACGACTGAGCGACTGAACAGAACTGAACTGAATCCAACAACCCTGAGAAATAGGTGTTATTACCCCTTCCTCTCATTTTACAGATAAGGAAGATGGTGGCTTAGGTCAGGTGACTCACCTGAGATCTTGGGAAGGATAGGGCTAGGATTGGAATTCTGGATGGAATTGTTTCATCATGGTGAGACAGAACTGGAGACGGGGTCATAGAAGAGAGGTTGGGGTTTTTGTCTGGGTAGGAGGTTCATAAGCCCCATAGGAATGCACTCACACATACTCACAGGTGAGGAATAATGGAACCAGGCTAGATAGTTTGCCAAGTTATGTGTGAGCTTTGATGCATATCTCCAGGACTCTTTATAAAAGTTGTACTTCCTCTCTTCAAAGAACATAGTAGCAATCGGCAGAAAAAACAGGAGGAAAGAGGCAATTATTTAATACTAACAACCACACCCAGAAATTAGGTGCAAACGTGATATAAAATGCAGAATTGTGTGGTCCAGTGCTGAGATCCTTTAATGGACCGGAATCTGGTGGTCCAGAGTTGAAGATAAGAAAGTAAGAGAGAGAGAGAAAGAGGCCGATATTCCTTGATTTATGCAGAAACCAATAAAGCCCTTGACACGGGGCTTGCACTGCTTCCCATGGGCACAGGGTGCCCTCTCGCGAGGGTCTTGCAAGCCCGGGCAAGGAAGTGAGCTCAGCGGGCTTCTGCACTCCAAAGAATTAGCCTGAGAGAGAGAGAGAAAGAAAGAGGGAGAAAAAGAAAGAAAGACATGGGGACCCAAGCTCTGATGGAACAAGGGTGTTTTAGTCAACATACTGTGGGTATATATACTGTCTTACAAGGCAGCTTTGTTCAGCAAAGATAAAGATCAAAAGTCCAGACTTACAAATTATCAAGGAAACATAAGGCAATCCATATCAAAGAGAGAGGGTTGTAAATAATCACTTTTACGGTATGGTTCATAAAAAGGAAGAGGGTCATAAATANCAGACCACCTAACCTGCCTCTTGAGAAATCTGTATGCAGGTCAGGAAGCAACAGTTAGAACTGGACATGGAACAACAGACTGGTTCCAAATAGGAAAAGGAGTACGTCAAGGCTGTATATTGTCTCCCTGCTTATTTAACTTATATGCAGAGTACATCATGAGAAACGCTGGACTGGAAGAAACACAAGCTGGAATCAAGATTGCCGGAAGAAATATCAGTAACCTCAGATATGCTGATGACACCACCCTTATGGCAGAAAGTGAGGAGGAGCTAAAAAGCCTCTTGATGAAAGTGAAGGAGGAGAGCGAAAAAGTTGGCTTAAAGCTCAACATTCAGAAAACGAAGATCATGGCATCCGGTCCCATCACTTTCTGGGAAATAGATGGGAAAACAGTGGAAACAGTGTCAGATTTTATTTTTGGGGCTCCAAAATCACTGCAGATGGTGACTGCAGCCATGAAATTAGAAGACGCTTACTCCTTGGAAGAAAAGTTATGACCAACCTAGATAGTATATTCAAAAGCAGAGACATTACTTTGCTGACTAAGGTCCGCCTAGTCAAGGCTATGGTTTTTCCTGTGGTCATGTATGGATGTGAAAGTTGGACTGTGAAGAAAGCTGAGCGCCGAAGAATCGATGCTTTTGAACTGTGGTGTTGGAGAAGACTCTTGAGAATCCCTTGGACTGCAAGGAGATGCAACCAGTCCATTCTGAAGGAGATCAACCCTGGGATTTCTTTGGAAGGAATGATGCTAAAGCTGAAACTCCAGTACTTTGGCCACCTCATGTGAAGAGTTGACTCATTGGAAAAGACTCTGATGCTGGGAGGGATTGGGGGCAGGAGGAAAAGGGGACGACCGAGGATGAGATGGCTGGATGGCATCACGTACTCAATGGACGTGAGTTTGAGTGAACTCCGGGAGATGGTGATGGACAGGGAGGCCTGGCGTGCTGCGATTCATGGGGTCGCAAAGAGTCGGACACGACTGAGTGACTGAACTGAACTGAAGTAGGTTATTTGATAGTTGTTGAAGGAACAGCCCAGTCCTTAATCACCTAATCTGAAAAGGTATCTTTGATACCTTTAAGATATCAAAGGACTGCCAGTTTAAGATAAATACAACTTCTTCTGAAAACAATTTGTCAGGAAGCAACAAAAAGTTAAATGGGCATACTAAATAACCATTTCATTCCTGGGACTCTATTCCTCAAAAATGTTAGCTAAGTGCAGAGGTGATACGTACAAGGATGTTCCACACACCAGCACCTGTAACACAAAAACAATGGAGATAACCTAAGTGAAAGCGAAAGTCACTCAGTTCTGTTGGACTCTTTGCGACTCCATGGACTATACAGTTCATGGAATTGTCCAGGCCAGAATATTGGAGTGGGTAACCATTCCCTTCTCCAGGGGATCTTCCCAACCCAGGGATCAAACCAAGGTATTCCACATTGCGGGCAGATTCCTTACCAATTGAGCCACCAGGGAAGCCTTGGAGATAACCTAAACTGCCATCAACAGGGAAACACCTTGCAACTATTAAATAAAAACAAATCTGTATATACTAATGTGTGAAGATATCTACTGCATACTATTGAGTGAATAAATGCATTATATAATGTTATTTTGGTAAAAAAAATTATGCATTTGAAAGTATACAGAAAAAGATCTAGAAAGAGATAGGAAATCCAACAGTTAACAGTGTTTATGCCAATGGTGACTGGGGAGTGGACAAAAAAGAGACCTTGTACTTTTACCTTACATATGTTACTACAATTTAGATTTTTCTTATATAAGCATGTATTACTTCTACTATTTAACATAACTTAAAATCAAGTAAAATAAATAATAATTTCAAAGAAATACAGAGAGTGACAATTTCTCTTGAACACATACCTTTTCTGATGCAATTTGAAAACTTAATTAACTATCAATTTTGGACTAATAATTACAAAAATTTTGCAGCTCCTGGAAATTATAATTTTTTCCAAGTCCTTGCATTTACATGATCTAAATTAAAATTTTAAAAATTGCATTCTTCAACTCTGGATTCATTAACAATAACTTAGACCATTTGTTTAATACCCACTCTTTTCTGATATGAACCCTGTCTCAGTCTTCTCTAAGAGGGGATGCAGCTGGGAGGGTGGTCTTAATTCATTTTCACCAAGTATACCCCCAGAATTCTTGACATACTCCTGTTCTCTGTTAATGTCATAAATGCTAAAACAAAAAAAGAAAAAATTAAATCATAAAGTGAGTAGTTCTATTTTGGGCATATCTACTATAAAAATAAATGTTTACTGAGCATTAGGTACAATTTTGTAATATTTACTTTGTCAAGTCTTCAGAGCTAAAGGCTAAAGTTCTACTGATTTGCTCTATAAGAAGTAATAACACACATAAACTGAAATGTTGCTTCTCCAATCCTTTAATTTCTAAAGGAAATTTTCTTCACAGAAATAAATAGAAATCACCTTTGCCTTATTGAAAAAAACCTTTCAGACAAGATCAGGGTGGTACAGTCCTAGACAGGGGAAAAAAGCCTCTCAAAGTGAACAGATTATAGAACCACACCATGTTCTACTGATTGGAAATAATAAAATCAAACAGAACACAAATAAAACTACTCTCTACCCCTAAATTCAGTTCAGTTGCTCAGTTGTGTCCATTTCTTTGCGACCCCATGAATCACAGCACGCCAGGCCTCCCTCTCCATCGCCAACTCCCGGAGTTCACTCAAACTCATGTGCATCAAGTCAGTGATGCCATCCAGCCATCTCATCCCCTTCTCCTCCTGCCCCCAATCCCTCCCAGCATCAGGGTCTTTTCCAATGAGTCAACTCTTCACATGAGGTGGCCAAAGGATTGGAGTTTCAGCCTCAGCATCAGTCATTCCAACGAACACCCAGGACTGATCTCCTTTAGGATGGACTGGTTGGATCTCCTTGCAGTCCAAGGGACTTGCAAGAGTCTTTTCCAGCACCACAGTTCAAAAGGATCAAATCTTTGGTGCTCAGCTTTCTTCACAGTCCAACTCTCACATCCATACATGACCACAGGAAAAACCATAGCCTTGACTAGATGGACCTTTGTTGGCAAAGTAATATCTCTGCTTTTGAATATGCTATCTAGGTTGGTCATAATTTTCCTTCCAAGGAGTAAGCGTCTTTTAATTTCATGGCTGCAATCACCATCTGCAGTGATTTTGGAGCCCAAAAAAATAAAGTCTGACACTGTTTCCACTGTTTATCCATTTATTTCCCATGAAGTGACGGGACCAGATGTCATGATCTTCGTTTTCTGAATGTTGAGCTTTAAGCCAACTTTTTCACTCTCTTCTTTTACTTCCATCAAGAGGCTTTTTAGTTCCTCTTCACTTTCTGCCATAAGGGTGGTGTCATCTGCATATCTGAGGTNTGAATGTTGAGATTTAAGCCAACTTTCTCGCTCTCCTCTTTCACTTTCATCAAGAGGCTTTTTAGTTCCTCTTCACTTTCTGCCATAAGGGTGGTGTCATCTGCATATCTGAGGTTACTGATATTTCTCCCGGCAATCTTGATTCCAGCTTGTGTTTCTTCCAGCCCAGCGTTTCCCATGATGTACTCTGCATATTGGTTAAATAAGCAGGGCCAGCCTTGACGTATTCCTTTTCCTATTTGGAACCAGTCTGTTGTTCCATGTCCAGTTCTAACTGTTGCTTCCTGACCTGCATATAGGTTTCTCAAGAGGCAGGTTAGGTGGTCTGGTATTCCCATCTCTTTCAGAATTTTCCAATTTATTGTGATCCACACAGTTAAAGGCTTTGACATAGTGAATAAAGCAGAAATAGATGTTTTTCTGGAACTCTCTTGCTTTTTCGATGATCCAGCAGATGTTGGCAATTTGATCTCTGGTTCCTCTGCCTTTTCTAGAACCAGCTTGAACATCTGAGAGTTCACGGTTCATGTATTGCTGAAGCCTGGCTTGGAGAATTTTGAGCATTACTTTACTAGCATGTGAGATGAGTGCAATTGTGTAGTATATGATTCAACCTTCATTAAATGAAACTGTTAGTGCTATTATGTATCTAGTACTATGCTATACCTTGGATTTCATGAGACAAATGAAAAGGTGTTTACAATGAAAGTGCCTGTGAAGCCCAGGGATCTTAGAATGTGCTCACAAAATATTCCTAGAGTG
Source organism: Oreotragus oreotragus (assembly GCA_006410675.1). Lineage (NCBI taxonomy): Eukaryota > Metazoa > Chordata > Mammalia > Artiodactyla > Bovidae > Oreotragus > Oreotragus oreotragus. The sequence goes on from SJYX01003269.1 coordinate 234,647, forward strand.
ACCTCTGGGAAGCAAGGGTTGTGTCTTCTGGTGACAGTGGTCTCAAAGAGGAAACCAGTTGAGTTGGAAACCTCTTCCACCTCAAAGAGGTGAACGTCAAGATTCTCCCAAGCCAGATTACACTTGTAAGTTACAAGAGGAGTAGCAATAAAGGCACCATATTTTTTAAAACAATCCTTGGATGAAGGAGCAAGGGAGGGAACCCTTAAGACTGAAAACTGCTCTGTTGCATCACTACACTGGACTCAAACACATCTTCAGAGCTAGAATAAGATGAAGGCAGAGAGAGAGAGAGAATCTTTTCCTTTGTGAGAAAATCTTCCCAGAATTCTCTCTGCAGGTGGCCATTCTCACCTTACTGGCCAGAACTGAGTCACATTTTTACTAAAACAGCCACGAACCAAGGAGAGTAGAATTACCGTAATGAGCTTAAAGTTATATTCACATAGCCCCACCACTCTCATCCTCCCATGCCACTCCTGAAGCATGAGATTCCCCCCAAATTTAGGCAAAATTGTGATCTGGGGGAAGGTAAGAAAAAGGGAGATAATTATTGGAAGCCGGTCACTGACATCATCACACTAAGGTCTTAGAACAAGTCAGTGGTAAGTCTACACTAGAATCCTGGTCTCCTGACTCACAGCTTAATTCTCCTCTCGATATAATGAATGGATACCATCAGTACTGCTACTTTTCTACAGAATTTTAAATCCACACAACTCCACCTCAAATCCTTTTTGAAAAAAGGTATATATAACTATACATGTTATTTTTTTGTAAAACATATTGAATTTTCCAAATAATGAACTGCTTGTAGTTTCTCATGTGTATCATGCTTCTATCTCTGCATTTGTTCGTACTTCTATTGCCTTGAAAATGTATACACTAGTACTCCCCCTTTTTTGGCTTCCTTGTCATTTGAATACTTGCTCAGATTTCAAGTATCAGTGCCTCTCTGAAACATTTCATGACATATCCCATCTCAACGACAGTGGCTGTTTGTATCATTATGTACCCACTGTATCATGTTCCAGATTCTAATTGGTGTGGCTGTTTTTAGGAGAGTTCTTCAGCTTTATTATCTAATCTCTTCCTGTTTTCTGAATAATTCCTCTTTTAAAAAATAGAATCTCTTCTTTCATGTAAGTTATATCTTCTTTTTTCTCTTTAAAGATACTACTGTTTCATTTTGTAAAAGTTTCTCCTGTTACCTGCAGTAAATCTAATTTCTACCAAGCTCCTTTTATTTTCTACTTGTTTATTCCTGCTTGATCTCTTCTGTGTTAGAGACTTCCAGCAAATGACTGGTGATCCTTGGCTGTCTGTTTACATTTAACTGTGAGGCACTTAAAGCTGACTGAAAGTCTAACGCATGAGCACCACTTCCTGACCAGCAGCCGTCATTCTTGCAGATCTGATGGTGATGCAGCTGCTGATTTAATCAAGTGAACTCAAAAAGTCCTATTTGTTAAATATTTTGTTGTGGGTTGAAAAGTTTCCCCAGAAAAGAATCCTTTAATACCCTGTTGAGGGGAAGCATAAGTGGCTCATATGGTAAAGAATCTGCTGGAAATGCAGAAGACTTGGGTTTGATCCCTGGGTAGGGAAGATTCCCTGGAGAAGGAAATGGCTACACACTCCAGTATTCTTGCCTAGAGAATCCCATGGACAGAGAAGCCTGGTGGGCAACAGTCTATGGGGTCACAAAGAGTCTGACATGACTGAGCAATTAACACACTATAACACACAAAAGCTTGACTATTAGTTCTGAGAACCACACAGAAAAAGACAGCTCTGGTTTCACCATTCCATATGTTAACTTTCTCTTAATCCTTATCTTTATTTAGGATCTTCACCCCAACCTCAGCTTCCCTGGTGGCTCAGAGGTTAAAGCGTCTGCCTCCAATGCGGGAGACCTGGGTTCAATCCCTGGGTCGGGAAGATCCCCTGGAGAAGGAAATGGCAACCCACTCCAGTATTCTCGCCTGGAGAATCCCATGGATGGAGGAGCCTGGTAGGCTACAGTCCACGGGGTCGCAAAGAGTCGGACACAACTGAGCGATTTCACCTCATCTCACCTCACCCCAACCTCAGTTGTCTAGAGCCTGCCTAGTTCATGTCTCCTGACTATAAACCTTCAGTCTTCTGTCAGGGTAGAAGGTGGCTCTCTGGGTGTGCGGAGTGAAGAGAATCAATCACTTCTATTTCTATTCCACTGGTATTTCTACCTTGAGAAAAGCTTGGTACCTCTATATCCTGATCCTTTCCCAGATTATGTGAAGGAAATCAGCTTGCTTCTCTTGTTAGCTTATTTTCTTCAGCATTGTCTAATCCACTAAATCATTTAGTACTTAACTACCTTCTTTCCATGAGCTTGCCCATAGAAAGTGGCTCAGTGGTAAAGAATCTGCCTGCAATGCAGGAGATATAGGTTCCATCCCTGGGTCAGGAATATTATCCTCTGGAGGAGGAAATGGCAACTCACTTCAATATTCTTGTCTGGGAAATCCAATGGACAGGGGTACGTGGTGGGTTACAGTCATGGGGCTGCAAAACAGTTGGACACTACTGAGAGACTAAACAACAACATCTTCTTTCTAGTTTCCCAAATATTGATTTCATTTATCTTCTCCTTCCTCATTCTCTCGATCTTTGTGGATTTTTACCTTTATTCTTTTACTATAATCTTATCGGGATTTCCAGAGGAGTGAACAATTGGATGTGTCATGTAACTGAAGTGTCTACTTAATATGTCTCAATAAAAAATATGCAATATACCATCTATCATAGTAGCTACTATTACCATTATTTTTATTTCCACTTTTATAATTATGACCTCATTTTATTTATTTAAGTATTTACCATAGACCTAATTACATATCAAATCTTCAACAAATATTACTTTAAAAGAATTTTTAGTGCATATGAACTCAATAACCATTTACTCAAATATATGAAAAGAACAAAGTAGATCATCAATGCTATTCTTTTAAAGCACTCTATTTTTCCCCCAGAGTTTATAATTATATAATCATAATTATTTCACCAATGTCTACTACCCTAATAAATCAAGCCCTATGAGGACAGGAATCATGTCTGTTTTGTTTACTTCTGATTACCCAGCATCAGCCCAATGCCTGGCACACAGTGGATGTTTAGTAAATATGCATTTGATAACTGAAAGGAAAAATTATACTTATGCAATTTAATCTGTTCTAAAATTCAGAAAAAGGAGCACAGCTTCACAATTTGTTTTTATAAAGCAAATACTAAAATCTGACAAAGAAAAGAAACTACAGATCTATCTCTTATTAATTGTTGTTGTTCAGTCACTAAGTTATGTCCAACTCTGTGGAATCCCATGGCTTCCCTGACCTTCACGGTCTCCCAGGATTTGCTCAAACTCATGTCCACTGAGTCAGTGACACCATCTAACCGTCTCAACTTCTGCTGCCCTCTTCTCCTTTTGCCTTCAATCTTTCCCAGGGTCGTGGACTTCCCTGGTAGCTCAGATGTTAAAGTGTATGCCTACAATGCGGAAGACGCAGGTTCAATCCCTGGGTCGGGAAGATCCTCTGGAGAAGAAAATGGCAACCCACTCCGGTATTCTTGCCTGGAAAATCCCATGGACGGAGGAGCATGGTAGGCTACAGTCCATGGGGTCGCAAAGAGTTGGACACGACTGAGTGACGTCACTTTCACTTTCATCACTTTCTGAGCATCAGGGTCTTTTTCAATGAGTGGCGCTTTGCATCAGGTGGCCAAAGTATTGGAGCTTCAGCATCAGTCCTTCCAATGATGATTTAGGGTTAATTTCCTTTAGGATTGACTCCTTGCAGTCCAAGGGACTCTCAAGAGTCTTCTCCAGTACCACAGTTCAGAAGTATCAATTCTTCAGCACTCAGCCTTCATGGTCCAACTCTCACATCCGTATATGACTACTGGAAAAATCATAGCTTTGACTAGATGAACCTTTGTCAGCAAAGTAATGTATGTTTCTGCTTTTTAACCTGCTGTCTAGGTTTGTCACAGCTTTCCTTCCAAGGAGCAGGTATCTTTTAATTTCATGGGTACAGTCACTGTCCACAGTGATTCTGAAGCCCAAGAAAATAAAATCTGTCACTGTTCCAAACTTTTTTCCTGTCTATTTGCCATGAAGTGATGGGACTGGATACCATGATCTTAGTTTTTTCAATGTTGAGTTTTAAGCCAGGTTCTTCACTCTCCTCTTTCACCCTCATCCAGAGGCTCTTTAGTTCCTCTTCACTTTGTGCCATGTACAGTATCACTTACATATCTGAGGCTGTTGATATTTCTCCTGGAAATCTTGATTCCAGCTTGGGATTCATTCAGCCTGGCATTTTGCATGATGTACCCTGCATATCATGAGCACTAGATCATGGCTCGGGGAAGGCAATGGCACCCCACCCCAGTACTCTTGCCTGGAAAATCCAATGGACGGAGGAGCCTGGTAGGCTGCAGTCCATGGGGTCGCTAACAGTCGGACAGACTGAGCGACTTCACTTTCACTTTTCTCTTTCATGCATTGGAGAAGGAAATGGCAACCCACTCCAGTATTTTGCCTGGAGAANCTGGAAAATCCAATGGACGGAGTAGCCTGGTGGGCTGCAGTCCATGGGGTCGCTAACAGTCGGACAGACTGAGCGACTTCACTTTCACTTTTCTCTTTCATGCATTGGAGAAGGAAATGGCATCCCACTCCAGTATCTTGCCTGGAGAATCCCAGGGATGGGGGAGCCTGGTGGGCTGCCGTCTATGGGGTCACACAGAGTCGGACACGACTGAAGTGACTTAGCAGCAGCAGCATAACTTTTCTTTCAAGGAGTAAGCATCTTTTAATTTCTTGGCTGCAATCACCATCTGCAGTGATAGACATTAGTAATGACATTATTTTAAACTTATTTTCCACCCTTTTGATTAAAAAGGTGCTCACTGAGATCATCCCATGGTTAGACCATCACAATGGAGCACCATTCTCTCTTAAATGGTAAAAAATAGTTCTCCAACTGTTAGGGGGAGCACACTGACTGAAACCAGCCACCCTGGTCAGGCCCTTTAGTAACCATTCACATGAATTGTTTTATAACAGGAGATTCTAATAAGGGATATGGAACTAAGCCACTACCAACCGGAAGAGTTTGGGAAAGGTCAAAAGGAGGCACCACGTGTCCGTCCACTTCCCAGAATCCCTCTCACTAGCATCCGTCATGGCTGACCAATGCATGCACCACCAGGAAAGACTCTGAATTAGAATGATTGGCCAAAGACAATCTGGAAACTAATATCATCACCATAAAATCCAAAACTGTGAGCCAGGTGGCAGAGCAGTTCTCCTGGGTTCCCTTACCCTACTGCTCTCCACCCAGGTACCCTTTCCCAATAAAATATCTTGCTTTGTCACCAGATGTGTCTCCTCGGGCAGTTCATTTCCAAATGTTCGACAAGAGCCCAGTTTCGGACCCTGGAAGGGGTCCCCCTTCCTGCAACACAACTACAATCCCCATCTTACTTCCCCTGAGGGCAATGGGAGGAAGGCCAGGGGTCTCCAAAGGCAAGAAGTAAGCTGCCAAGTATCAGACATTTTTTCTCTCTCTCTTAAGTGGCAGGAGGAAACAAACTACAAGTGTTAAGATTTTTTTTCCCCCTTCTCTATACAAATTTAAAAAGAGTTTTCTCTTAAAATTCTGTGTTGCCATGAAGACACCTAACTCCACCTGAACTTAACTTTTCTCAAACCTTGAGCTAACCAATGCATTTTTCTTACAGAAATGTTTATCTTAAGCTATGTTAATGAATTATGTATTTACCCTAGACTCTGTCTTCAAGTAGGTTCTCCCTAAGACTCAGAACACATTTGACAAACCAGTATGTTCTGCTCATGCAAATGTCCTCTTAAGCTATGTTAATGAGACTTGTATTTGCTTGGAAATCTGCCTTTCTTCAAGATTCATGTCAATAATTTTATGGCCTGGGACAACCTTGTGCCAATGTTATCTCAAAATGCTTGTTGTGGGTGAGGGGCCTGGTGACATTCTTTGAGTTTTGAGACATTTCCTTTCTCTAGTCAGCAGACTGCTGGTAGCTATATAACATCTGGCTAAAGACTAGCGAGGAGGCACTCTTTCTGCCCCCTTCTGATGTCTGTGTCAGAAGATTTCTCTATCTCTTTTATACTTTAATAAAACTTTATTACACAAAAGCTCTGAGTGATCAAATCTCATCTCTGGCCCCGGATTGAATTCTTCTCTGGAGGCCAAGAATCCTGGAGCATTTCATGGTTCAGGAACAACCTTTCATTTCCAAGAACGCTTTTTGCTGGCAGTGGACTGGTTGCCAATAAGACTAATTTTTCCTTAGAGGAAAATGCTTGTAGCTGAAGTGGATTAGTTACTGTCTTGAATCAGCTGAAAAATACAAAAGTTGACTCTGGGACCCAACACTGATTCATTAAATTTGCAGCCTACAGTGCTTTCAGTTCAGAAATGGACCACTGGATATTAGAAGAAGTAAAGTTAAATCCTCTCTGGAATAAAGTTTCCTTACTTTAATCCCTTTTACATTCACAGAAATTAGGGTCAAGCAATGAGTTCACAGCCAAGGGCCAATAAAGACATTGGAAAAAAAGCATGAAAAGCAAATAACTGATTTTGACCTTGAAGGACTACAGATTTTGAGATTCTCAAACATATAATATAAAACAACTATGTAAAAAATATTGAAAGAATAAATGCAACTAGAAAAATTGCAACAAAAGAGCATCAGAACTGAAACAGAAATATATGAAAACAAATTATAAACAAAGACTTTTTAGATGTAAAATAAATTCCTTGAAAAAAAAGCCAATGTACATATTAATCTGTAGATATTAAACAACTGAAGAAAGAGAAGAAAGCTGGAAAATGTATCTGAAGAAATCACCCAGATTTAAGTAATTCCCTGAAAAGGAGATGACAATTAGGAAATAATCAAGAGATATAGGGGAAAGAAGGAAAATGTACAGTATACATTTAAATTGTAGAGGGAGAAAGTTTTAAAAATGAATTGAGAAAAAATAGCTACAAATTTTCTATTCCTGACAGAAATGGTAATATAAATTCATGAAATATATGAATAAGTATTAAAATTAGTACAAATAAAAAGTTAGTCAAGTCCAAAGTCATTACACTGAAGCTTCAGAAGAAAGTAAAAGAGCCTTAAAAATGGATATAGAGAAAACACAGGTCATTTATAAAGGAGCAACAAAGCTACAAATTTTCTATTCCTGACAGAAATGGTAATATAAATTCATGAAATATATGAATAAGTATTAAAATTAGTACAAATAAAAAGTTAGTCAAGTCCAAAGTCATTACACTGAAGCTTCAGAAGAAAGTAAAAGAGCCTTAAAAATGGATATAGAGAAAACACAGGTCATTTATAAAGGAGCAACAATTAGAAAGACAGCATATTTTTTTTTTAGCATCTTTTGGTATGCCAAAAGAAAGTGGAAAATATTACTAATATGTTGTGAAAAGTAAATATCAACCTAGAATTGTGTATCTAATAAAACTATTCTTCAAAAAAAAATGTGTAGAAATAAACAGAACTTTACATTTACTAAATCCCATAATTAAGAACTTTGAAAATATCAAAAATTAAAAGAATATACATCTGTGATAATATACAGATTGGGTATGAACTGTACAATTTCTTTAAAAAATTTTGTCTACCACCATACCATCCTGAACATGTCCAATCTCATTTGATATTGGAAGCTAAGCAGGGTCAGGCCTGGCTAGTACTTGGATGGGAGAAAATTTTATTATTACATTATAATATTAACTATTCACATATCCTTTGATCCAACATCTTTGTATACACATAAGAAGATGACAAAAATATGTATACAGCACTGTATATGAAAAAACAAAATAAAACTAAAAACATTCTAATAGTTATCTACAAAGGAATGGTTAAATAAATTGTGATGTGTCACAGCAGACTACTGCACAAGGATGAAAATGACTGAATTCCAGCTATATACCACAAGAGAAAGAAAACTTTGAAACATAATATTGAGAGAAAACTGAATTGTCAGAAAACTACATAATTTGATATAATGTTTGTAAAATTCTCAAGCAGGAAATATCACATAATATATTGTTTATGCTTCATATATGCAAGCTAAAATTAAAACAAAAGCAAGAACAAGAAAAAAAGGAAGTAAAATCACAGAATACAATATACTTGTTCCCTCTAAAGGGAAAACAGATAGCACAGGAGAATAGAATTCTGATCCAAGTTATAAATGATATTCTCATTTTTGCATTGCAATTTGAGTTAATGAATGTTCATTTAATTACTAATCAAAACAATAAAATTAAAAAATAATTTATTTTAGTTAAATAAATATGCATATAAATATTTGAAGTTAACTTTTTTTTTACACAAAGTAATCTTTCCTAAGAAGAAATGTATTTAGCATGGTTTTTATGAACAGTTTTGTTGTTGTTGTTGTTGTCAGTTTAACTGCTCACTATCATTCTTATATTCCGTAGGGAAACATTAAGCTTTTCTTGCTTTTTTTTTTCTCATTGGATCACAATGGTTTCCTGTTAATGAATCAGAAATTCTAANAATCTTTCCTAAGAAGAAATGTATTTAGCATGGTTTTTATGAACAGTTTTGTTGTTGTTGTTGTTGTCAGTTTAACTGCTCACTATCATTCTTATATTCCGTAGGGAAACATTAAGCTTTTCTTGCTTTTTTTTTTCTCATTGGATCACAATGGTTTCCTGTTAATGAATCAGAAATTCTAAGGGCATAACTTGTGGTACCTAAGATAATCATTAGGTACATTAAATTAGATAATTATTTCCAGAAAAAAAAATGGATCTGCCACACAAATACACATTCAATGTATGTGGCCCATTGTTGGTACCTATATTATCCAAGGGAGCTAAATTGAGATGTGGAATTCTCAAGAATCCACTTGAAACTCATTCCCTTAAGGTAGAGCTGGTATTTTTTGGAACAAGGGTGATATATTTTCTCATACAAAACTATGAAATAGTTTAGTATTCACTAATAATATTATTTCTTAATGAGCTAGGAATGACAACAGAGCACTTCAAAAGACAGTTCTAAATGATTACAGGTGAAAATATGAAAATAAAATCATTTTCTAACCCTGCCTTAAATCTAAGATTGGATCCAGACCCAAGAGCTAGCTCCTTGTTATTGTCTTGGGCTGCAGATGGACTAATGACTTTCCACAAAAGAAGGCATTTACTATATTGAATGCATAGATACTTCATTCTAACATTCTATGAAGATAAAAAGAACAAGAATAGAGATAAGACTTTATAATGAATCCATTGATATAACTAAAGTCAAATATTCCCACTTCTGTGGAATATCGCATAGTTTTATTTCTCTATGACAACTACTTTCTCAGTGTTAGAAAGTGAATAGTGATATCTGCATCCCACGGTGTTTCTCTATAATGTAAGTCTGGATGCATCAAATGATAGCACGTGAGAAGGGGTAAAACTTCCTTAAGTTCTCATGTGTGTATGTGGAGGCACAGCCCATATAGATAGATATTCAGGTGACAACAAATCAGGGAAATAAGTATTGGGAAGGGTGAGTCAGAGAGAGGGTATAAGAGATACAGATAGTGTATATGAACTATTTGGAATGTATTAATTTGTCCACAAAACAACATACCTATCCACTTTTCCATTTTTAAATGTTTTACTCAGTTGTTGTATTATAGATATCAATGTTATTTTGGTCCATACTGGATTACAGAAAAATAATAACTAACCTTTTTGATGGGAAGCAGCATTCTTGTCTTCACTCTTCCACCAAATATATACTTAATAGAATATACACAATGGCAAACAAGTCCCAACTCTAACTTTACCTTCATTAAACATCATTGCAGCATTTCAACATCTATAAGACAGTAGTAAAATATCTGTCTTGCCAACATAATTGGATTGCGATGTGAAGTTTTAAGTGAGTTACTCAGTACAATATAAAGCATGATATGGCATAACTTATGATACTACTATATGAATATTTATCACTTTGAACTGAAGTTAATCACTTTCTTTGGTAATAAGATAGTATATATATTTGTAGACGGCAGCCTTCTTCCTATCTGAACTCAGAACATGGTAAACATGCTGGGATAGGACCCATTATACCTAGAATCTGGGAAAGATGTGAGTGATTACCATTTGTATTGGAATCTACAAGGTCAAATTAAAAGGCTACTGCAGTAATAATTCAAAACTATAAAGAGACAGATATTTTCAATTCTTGTAAACAAAAAAGGAACTCTGTGGCCAGAGTGTCAACCAACTTGATAGAGCAATTATTCTCTTGGGTGAACAATCCTATTACAGGTGAGAAACAAACTTTTAGTCGGTGACTAATGGATTGATTTATGCCAAACTATTAGAGTGATATAAACAAGCCTGTGTGGTGATTTTCCATAAATGATACATATTACCTTGATATGTTGAGAAGCAGTTGGTGTGAGGTCCTGTCACAGTGCAGCATAGGAGTCCTGGAGTCAGAAAAGATTCAGGTTCAAATCTGATGCTTATCTCTTAACAATATTGAGATTTAGGGCCAAGCACTCAAACTCCATCTTCTTCATGTTCTCCATCCATTAACATGGAAGTAATAACCATGCAACATCTTTGGGTTTCTGTGAAGATAAATAAGAAAGAGTAATATAAATAAGAATAAGTAAGTAAGTGCTTGGAATATTGGAGTTTAATGATAATTAGCACAGGGTTTGGAGCCAGCTGGCCTTTATTTGAATGTGGCGTTGGAGCTTACCAGATGTGTGTGGCCCTTGGCAATTTGCTTAACCACTCTTTGGCTCTATTTCTTAAATTATAAAAATAGCAAGGGTAATGATTGTACCTACTTCATAAAGATTAAGCTAATTAATATTTTAAAGTGTTTAAAACAGTACTATAGTACATAGTAAGTGCTATAAGTTTTTAATAAGATGAAAATGCAATGAACAATGTTTACTGTTGGCAAAAACCAAATAATATATTTTTTTAATATTTTCCCTAGTTCTTGGGGCTAATAGTTGAGGTTGATTTACATATGGCATAGCTCCTACTCAGAAAATCAAATTGTTCAGGTAATAGTCTACGAGAAATAAAGGGAAGAAATTTCTACAAAGCTGAAACTAAATGCTCTGGTCTCGCTGTGAATAATCACAGCTGGCTCGCCTTAAAAGGTTAGAGGATTAGAATGTTAATAATTTTGTATTTCTTAAGCAAATATGTTCAAACATACAACGAGCAGCTGTTCCCATGGAAGAATGAGCCAGTGACAAGTTTCATCAGTTAAAAGGAAAGCTATTTTTGGTCAAATGAGAGCTCAAAAAAAGTGTTATTTTTGAAATGCTTTTTAATGACAGAAAACATAAATATTTTTTGCAGCTCTTTAATTCAGAAAACAACTTGCATAATGCCTTTGAACTTGAGAAGTGTAGCTAAAAGCTTATTCCAAATCCTAGAAGTACAAATTCTTAGGAAATTCTAACAACAGCAACAAAAAAAAATGTATAGTTTGTATCATGGAGGAAGTTGAGTTCCGTATACATAGGAAAACCCAATTAATTTAAAGCAATGTTTTTTAATCTTTTTCTTTTTCATTATTGCCCCCTTAAATAGCTTTTTAGGACAGCTTATTCTAATTGCCTTTCACATGTAATTTTGATATCAGGAATACAATATACATATGCCTATATACATAAAAATTGTTTTTTCCATGGGGAAACAATTATCTTTCCACTGGGGACAATATCACCATCTCCTTTGAGAAAAAATGGCTTAAAGTGATAATTTACAAGGGAGTGTCTTTGTTTCTGGTCTTTGTATGGAAAAAGTACCATTGTTTTTCAGTCACTAAATCATGTCCAACTCTTAAACCCAGTGAATGTAGCACACCAGGCTCCTCTGTCCTTCAGTGTCTCCTGGATTTTGGTCAAATCCATGTCCTTTGAGTCACTGATGCTATCTAACCATCTCATCCTCTGCAGCCTCCTCCTCCTTTTGCCTTCAGTCTTTCCCAGCATCAGGGTCTTTTCCCATGAGTGGGCTTTTTACATCAAGTGGGCAAAGTATTGGAGCTTCAGATTCAGAATCAGTCTTTCCAATGAATATTCAGGGTTGATTTTCCTTCAGTTCAGTTCAGTCACTCAGTCGTGTCCGACTCTTTGTGACCCCATGAATCACAGCACGCCAGGCCTCCGTGTCTATCACCAACTCCCAAAGTTCACTCAAACTCATGTCCATCGAGTCAGTGATGTCATCCAGCCATCTCATCATCTGTTGTCCCCTTTCCCTCCTGCTTCCAATCCCTCCCAGGATCAGGGTCTTTTCCAATGAGTCAGCTCTTTGCATGAGGTGGCCAAAGTATTGGAGTTTCAGCTTCAGCATCAGTCCTTCCAATGAAATCCCAGGGCTGATCTCCTTTAGGAGGGACTGGTTGAATCTCCTTGCAGTCCATGGGACTCTCAAGAGTCTTCTCCAACACCACAGTTCAAAAGCATCAGTTCTTCAACACTCAGCTTTCTTCATAGTCCAACTCTCACATCCATACATGACCATTAGAACAACCATAGCCTTGACTTGACAGACCTTTGTTGGCAAAGTAATGTCTCTGCTTTTCAATGTGCTATCTAGGTTGGTCATAGCTTTCTAAGGAGTAAGCGTCTTTTAATTTCATGGCTGCAATCACCATCTGCAGTGATTTTGGAGCCCCCCCCCTCCCCCCGCCAAATAAAGTCTGACACTGTTTCCACTGTTCCCCCATCTATTTGCCACCAAGTGATGGGGCCAATTGCCATGTTCTTAGTTTTCTGAATGTTGAGCTTTAAGCCAACTTTTTCACTCTCCTCTTTCACTTTCATCAAGAGGATTTTTAGTTCCTCTTCACTTTCAGCCATAAGGGTGGGGTCATCTGCTTATCTGAGGCTACTGATATTTCTCCAGGCAATCTTGATTCCAGCTTGTGCTTCTTCCAGGCCAGCGTTTCTCATGATGTACTCTGCGTAGAAGTTAAATAAGCAGGGTGACAATATACAGCCTTGACATACTCCTTTTCCTATTTGGAACCAGTCTGTTCTTCCATATCCAGTTCTAGCTGTTGCTTCCTGACCTGTATATAGGTTTCTCAAGAGGCAGTTCAGGTGATCTGGTATCCCCATCTCTTTCAGAATTTTCCACAGTTTATTGTGATCCACATAGTCAAAGGCTTTGGCATAGTCAGTAAAGCAGAAATAGATGTTTAGTTTTCACTATTTTGACCGCCTTGCAGTCCAAGGGATTTTCAAGCATCTTCTCTGCTTCATGTAACTCTCTTCACCAGGTTCCTTATTTAAGATGGTTCCTGTTTTGTCTACTTGTTTGGTTTGTTTTATTTGCTTGGTTTTATTGATTTAGAGTCAGGAAACCTATTTTAGGCTTTCTAGCTGCAAGTATGGGCATCTCTGTTTAATAGAGCATGGACAAAAGTTTTAATGTTTTAAATAAATTCTTTATTATAGTTTCTATATTTTTTCATTCAACTGCCTTTTATAAAAGAGGCATAAGTTATGAGGGGAAGCCCCCAGGTGGCATAGTGGTAGAGAATCCACCTGCTAACTAGGAATTTGGGGAGACCCTCTGGAGAAGGAAATGACAACCCACTCCAGTATTCTCTCCTGGGAAATCCTAAGGAGAGAGGAACCTGGTTGGCTACAATCTACAGGGTCACAAAAGAGTTGCACCTGACTTACTGACAGTAATAATGCCTAACTCTAGGAGCTGCAACACTTAAATGAGTTAATATGAAAAAGGTTTTAGAGCAGTGTGTGGTAAATAGAAAGCAGTACATCTCTTTCTTATTTTTATCTTTCATTAAAACTAGCTTAAGATCTTACAGTAATGTCCTTATAATGATAAGTCTCAGGTTAAAAAATCAAGTAGAAAGAGTAGTGTCAAGACACAGAGGGTTGAGGCAAAAAGGAAAAAGCATTCTGGGGACTAAGCTAAGGCTTCTGTCAGGGGCTACATGTCTCTTTCACATCTGATTCATTTTTTGTACAATAGACAGGTTATCTTATTTACTGTATTATCACAACCGGTTCTCTAAAGTTTACATGACCTATATATGTCATTTCAAATCCAATTTCAAATTTCTTTCAGGGAGTGTCTGATTGGCTCAGCTGTCCTTCCCTTATTCATCCTTCTGGTCTCTAGTCAGCTGGGACAGGTATAGCAAACTTGGTAGAGAACCCCAGATTTTGAGAATGAGTTACAATTATGAAACAGAGAGGATTTCTTAGAGAGGGCAAATATGTAAAAGTTATCTGCCTCCATTGGGTAAGAGATACAGCATCAAATCATTATTTTTGAGGTGTTAACTTCAAGTTTTTACCTAAATTAACATTCCCAAATATAAAGGAAGTTAATAATGACAAGAAATTGAAATATACTAAGCAGTTGGAATATTTATGGGGACAACACATCACATTGGCAAGACTAACATTTTGCTATACAATACCTCAGATACCATAAAGGAATAATATCTTTTTTATGTAAGGCAGCTGCACAATAAAAAATTGTCAAAAGTGTAATGAAGTATCTGTTTCAATACAGTAAAATTTTTCTCCATGCTCAATTAAGTGTAAAATAAAATGAGACCCTCTAATGTCACAGCTCCCTTCAAATATCATGATCTTATTTTATTTGGGATGCTGGCAAGAAGTGACCTACATGAGTTTCTCTATCTTCTTTACTTTTAAAATATCCTGCATAAAATATCTACTGTGAAAATAATTTTAGGAAAAAATGTGACTGAATTCTACTTGATATTTTACATCAATTAAACATGTTTGCTCTTGTTGTGGTGAAAAAATTTTACACTGTATAAGAATAACAGCATACTGTGAAAGTTCAAGATGGTAATATCTCAGAAACATATGCATGATAGTGTTTAAAAATAGTCCACCAAAATGGAAGTGCTTGAATATAAAATCATGAGAAAACATTGCTTCTCTTATTTAGATACTGGACATCAAGCAACATGAAAGAGAAAATGTATTTAACAATGCAACAAAATAAAAATTTGCAATTCTATTTTGTGACATTCCAGATATTTTGAACCCTACTGGAAACAGCACATATAGTATACATTCATGGGAAGATTATATGGACTTCAACCACCCCATTCATCAAACTGGTCTAGTTTACTGTCACAATACTTCAAATGACAGAGAGAAACATGATTTTACCACGCTGCACATCTAATGAAATTTATTGGATTTCAGTTAAGTTTATGTTGAGGGTAGAATTCCACAGAAGGACATTCTGCTTAGAGTAACTTTGCCATGATATTAGAAAACAATTGTTAACACAAAAAGATGTAATATATTATAGGTATCCTTGAAAGTGAAAGTGAAGTCGCTCAGTCGTGTCTGACTCTTTGCGACCCCGTGGACTGTAGCCCACCAGGCTTCTCTGTCCATGGGGTTTTCCAGGCAAGAATACTGGAGTGGGTGCCCATTTCCTTCTCCAGGGGATCTTCCCAACCCAGGAATCAAACCCACATCTCCCACATTGCAGGCAGACGCTTTAACCTCTGNGTCGCTCAGTCGTGTCTGACTCTTTGCGACCCCGTGGACTGTAGCCCACCAGGCTTCTCTGTCCATGGGGTTTTCCAGGCAAGAATACTGGAGTGGGTGCCCATTTCCTTCTCCAGGGGATCTTCCCAACCCAGGAATCAAACCCACATCTCCCACATTGCAGGCAGACGCTTTAACCTCTGAGCCACCACGGAAGCCCCTATAGGTATCCTTAGAAGAACTGTATTAAAGCAAATATAAATAATAAAAACTTCAATAAAATTGGAGATACCAAGATAACATTTCATGCAAAATGAGCACAATAAAGGACAGAAATGGCAAAGATCTAACAGAAGCAGAAAAGATTAAGAAGAGGTGGCAAAAATATACAGAAGATCTATCCAATAAAGGTCTTAATGACCCAGCCACTAAAGTAGAGTCAGACATCCAGAATGTGAAGTCCAGTGGGCCTTTGGAAGCATACTATGAGCTAATGGAGGTGATGGAATTCCAGCTGGGCTATTTCAAATCTTAAAGGATGATGCTGTAAATGTGCTGTATTTAATATGCCAGCATATTTGGAAAACCCAGCAGTAGCCACAGGACTGAAAGAGGTCAGTTTTCATTCCTATCCCAAAGAAGAGCAATAACAAAAACATTTCAAAATCCCACACAACTGCACTCATTTCACATGCTTTAAGTGCACTCATTTCACACTCATTTCAAATCCTTTAAGCTAGACTTCAAAAGTATGCAAACTGAGAACTTCTAGATGTTCAAGCTGGATTTAGAAAAGGCATGGGAACCAGAAATCAAATTGCCAACATCCATTGGATCATAGAAAAAAATAAGGGAATTAAAAAAAAAATCTGTTTCATTGACCACACTAAAACCTTTGTGTGGATCACAACAAACTGTTGAAAATTCTTGAAGAGATGGGAATTCTAGACCACCTTACCTGTCTCCTGAGAAACCTGTGTGCAGGACAAGAAGTAATAGATAGAAATGGACATGGAACAATGCAAGGGAGTGGTCCCAAATTGGGAAAGGAATATATCAAAGTTATATATTGTCATCCTGCTTATTTAATTTCTGTGCAGGGTACATCATGCAAAATGCCAAGCTGGATGAATCACAAAACTGGAATTAAAGTTGACAGGAGAAATATCAGCAACCTCAGATATGCAGATGATACCACTCTAATGGCTGAAAGTGGAAAGGTACTAAAGAGCCTCTTTATGAAAGTGAAAGGAGTGAAAATGCTGGCTTAAAATTCAACATTCAGTAAATTAAGATCATGGCATCTGGTCCCATCATTTCATGGCAAATAGAAGAGGAAAAAAGTGGAAACAGTGACAGATTTTATTTTCTTGGGCTCCAAAATCACTGTAGAGTGTCACTATAGCCATGTGATTAAAAGACACTTGCTCCTTGAAAGAAAAGCTATGATAGACCAGGATAGCATATTAAAAAGCAGAGATATAATTTTGTTGAAAAATGTCTGTATAGTCAAAACTATAGTTTTTTCAGTAGTCATGTATGGATGTGAGAGTTGGATTATAAAGAAGACTGAGCAGCAAAGAATTGATGAGTTCAGATCATGATGCTGGAGAAGACTCTTGAGAGTCCCTTGGACTGCAAGGAGATCAAACCAGTCAATCCTAAAGGAAATCAACCCTGCATATTCATTGGAAGGACTGATGCTGAAGCTCAAGTGCCAATACTTTGGCCACTTGATGCAAACAACCAACTCATTACAAAATATCCTGATGCTAGGAAAGATTGAGGGCAAGATGAGAAGGGGGCAATAGAGGATGAGATGGTTGGATAGTATTACCGACTCAATGAACATGACTTTGAGCAAACTCCGGGAGACAGGGAAGGACAGGGAGGTCTGGTGTGTGCAGTCCATGGGGTCTCAAAGAGTCAGACAGAAGTTAGCAAATGAAAACAACAAAACTCTATTAAACACATCAAAATCACACTTCAGTACACATCATTTCATAATTAAGATAATTAAAATAACAAAACTAACCATTTTGAGAGTTACTTATTTTTAAAACAAAGTAATTTTGTTCAGATGGTGATATGTCTCATTTTTTTTCCTTTACAATTAATATGTTAAAGTTCCTTTAGACTGATATCTTGCATTCTTAAATGTTTTTTGTATTTTTATTTAAACGAAGTGGTTTGTTGACAACTTTTTCACCCTGATTCTTCATTCATCAAAACATATGTCTAAAATATAAAATTAAATTGCTTAAACTAAGTCTAGGGAAATAATTCAATAAAAATGAAAAATAAAACCTTGCTCATCTTAAGAAATTTATTAACAAGAGGAATATAAATGTGGCATACTTTCTAGAAATGTAGCATTTTACAGACAGACAATATTTTTTGCTATTATCTGACCAAATTCCTAATTTTATGTATGAGAAAACAATTTAGTGATGTGTTTTTACTTAAAAGTAGATAGTCATAAAAAAAAAAAAAAGTAGATAGTCATTAGAGCTCCAAGGAATACAGATTTTTAATTACTTGGAACAATGTTTAAATAAATACTTTCATCTTTTATTTCATACCAAATTTCACAGTACATGAAGATGACTTTCATAAAATCCCTCAGTTCAGATAAACATATTCTCATATTGTCTCATTCCTAAAACTACACATTTACTATCAGGGCTTCCTTCGACCCTGGTGGCTCAGAGGATAAAGCATCTACCTGCAATGCCGGAGACTTGGGTTTGATCCCTGGGTTGGGAAGATCCCTTGGAGAAGAAAATGGCAACCCACTCCAGTACTCTTGCCTAGAAAATTCCATGGATGGAGGAGCCTGGTGGGCTACAGTCCATGGGGTCCCCAAGAGTCAGACATGAATGAGCGACTTCTTCACTTCACTTCCTTCGACTNGGTTTGATCCCTGGGTTGGGAAGATCCCTTGGAGAAGAAAATGGCAACCCACTCCAGTACTCTTGCCTAGAAAATTCCATGGATGGAGGAGCCTGGTGGGCTACAGTCCATGGGGTCCCCAAGAGTCAGACATGAATGAGCGACTTCTTCACTTCACTTCCTTCGACTTTACCAAAAAAAGGTAAAAAGTTAGCAAGAAAGGAAAGTCAATTTTCTTTTCTATCATGCTTCCAGTCACAGACAGCCAAAAACTTTTCATATTTTCTAGGATTGTTGGATTAGGCCCTAAAGTAAGAGGCTTCTCATTTTTAGCTGAAAAGCAAAATTGATCCCTAATTGGTATGTATATTCTACACTATGGACTGTAGTCCACCAACTTCCTCTGTCATAGAATTTTCCAGACAAGAATACTGGAGTGAATTGTCATTTCCTACTTACTCTATGGGTCTTCCCAATCCAGATATTGAACCCAAATCTCTTGTGCCTCCTGAACTGACAGCCAGATTCTTTATGACTACACCACGTGGGAAGTCCAAGAATACACACGTAGCAAATAAAAATGCTATAAATAAAATACGTATATCTCACTTTTTGAAATATTAATATTTGACTGTATAGTATGACATTGTAGCCAGGCTTTATTTAACAACTTCACTGAGTTAAAGCCAACATAATAAACTGCACATATTGGAAGTGTAATTCCACAGAAGTACATTCTGCTTCCAGATGGACAGAATGTTCCATTGAATGTTTTCGATTCTGTTCCATTGACTTATATGCATATATTTATGCAAATAACACAGTGCATTTATTACTGTGGCCTTATAGTGAATTTTGAAATCATGTAGTGTAAGTCCTCCAACTTTACTGTTTTGTTTTGTTTTGTTTTGTTTTGTTTTTCAAAATTGTTTTGGCTATTCTCAGTCTGTTGAATTTCCAACACACTTAAGAATCAGCTTAAATTCCATAATAATTTTATGAGGTTTCTGATAACAATTGCATTGAACTTGTAAGTCAACTTTGAATAAACTGCTTTCCTGACAATATTGTTTCTTCTATCTTTTGAACATGAAATGCCGTTCCATTCATTTACATCCTTAATTTCTCTTAGTGTATTTTTCCACTAATTTTTGCACTATTTTTGGTTAAATTTGCTCGTAAGTACTTTATATATTGATGTTATTATAAATCAAATTGTTTTCTTCATTTCTTCTTTATGTGCTTTTTTTTAGCATAAATTAATTTATTTTTGTATCTTGATTTTGTGTTCTATGGGCTTCCTTAAGTGTTATATTAGTTATAGCAGTTTTGTTATGTGTACATTTCTTAGAACGTTCTGTATAGAATGTTTAGAATTTGTTATGTGTATATTTCTCAGAATTTGCTGTCACCTACAATTAAAGGGATCTTTTCCCTCCTTTTTCATCCTGGATATCTTTAGTACTTTTTAACTTTTTCTTCACTGTTGAAGTAGCTAGAATTTTCAATACAGTGTTCAGTAGAAGTAATACAAGTAGACACCCTTGCCTGTTCCTGATCTTAGAAAAAAGTCAGTCTTTTATGTTTAATTATGATGTTAGATGTGGGTTTTCCCTAGATTCCTTTTGTAACATAAATGAAATTTCCTTGTTACTTTTGTTGAGTTTTTATTTTGAATGAGTTTATATTGAGTTTTGTCAAATGCATTTGCAATCTGACATTAACTGAATGTCATTAATTGTATAAATTGAAATTAGTAGTTTTTGTCTTTTATTCTATTAATAGTGTGTGTTATGTTAATTTTCTAATGTTAATCCCACCTCACATTCTGGCATGAATTTTACTTGGTTGTGGCAAAACTCATTTTAAATATTGCTAGCTTTCAGCTCTAATATTTTCGTATTTTTGTATTTATGTTCAGATGTCTATTGGTCTATAGTTTTATTTTTTTGCAGTGTCTTTGGCTTTCAAATCAGTATAATTCTGGTCTCTATCATCTGTTAGAGTTTGCTAAAGACTTGGTATTGTTTTTTGTATATTTGATAGAATTCACCAGTAAGTCATCTGTGCTGTACCACTTGTGTGGGAATATTTTTAATTAGTCATTCAATGTCTTTACTTACTTCAGGTCTATTTTAATGTTTTTTCTTCTAGAATAAGTTTTGATACTGGTGTGATTCTAGGGATTTGCCTATTTCATTAAGCTGTCCAATATAATGTCAAAAATTATTTATAATAATCCCTTAAATTATATGGTCTGTTGTAATGTGTTATCTTTCGTTCTTGATTTTGATAATTTGTGTCTTATCTGCTTCATTCTTAGTCTAGATAAATACTGTCAGCTTTATTGATATTTAAAGGAATCAACTTTTGGTTTTATTGATTTTTTCTAATTTTCTGTTTTATATTTCCTTGATGTCTCCTATATTTCTTTTCTTCTCTATGCTTGCTTTGAGTTTAATTTATTCTTATTTTTGAAAATTTATTAACATACAAGAGGTTATTTATCTGAAAAATTTCTTCATTTATGGTAAAGGCATTTTAAGTTACATATTTTCTTCTAGTCACTGCTTTAGCTACTTCCTATAAATTTTGATATGTTATTTTAAAGTCAGGATATTGTCTAAATTATCTTGCATTATTTAATTTGAATCAGATTACTTAGAAGTATGCTGTTCAAATTTCCAAATATTTGGAGAATTTTAAATATTTCTTTTTTTCACTAACTTCTAGTCTAATATAATTTTACTGTAGGTTGAGAATTTACTTTGTACAACTTCAATCTTCTTGTTTTATGGCCTAGTATATGTTTCATATACTAGGAAACAGTGGAAACAGTGTCAGACTTTATCTTTTTGGGCTCCAAAATCACTGCAGATGGTGACTGTAGCCATGAAATTAGAAGATGCTTACTCCTTGGAAGAAAAGTTATGACCAACCTGGATAGTATATTGAAAAGCAGAGACATTACTTTGCCGACTAAGGTCCATCTAGTCAAGGCTATGGTTTTTCCAGTGGTCATGTATGGATGTGAGAGTTGGACTGTGAAGAAGGCTGAGCACTGAAGAATTGATGCTTTTGAACTGTGGCGTTGGAGAAGATTCTTGAGAGTCCCTTGGACTGCAAGGAGATCCAACCAGTCCATTCTGAAGGAGNAGAGCATATTCAAAAGCAGAGACATTACTTTGCCAACAAAGGTCCATCTAGTCAAGGCTATGGTTTTTCCAGTGGTCATGTATGGATGTGAGAGTTGGACTGTGAAGAAGGCTGAGCACTGAAGAATTGATGCTTTTGAACTGTGGTGTTGGAGAAGACTCTTGAGAGTCCCTTGGACTGCAAGGAGATCCAACCAGTCCATTCTGAAGGAGATCAGCCCTAAGATTTCTTTGGAAGGAAGGATGCTAAAGCTGAAACTCCAGTACTTTGTCCACCTCATGTGAAGAGTTGACTCAGGAAAAGACTCTGATGCTGGGAGGGATTGGGGGCAGGAGGAGAAGGGGATGACCGAGGATGAGATGGCTGGATGGCATCACTGACTCGATGGATGTGAGTCTGAGTGAACTCTGGGAGTTGGTGATGGACAGGGAGGCCTGGCGTGCTGCGATTCCTGGGGTCGCAAAGAGTCAGACACGACTAAGCAACTGAACTGAATTGAACTGATAGCCTATTTTATACACAATGATTTGTGTTAATATCTCTTGCTCCCCTACTCCTATTTGCCCCTCCCCCTTCCCTCTCCCTCCAGGAACCAATAGTTTGTTCTGTGTGAGTCTGTTTCTTTGTTCTAGTCACTAGTTGTATATTTTAATCTCCACATATAAGTGATATCATGCAAATTTCTGTCTGACTTATTTCAAGAAGCATACTCCCCTCAAAGTCGGCCAATGTTGTTGCAAATTGCAAAACTGTATCCTTTTTTAAGGCAAAGTAGTATTCTCTTGGGTATGCATATGCCACATATTCTTTATATGTTCCTCTGCTGATGGACCCTTAGGCTGCTTCTGTAACTTGGCAATTGTAAATAATGCTGCTCTCAACATTGGAGTGTGTGGTATCTGGTATTCCTCCTATTGTAAGAAGTAATTTTATGTAGCAAAACTGTAGTTTTACCTTAATTATTTTTAATTTGTTTCAATTGACATGGAACAACAGACTGGTTCCAAATAGGAAAAGGAGTATGTCAAGGCTGTATATTGTCACCCTGCTTATTTAACTTCTATGCAGAGTACATCATGAGAAACGCTGGGCTGGAAGAAACACAAGCTGGAATCAAGATTGCTGGGAGAAATATCCATAACCTCAGATATGCAGATGACACCACCCTTATGGCAGAAAGTGAAGAAGAACTAAAGAGTCTCTTGATGAAAGTGAAAGAGGAGGATGAAAAAGTTGGCCTAAAGCTCAACANACGCTGGGCTGGAAGAAACACAAGCTGGAATCAAGATTGCTGGGAGAAATATCCATAACCTCAGATATGCAGATGACACCACCCTTATGGCAGAAAGTGAAGAAGAACTAAAGAGTCTCTTGATGAAAGTGAAAGAGGAGGATGAAAAAGTTGGCCTAAAGCTCAACATTAAGAAAACTAAGATCATGGCATCTGGTCCCATCACTTCATGGGAAATAGATGGGGAAAGAGTGGAAACAGTGTCAGACTTTATTTTTGGGGGCTCCAAAATCACTGCAGATGGTGACTGCAGCTATGAAATAAAAGACGCTTACTCCTTGGAAGAAAAGTTATGACCAACCTAGATAGCATATTCAAAAGCAGAGACATTACTTTGCCGACTAAGGTCCATCTAGTCAAGGCTATGGTTTTTCCAGTGGTCATGTATGGATGTAAGAGTTGGACTGTGAAGAAGGCTGAGTGCTGAAGAACTGATTCTTTTGAACTGGTGTTGGAGAAGACTCTTGAGAGTCCCATGGACTGCAAGGAGATCCAACCAGTCCATCCTAAAGGAGATCAGTCCTGGGTGTTCATTGGAAGGACTGATGCTAAAGCTGAAACTCTAATACTTTGTCCACCTCATGTGAAGAGTTGATTCATTGGAAAAGACTCTGATGCTGGGAGGGATTGGGGGCAGAAGGAGAAGGGGACGACAGAAGATGAGATGGCTGTATGGCATCATGGACTCGATGGATGTGAGTCTGAGTGAACTCCGGGAGATGGTGATGGACAGGGAGGCCTGGCGTGCTGCAATTCATAGGTTTGCAAAGAGTCGGATATGCCTGAGTGACTGAACTGAGATAGAATTGACATATGACATTTGTTTCAGGTATAGAACATAGTAATTCAACATTTTTATGTATAGCAAAATGATCACTGCAGTAAGTCTAGTTAACACCACAATCACACGTGGGTATAAGCTTTTTTTTCTCATGATGAGAACTTTTAGGATTTACTCTCTTCAGTGTTCAAGTATACAGTGTAGTAGTATTAACTATGGTCACCATGTTATATATTACGTCTCCAGGACTGACTTATTTTATTACTGGAAAATTTTAACTTTTGACCTCTTTCACCCATTTTGTTATACTACCCCCCACCCCTGCTGCCACCATCATCAATCTGTTCTCTGTATTTGCAAAGTTAATTTTTTTTTTTAGATTCCACATGTGAAGCCTTATGGTATTTGTCTGTCTCTGTGTAACTAATTTTACTTAGCATAATGCCCTCAATTTCCATTTATGTTGTCGCAGAATAGTGAGATTTCCTTTTTCATGGCAGAGTAATATTCCATTGTGTGTGTGTGTGTGTGTGTGTGTGTGTGTGTGTACTGTATCCTCTTATCCATTCATTTATTGATGGACACGTATTGCTTCCATATTTTGGCTATTGGAAATAATTCTACAGTGAACATGGGGGTGTATTATCTTTTCAAATTATTGCCCAGAGAAGTTACTGTTCAGATAAATACCCAGGATGGCAAGATCATATGGTAGTTATGCTTTTAATTTTTTTAGGGACCTCCATAATGCTTTCCATAGTGGCTGCACCAGTTTACATTCCTACCAATGGTGTACAAGCATTCCATTTTCTCCACATTTTAGCTAGCATTTGTTATTTCTTGTCTTTTTGATAGCCTTTCTGACAGGTATGAAGTGATATCTCATTGTGGTTTTGATTTGCCTTTCCCTTTCATGTACCTGTTAGCCATCTGGATATCTTCCTTAGAGAAGGTATCTATTCAGGTCCTCTCCCCATTTTCCTTTTGGCTTTTTGTTATTTTGCTATTGAGTTGTATGAATTCTCTATGTGTTTTAGATGCCAACCTTTTATCAGATACATGATTTGCAATTTTTTCCCCATTAGGTAGGTTGCCTTCATTTTGTTCATGGTTTCCTTTGCTGTGCAGAAGATTTTTAGTTGGATATAGTCCCACTTGTTTATTTTTGCTTTCATAATTTTTGCTTGTGGTGTCAAATCCCAGAAATTATCACCAAGACAGATGTCAAGGAACTTACTGCCTATGTTTTCTTCTAGGAGTGTTATGGTTTCAGATCTGAAAGTTTTTAGTCCATTTTGAGTTGATCTTTGTGTATGGTGTGAAATACGGATACAGTTTCATTCTTTTGCTGGCAGTTGGCCATTTTCCCCATTTATGGAGACAGTCCTCCCACCCCCACCCCCCACACACATATTCTTGGCTCGTTTGTTGTAAATTATTTGACTGTATATATGTGGGTTTATTTCTGGGCTCTCTGGTCCCATCGATCTATGTGTCTGTTTTGATTGTGATAGCTTCATAATATACTTTGAAATTAGGAAGCATGATGCCTCCAGGTCTGTTCTTAAGATTATTTTATTTATTCAGGGTCTTATGTGGTTCTGTAAAAATAATTTAGTATTGTTTGTTTTATTTCTGTGAAAAACGCCATTGGAATTTTGATAGCAATTGCATTGAATATGTAGATTGTTTTGGGTTGTATAGATATTTTGATAATATTCTTCTAATCCATGAACTTGGAATATCTTTCCATTTATTTGTGTCATCTTCAGTTTTTTTCCGTCAGTTTCCTACAGTCTTCAGTGTACAGGTCTTTCACCTCCTTGGTTAAATTTCTTCCTTGTTATTTCAATCTTTTTGATGAAAGTGAAATAATTAGTTTCTCTTTCTGGTATTTCTTTAGTATATAGAAATGCAGCAGATTTTTACATATTGGCTTTTGTATCCTGGAACTTTTACTAAATTCATGTATTCTAACAGTGTTTCGGTGGAGTCTTATATCTGAAAGATATGACAGTTTTACTTTTTCTTTTCCAATTTGGATGCCTTTTATTTGCTTTCTTTCCTAATTGCTCTGAATAGGACTTCCAATACAATGAATGAAAGTTGAGAGGACATCCTATTTTGTTCATGATTTTAGAGGACAAGTTTTCAGTTTTTCACTGCTGAGTATGATGTTAGCTGTAGGCTTGTCATATATGGTCTTTATTATGTTGAGGTATCTTTCTCTTTATATCCACTTTGAGAGTTTTTATTATGAATGGATGTTGAATTCTGTCAAATGGTTTTCTGCATCTATTGAGTTGATCATAAGATTTTTATCCTTTATTTTGTTAATTTGATGTGTCCCATTGATAGATTTGTAGATGTTCAAGCATCCTTGCATCCCTGGAATTAATCTCACTTGATCATGGTGTGTAGGAGAAGGCAATGGCATCCCACTCCAGTACTCTTGCCTGGAGAATCCCATGGATGGAGGAGCCTGGTGGGCTGCAGTCCATGGAGTTGCTAAGAATCAGACACGACTGAGTGACTTCACTTTCACTTTTCACTTTCACGCATTGGAGAAGGACATGGCAACCCACTCCAGTGTTCTTGCCTGGAGAATCCCAGGGACGGGGGAGCCTGGTGGGCTGCCGTCTATGGGGTCGCACAGAGTCGGACACGACTAAAGTGACTTAGCAGTAGCAGATCATGGTGTGTGATTGTTTAATCTATTGTTGAATTTGGTTGGCTAATTTTTTTGGTGATTTTAATTTATTTTCATCAGGGATAGTGGCCTGTGATTTTCTCTTCTTGTTATGTCATTGTCTGAGTTTGGTATTAGGGTAATGCTGGCTTTGGGAAATAAATTTGGACATGTTTCTCCTTCTTTCATTTTATGGAAGAGAGTTGTATTAAATCTTCTTTAAATTTTTGGTAGAATTCACCAGTGAAACCATTTGGTCTTGAACTGTAGTTTTTTGGGAGGTTTTTGATTACTGATACGATCTCCTAGTATTACTAGTAATTGGTCTGTTTGGATTTTCTATTTCTTCCTGCAGTCTTGGTAGCCTGTATACTTCTAGGAATTTATCCATTTCTTCTGTGATGTCTGGCTTATGCCAGTACTCCAAGAATGATGGATACATGTCAGTAAGACATAGAATCCAGCTTAAGTGACTCCCACTAGTCAAATCTCCTAGTATTACTAGTAATTGATCTGTTTGGATTTTCTATTTCTTCCTGCAGTCTTGGTAGCCTGTATACTTCTAGGAATTTATCTATTTCTTCTGTGATGTCTGGCTTATGCCAGTACTCCAAGAATGATGGATACATGTCAGTAAGATATAGAATCCAGCTTAAGTGACTCCCACTAGTCTAAGCTGGGACATCTTGAGCATCAAAATAATGATAATGATAGTGTCAGATATAATCCATTAGTGAGAGAAAACTTTAAGTCCTGCTGCTACTGCTAAGTCACTTCAGTCGTGTCTGACTATGTGACCCCATAGACGGCAGCCCACCAGGCTCCCCCGTCCCTGGGATTCTCCAGGCAAGAATACTGGAGTAGGTTGCCATTTCCTTCTCCAATGCAGGAAAGTGGAAAGTGAAAATTGAAAGTGAAGTCGCTCAGTCGTGTCCGACCCTCAGCGACCCCATGGACTGCAGCTTTCCAGGCTACTCTGTCCATGGGATTGGTATAATTAAAGGGCAAAGAAGGAAAATGTTTTCCTCATAATTGTTTGCCAATTAATAAAGAAGGATGATAACCATCACTGTAATAATTGGTTCAGGTAAAAACTATCATCATTGGTTTTAGATGCATTGAAAGTTTGAGATACTGCCTCTTTATGGAGTCTCAACATATATTCTTAAAAACTACTAATTAATCACAAAGGGCAAAGTGGCAATCTTATTGTGGAGAAACCAGGGAAGCATCTTATGTTAACTTGAAGTTAACATCCCCATGTTGGGACAAATAATGTGTGGCTCCTGATATGATACTCCTTGGAGGACCAATATTACTTCTCTGATATTCCTTTGAGAACTGCATAGCCCAAATCTAACATGAAGAAATACCATGATTAATGCAACACCAGACAAACCCAAATTAACAGACATTCTACATAATAAGCAGCCTCTATTCTTCAATAGTATGAAATTCATGAAAGACATAGGTTATAGATCTGCTCCAGGTTAAAGAATACTAAAGAGTCATGACAGCTGATGGCTGTTTCTGATCCTGGCTCACTCATTTTCTGTCCTGTGCTCACATCATTCACATAGCGTATATTACTATTAGTAGTATTGAGTCATTGAGGTTTGTACCAAGGTTATGAAAGACAGAATCTTTATTTTTGTTGTTCAGTCTTTGTCTGACTCTTTGTGACCCCATGGACTGCAGTACTTCCTGTCCTTCACTGTGTCTCAGAGTTTTCTCAAACTCATGTCCCTTGAGTCAGTGATGCCATCCAACCGTCTCATCTTCTGTCACCCCCTTCTCCTACTGCCCTCAGTCTTTCTCAGCATCAGAGTCTTTTCAAATGAGTCAGTTCATTGCATCAGGTGGCCAAACTATTGGAGTTTTCAGCTTCAACATCAGTCCTTCCAATGAATATTCAGGACTGATTTCCTTTAGGATGGACTCGTTGGATCTCCTTGCAACCAAGAGACTCTCAAGAGTCTTCTCCAACACCACAAATCAAAAGCATCAGTTCTTTGGCACTCAGCTTTCTTTAAAGTCCAACTCTCACATCATACATGACTACTGAAAAAACCATAGCTTTGACTCTACAGACTTTTGCTGGCAAAGTAATGTCTCTGCTTTTTAATATGCTCTCTAGATTGGTCATAGCTTTTCTTCCAAGGAGCAAGCATCTTTTAATTTCATGGCTGCAGTCACCATATGCAGTGATTTTGGAGCTCCTCAAAATAAAGTCTCTCACTGTTCACATTGTTTCCCCATCTATTTGCCATGAAATGATGGGACCGGATGCCATGATCTTAGTTTTCTGAATGTTGAGCTTTAAGCCAACTTTTAAACTCTCCTCTTTCATCACTTTCCTGTTTTTAAGGAAATATCACAAGGTATTCAGGAGTAAATGAGCATGATATTTCAACTTATTCTCAAATGATTTATGAAATGTATACATACATATATACATAGAAAAGCAAAGAAGCAAATTATAATAATTGTGGAATCCGATCAAACCGTATATAGAATTTCTTGCAGCATGTTGAAATTTTTAAGAAATTACATTAAAACAAAAACAATGTGGCACAGATCTGAGTACGTAAGATAGTAGATAGGCTTATAACAAGAACCCTGTGGCGTTTGCTGTCTCTGGTGATGGGCAGAGTGGATGGTTGTGGAGGACACTCCCTCAGCAACCTGGGGCAGAAGACAGTCAAGGAGGAAGTAAAATCCTCCCTTGTTTCAGAAAAGCTGAGGTAGGAGGCAGGAGGATCTGACCATCACGTTGCTTAGTGATCACTCCACAGGATATGTAGTAAGATGTACTAGGTAAAGAGCTATTAGAAATCTTAGAAAGCCAGGGAAGAGTTTTCTTGCTGTATAATTTGGAATTTCTGGTGTGTTCTACTTGGTATTTGGTTTTCTCATGATAAATAGAATGTTCATTAAACTAAAATTTTAATAAATTGAACTTTATTGACCTTGCTTCTCCCTTAACCCCTGGCAACCACTGATCTTTTTATTGTCTCCATAGCATCGAATACTGTATGGTTGGATTATACACCTTGTGGCCTTTTCAGATTGGCTTTTACCCCTAGTTATGTGCATTCAGGGAGCGCTAGTGGTAAAGAACCTCCCTGCCAATGCAGGAGACATAAGAGATGCAGGTTCAACCCCTGGGTTAGGTAGATCCTCTGGAAGAGGGCATGGCAGTATTCTCCAGTATTCTTGCCTGGAGAATCCCATTGACAGAGGAGCCTGGAGGGCTACAGTCCACAGGGTCACAAAGAGTCAGATATGACTGAAGTGACTTAGCATGCACACATGCAATGTGCATTCAAGTTTCCTCCAAGTGTTTTTCATGGCTTGATTGCTCATTGCTTTTTAATGCTGAATAATGTTCTTTTGGATGGATGGATGGATGTACCACAGTTGGTTTATTCACTCAGTTACTAAGGGGTATCTTGATTGCTTCTCAGTTTTGGCAGTCATGAATAAAGCTGCTGTAAACATCTATGTGCAGGTTTGGATGAATAAAAGTTTTCACTTTCTTTGGGTAAATACTGAGGAGTATGACTGCTGGATCATATCAAAAGAGTGTTTAGTGTTGTAAGAAACTGCCAAACTCTCTTCCAAAGTGTCTGTCCCATTTTGTGTTCCCACCAGCAATCCATGAGAGTCGGCATTCCTCTACACCCTTGTCAGCATTTGGTGTTGTCAGTGTTCGAGACTGTGACCATTCTAATTGTTGTGTGGTGGTATCTCATTTTTTAAAATTTCAATTCCCTAATGACATCTGATGCTCATTTGCTGTTTATCTTTGGTGAGATGTCTGTTCAGGTCTTTTGCTCTTTTTGAAATTGAATTGTTCATTTATTAATGGTTGAGTTTTCAGTTTCTTTGGATATTTTGGATAACAATCCTTTATCAGATATGTCTTCTGTAAAGATTTTCTCCAAGTCCGTGATTTGTCTTCTCATTCTCTTGAGACTTTACCCTTTTCATCAAATTAAAATGCAAAGAAGGAAATTTGATCCACAATTCAAAATATCTATTAAAGCAATCCAGTTCCTACAAAAAATATATAAATGTTCCTGCTTTTAAGAGCATAAATGAATTTATCCCAAAGTCCGCAGTAACGGAGCTCTTTTTTTGGTACTAATAATTAAAAAGTGCACCTACTACAGGCTTCTCTCTCCTACCCACCAAACCGTGTAATGTCCCATCTTTATTTTGAAGAGAACTTGAAACCTTAAACACTGTGTATTCAGATTATAAAGCAGGAAGATATTCTTAGTAATAGAATGGATATGAGAAATTAGGGTCCTAAGCTAGTGCCTAGAGGCCCATTAATGGTAGCAGTAAATAATACGCATGTGTCCAAAAGGGGCTCCGAGAGTGCAGCAATGACAACTAGGCCTCCCCAGCTCATTCTGCACAGAGACATTGGCAGCTGGTTGAGAAAGTAAAGCGTGTCACTTGAATTCATTTTCCAGATCACAGATTCACACAGTTGAGCACACCATGCCAAGTAAGATGGGGAGCCAGTGTGGTGGTGCTGGCATGTGTGTGCCAGAGACAATTTCTCTCTCTCTCTCTGTCTTTTAAGATTCATTTATTTATTTTTGGCGGGGTCAGTTGTTGCTGCACTCGGGCTTTCTCTGGCCGAGGCCAGCAGGGGCTATTCTTCGTTGTTCAGTGCAGGCTCCTCGTTGCACTGGCTTCTCCTGTTGTGGAGCACATGCTCTAGGTGTTCAAGCTTCAGTAGTTGCAGCTCGCCTGCTCGAGAGTGCTGGCTCAGTAGCTGTGGCTCACGGGCTTGGCTGCTCCATGGCATGTGGGATCTTCCTGGACCAGGGATCAAACCAGTGTCCCTTGCATTGCAAGGCAGAGTGTTAACCACTGGACCACCAGAGACGCCCCCTAGAGAGAAATTCTCCCCCAAGTTGCATAAGGAGACGTCACTGTTCACTCCTCTGCTAACAAGCCTTCAAGCAT
This sequence comes from Oreotragus oreotragus, assembly GCA_006410675.1. Lineage (NCBI taxonomy): Eukaryota > Metazoa > Chordata > Mammalia > Artiodactyla > Bovidae > Oreotragus > Oreotragus oreotragus. The sequence goes on from SJYX01003269.1 coordinate 266,088, forward strand.
GTAAGGTGCTCTATAGCCACTGAATTCTGCCTGCTGGCCTGCTCTTTAGCAGTGTAGAGATCCCTTCCTGTTCCACTCTTTCCCTCTGCTCTTTGTTTCTTTCCTCTCTCCCCTTGTCCGTTCTTTCCTCTCTTTCCCACCCTCCCTCTTTTTCTTTCTTTCTCTTGCTCTCTCCCTCCGTTCTTCTTTTTCCCTTCTCCTCATCTCTCCCCTCTTTTTCCTCTCCCTTCCCTTCCTCCATCCCTCCGTCTTTATCCTTCTCTTCTCCATATTTAATTAATAGGAGGGGAAGGAAGAGGAAATGGAGCTTCTTGCTGAAAACCTGTTTCAAAAATCTCTGCCTCTGTGTTTCCTCTGGCATTAGTTTACAGTTCATGGGGTGGGTTTCTGTTCACAATCACTGCATGAAATGTTCTAGGTCTTCTCCCAAAACCTTGTAGGAAATACACCTCCCCATCATGCAGATTGATGTCTATATGATCTTTCAGTATAGATCCATGATATCACACTGATGTACCAGCAGAAACATCTTTGAGCCCCTTGATCATCAAAGTCCTTGACAAGTTAACCTCCCCATGGAATTTGTAATAGAAGTCACTTTACCAACAGTTAGAAGCAAAGCTGATGTCCATTGAAGTTATTGTATTGAATCAATAACTTCGATGAGATGCTTTGTGCCTTTAGAGAAAGACAGGAAAGCCAAGTGGTAAGTTCACTTCCACTGAGTTCTTCTGGCTGTTTGAGCTTTGATAGGAGGTGCAATTCAGGCAACTTAGGTGAACTTCTCTAGAGAGAAAACTGAGGACTTTGAGAGTTGTCAGCACACCTTGAATAGTGATGTATCACTGCTAGTTTGAGTAAAGAACATCTAGGCCACACCCTCAGGCATCTCCCTCTTTACCAGCAGAAGGGTACTTTGTAGAAACTGTCTCTCTGCTATACTTGTTGGAGTAGAACACCAGGTAACAGGGTCAGTACAGAAGCCAGCTTTGTTCTCCCCATAGCTCTGTCATGTTTTGGGAAGTACAGGAAGAAATAAATATCTCTGAATTACAGGCTTAAGCCAGGAAGCTGTAGTGTTTTTTTTTTTTTTTTTTTGGATAACTAGCATAAGGGCCCAGTCTTGCTGCAACTTGTAATTTGGACTACATTAGCAGGGACTTGTAAATGACAGTGTCCAAAGCCTTGGCACAAGACCTTGGGGCAGGATGTAGGTCAAAAGGTGATGCCTTAGTAATTAAGTTACCTTACATCTTATGTTTATGGTCACATCAAATTCTGCATGAGTATCTGACAATAATGAAAGGCCTGGTCTTTGATACTCCATGATAATTACGAACACTTACCACCATATTGTTGAATCTGTATCAGAACATAGGTTTAAAAAATGTTTATTGCATCCTTAAAACGTGGCAAAGAGCCAACTGCCCAATTCCCTTCTGGCCTCCCAGACCCTCCCCAACCCCAAGTTTCTATCTGCAGGGCAGTTGGTACCCAAACAGGTATCACTTGCCTAAGGAGATGGTAGATGAAGGAAAGTTACACAGCTCAAAATAGCCTGGAGTTAAAACTCCCCTCAGGTCCTCCCCACCATTCTATGCAAAGCAAAGAACTCTCTGACTCGAAGGAAAAATGGACATTAAGGTTGATTACGCTCAGCTCCCAGTCAGTCCCAGCCTCTGGTGGATCTCCAAAATTCCTTGCCCCAGCCATTTAAGAGAGAACCACTCCGAACAACCTTGGAGAACAACAGGCCCCCTTAAGACAGTAGATTTCCACATATACCTATATATACTTACTCTTTTCTTGGGTTAGTGCAGCAGCTCACTAATCTGACTGCTGCCGCTTATTGCCTCATTAAAGGTGATCTGTTCCTGTAAAGTGCCGGTCTCATTCTTTTTCCAAACCTCGCCTTCTCTAACTTCCTTACCCTACAGTAGACATGAGAAAGAGGTGAACTCAGTTACTCAACTGTGACCACCAGAGAGAATTTTCCTCACATGCAAATGATAGACCCAGATCAAAAATGTAAAATGTTGTGTGTCACACTCAATGTATAGAAATTGCTTGGTTTTACTGAGTAAACCCTTGAAAGGTATTTCTCTAATACAACTGTCCTTAATGATTACTGCCCCTTACCCGCCTCATGACAAAATGACGGTCAGTATCATGTAGGTAGCAGTGTGTTGAGTTTCTTTCAAAGTAGGAGTGAATCAGACGACTCCTAGCAGGGCTTCATGGAAACCCTCCACTCTTAGTAAAAGCCCAACTTTCCCTCACTGAGAACTCTTCAAGCAGAGCACATGTGGCCTTGAAGAAATGTGCACATCATCTGTTTCTTCCTTCAGTCAGGTTGGAATGTGTTACTTTGGCCTCTATCTGCTGAGTCTTATGAAGTATCTCCAGGGGTTTTTAAGGCCAGACAAAAAAAATGCTCTGAAGGTGGATGAAAGCAAAGTCTGCATAGGAAACCCCAGCACAAGGCAGAGAGCATTTTCTGTATCTAAAGGTAGTCTGCTTTGTTGCTTCTGAACAAGGCTCTGGGAGGAAGAGAAGTGTGGGCTGCCTTCCAAATGGTAACGACCATTGCATCCAACCCTTACAGGCATGAGCTCCTCATTGGTGGAGCATCTTGTCAGCCATGAGAAAAGAACCGGAAGACCCGGTCTTCTGAACTGCTACCTATACCTCCTAAGATTCCTTTTTTTTTTTTTTTTTCCCCTTAAGAAAGAAAGTGAAGTCGCTCAGTTGTGTCCGACTCTTTGCGACCCGTGGACTGTAGCCCACCAAGCTCCTCTGTCCCTGGGATTCTCCAGGCAAGAATACTGGAGTGGGTTGCCATTTCCTTCTCCATTTTTTTTTTCCCTTTAGCAGTGAAAATGTTTTGTATTGGAGTATATAGCTGATTAACAGTGTTGTGGTAGTTTCAGGTGAAGAGCAAAAGGACTCAGCCATGCATACATGGATCCATTTCTCCCCGAAACCCCCCTCCCATCCAGGCTGGCACATAGCATTGGACAGAGTTCCATGTGCTATAAAATAGGAGCTTGTTGGTTTTCCCATTTAAATATAGCAGTGTGCACATTACCTTCCCAAAAGTCCCTAAGTGTGCCTTCCACCTGGTGGCCATAAGTTCATTTCCTAAGTGTGAGAGTCTCTTTCTGTTTTGTAAGTGTGTTCATTTGTATTATTTATTTTTAGATTCCACATATAAGGGATGTCATATGATTTCTCCTTCTCTGACTTATTTCACTCTGTATGACACTCTTTAGGTCCATCCATGTTTCTGCAGGGGAAGGCAATGGCACCCCACCCCAGTACTCTTGTCTGGAAAATCCAATGGACGGAGTAGCCTGGTGGGCTGCAGTCCATGGGGTCACTAACAGTCGGACAGACTGAGTGACTTCACTTTCACTTTTCTCTTTCAAGCATTGGAGAAGGAAATGGCAACCCGCTCCAGTATTCTTGCCTGGAGAATCCCAGGGACGGGGGAGCCTGGTGGGCTGCCGTCTATGGGGTCACAGAGTCGGACACGACTGAAGTGACTTAGCAGCAGCAGCAGCATGTTTCTGCAAATGGCATTATTTCATTCTTATAGTGGCTGAGTAATGTTCCATTGCACATATGTACAGCGTCTTCTTTATGCATTTGTCTGTCGATGACAGTTCAATTCAGTTGACTCGCTCAGTTATGTCCGACTCTTTGCAACCCCATGAATCACAGCACGCAGGCCTCCCTGTTCATCATCAAATCCTGGAGTTCACTCAAACTCACATCCATCAAGTCGGTGATGCCACCCAGCCATTTCATCCTCTGTTGTCCCCTTCTCCTCCTGCCCCCAATCCCTCCCAGCATCAGAGTCTCTTCCAATGAGTCAACTCTTCGCATGAGGTGGCCAAAGTACTGGAGTTTCAGCTTTAGCATCAGTCCTTCCAAAGAACACCCAGGGCTGATCTCCTTCAGAATGGACAGGTTGGATCTCCTTGCAGTCCAAGAGACTCTCAACAGTCTTCTCCAACACCACAGTTCAAAAGCATCAATTCTTCGGCGCTCAGCCTTCTTCACAGTCCAACTCTCACATCCATACATGACCACAGGAAAAGCCATAGCCTTGACTAGATGGACCTTAGTTGGCAAAGTCATGTCTCTGCTTTTGAATATGCTATCTAGGATGGTCCTAACTTTCCTTCCAAGGAGTAAGCGTCTTTTCATTTCATGGCTGCAGTCACCATCTGCAGTGATTTTGGAGCCCCCCAAAATAAAGTCTGACACTGTTTCTACTGTTTCCTCAAATATTTCCCATGAAGTGATGGCACCAGATGCCATGATCTTTGTTTTCTGAATGTTGAGCTTTAAGCCAACTTTTTCACTCTCCTCTTTTCACCTTCATCAAGAGGCTTTTTAGTTCTTCACTTTCTGCCATAAGGGTGGTGTCATCTGCATATCTGAGGTTATTGATATTTCTCCCAGCAATCTTGATTCCAGCTTGTGCGTCTTCTAGCCCAGCATTTCTCATGATATACTCTGCATATAAGTTAAATAAGCAGGGAGACAATGTACAGCCTTGACATACTTTTTCCTATTTGAAACCAGTCTGTTGTTCTATGTCCACTTCTAACTGTTGCTTCCTGACCTGCATATAGGTTTCTCAAGAGGCAGGTCAGGTGGTCTGGTATTCCCATCTCTTTCAGAATTTTCCACAGTTTATTGGGATCCACACAGTCAAAGGCTTTGGCATAGTCAATAAAGCAGAAACAGATGATTTTCCTGGAACTCTCTTGCTTTTTCCATGATCCGGTGAATGTTGGTAATTTGATCTCTAGTTCCTCTGCCTTTTCTAAAACCAAGTTGAACATCTGGAAGTTCATGGTTCACATACTGCTGAAGCCTGGCTTGGAGAATTTTGAGCATTACTTTACTAGCGTGTGAGATGAGTGCAATTGTGCAGTAGTTTGAGCATTCTTTGGCATTACCTTTCTTTGGGATTGGAATGAAAACTGACCTTTTCCAGTCCTGTGGCCACTGCTGAGTTTTCCAAATTTGCTGANGTTCACATACTGCTGAAGCCTGGCTTGGAGAATTTTGAGCATTACTTTACTAGCGTGTGAGATGAGTGCAATTGTGCAGTAGTTTGAGCATTCTTTGGCATTACCTTTCTTTGGGATTGGAATGAAAACTGACCTTTTCCAGTCCTGTGGCCACTGCTGAATTTTCCAAATTTGCTGACATAGTGCGTGCAGCCCTTTCACAGCATCATCTTTCAGGATTTGAAATAGCTCAACTGGAATTCCATCACCTCCACTAGCTTTGTTCATAGTGATGCTTTCTAAGGCCTGCTTGACTTCACATTCCAGGTTGTCTGGCTCCAGATGAACATTTAGGTTGCTTCTATGTCTTGGCCATTGTAAACAGTTGTAACACTGTTATATTGTAAACATTGCAATGAACATTGGGGTGCATATATCTTTTGGGGCCATGTTTTTTCTCTGAATATATGCCCAGGAGTCGGATTCCAGGGTCCTATGGTAGCTCTCGGAGAAGGCGATGGCACCCCATTCCAGTACTCTTGCCTGGAAAATCCTATGGACGGAGGAGCCTGGTAGGCTGCAGTCTGTGGGGTCGCGAAGAGTCGGACATGACTGAGCAACTTCACTTTGACTTTTCACTTTCCTGCATTGGAGAAGGAAATGGCAACCCACTCCAGTGTTCTTGCCTGGAGAATCCCAGGGACGGGGGAGCCTGGTGGGCTGCCGTCTATGGGGTCGCACAGAGTCGGACTCGACTGAAGCGACTTAGCAGCAGCAGCATGGTAAGCTCTATTCTTAGTTTTCTAAGGAACTGCCTTACCTTTCTCCACAGTGGCTGTACCGATTTACATTCCTGCCGACAGTGCAGAGGGTTCCTTTCTCTCCATACCCCCTCCAGCAAAAAATGCCTTTATTTTTAGATTTTCTTTTCCTTTTTTTTTTCTTTCTGATGATAATTTTTTCTTTTACTTTATTTTACTTTACAATACTGTATTGGTTTTGCCATACATCAAATGAATCCGCCACGGGTGTACAACTGATCCCAACCCTGAACCCCCGTCCAAAGATGTTGTACTTTAAAGTATTTTACTTCAATTGTGAAAATTTAAAGGTGGAAAATTGCTTAGGATGAAAAGAACCACCTTTAAATATTACAAACAAAGCAACATGTCTTGTTTGAATTCAGTACATGAAGATCGAGTTTTTTCAGTGTTATTTAATGAGCTTACAGAGATGACAAAGACGCTGCTTTTTGGAACTTCAGCATAGTGAATGGTCACCACCCCCCCCATCCCAGTGAAGCATTCAGTTCAGTTCAGCTCAGTCGCTCAGTTGTGTCTGACTCTTTGCAACCCCATGAATCGCAGCACGCCAGGCCTCCCTGTCCATCACCAACTCCCAGAGTTCACTCAGACTCACGTCCATCGAGTCTGTGATGCCACCCAGCCATCTCACCCTCTGTCGTCCCCTTCTCCTCCTGCCCCCAATCCCTCCCAGCATCAAAGTCTTTTCCAGTGAGTCAACTCTTCGCATGAGGTGGCCAAAGTACTGGAGTTTCAGCTTTAGCATCACTCCTTCCAAAGAAATCCCAGGGCTGATCTCCTTCAGAATGGACTGGTTAGATCTCCTTGCAGTCCAGGGGACTCCCAGTCTTCTCCAACACCACGGTTCAAAAGCATCAATTCTTCAGCACTCAGCCTTCTTNCACCGAGAGGGCTTCACCCTGGCCCTCAAGCTGAGCGGTCTCTGTGTCTTTACAGCAGTTTTCTGTCCTTCCTCTTGAATCCCGTTTCCCAGGGACAAAAGCCCAACCTCTCACGTGGGGGCCAAGAACTGTTAGAGCTAGGTCCCTCCTCCTCACTAGCTTGCAAGTGTCCACACCTTTCTTGGGGGGAGGTATGTATGGCGGGAGGGAGTGGGTTTGGGATCCGAGAGTCACAGTTTTTGGAGTAGGACGTCCTCTTTATCAGTGCTCATCTCTGCATTTGAAAATATTAGTCTGCTGACTCCCACGCTAGTTGGGGACTCCAGGAAGCCAGGAGATTCGAGTTCAGTGAGTGCTAGGAACTTAGTAAAATATTATTCAAACAATATTGGGACAGACCAGGGAGCTAAAGTTGGGGGGAATGAGAGTAACACCTACTGAGCACAACTAGGTGCCAGCACCCTCTGCTTCAGAGCCAGCCCGGACAAACTCGGCGTGTGGGACGGCTTCCAGGGGAGATTCCAGTCCTGGTGTCCTGGCCTCTACCAATGCATGTGGGGCTTGGTGCCAAATAATAATGAAAACGATGGCAGATGCCTGCAGCACTTATTTTATGCCCAATTCTAAGGGATTTGCATTTAAGAATCATATAAGGACCATAACATTAAAAAAATATTTAAGAACCGTAACAGTCCCAAAGAAGTGCTGGTTTTGCCACAGTTTATGGATGAAGAAGCTGAAAGCACTTGCCTGAGTACCTGTGTTAAGCCCTGCCCAATCTGACCGAGTTAGTCAGTGGAGGTTTGAATCTGATTCTGTGATTTCACCCCTCGAGCAGAGCCAGTGAATAGTGACAGCCATGTCTCTGGTCCGGAAGTGCCCGCCTCCCAAGGAACTTGCTTTTGGCCGTAAGCCTGCAAGATGTGGGCTCCCAGGCTGATCAGGCTGTAGTTGGGTGTGGGGGGCAGGTGAAGCCTTCCTCACAGTCAGTTGTGGTTTTGATGAATGATAATGCTAACTGAGGCATTGCCTGTGACCTGGTAGGATCCAGACAAGGGGCCCAGAACAGGTGCAGCTTTAGGGTCTCTGAGACTGGCCATGATTTTAGCGTGGTTTCAGTTGAGTTTGGGAATTTCTCTCCAGGAGACAAATTAGCAGTGGTGAAGACCAGGCACCCTGCATCAGACAGGCTTGCTTCCATTGCAGCTCTACTGCTTGAGGGTTGCAGACTTTAGGCAGATTCCCTAACCGTTCCTCATTTGACAAATGGGCATACTATAATACCCATGATAGCCACAATAATCTGCTGGAGAAAAGAAAGAACTCTACGAGGAGAGACAGGTCTCTTTCTGGAACCTGGTGAGGACCTTCAAGGTGGCTGTATGAACCTCCTACAGGAAGTGCTATCTGTTTTAGCTGGCAGAATCCAGAAACTGACTGTGGGAGAGCTGAATCCCCAGAAACTGACATCTCATGCCCACCAAGTCCCTACAGTAAAGGTTCCCAAACACTGTCACTTTACCATGTCCTGAGTGTCTCACTTGATTTTTTCATGGAGTCCCTCGGTCACCCAACAGTTCCATAGTAAATAGTTAGACATAAACAATGTAAGAAATGCTTGTGTTTTAATACTTCAGTAGTCATTTGAAAAAATAATATAGAGATATTGGAAGATACAAAACCATTTTATTCTTAAATGACCACAGTCGCTTGCCGGTGGGGTGTGTGCACCACTTCTCAAAAGTTGGAATCCGACTGGACATCGTCACCTTCATTTCCTGTTTGGCACTGATTTTCACTGTGGTACTTGCTTTTTATCATGGCAGCTGCCAAAAATCCAGCTGTGCAAAGAGATTATGTCATCGAAAGGAATGTAGTGCAATCTGAACGGCCTCAAGCTAGCAGCTTGCCAGTTGTCTGACAGATGTCCAGTGTCTCTGTCTTTCCCTCAAAGTTCTATCTTTCATGGCACCCCTGAGTTTGCTGCAGTGCCTGGGCCCTACATCAAAGAAAGGATCTTGTTAGATTCTGACTGAGGATGCGTACAAGGACAGGGAAGAAGGTGTGTGAGGTTGGGGGTGCCTGTAACTCCCCCTCCCCTTTGCTCTACTCTGTTGCCAGGTTGGTCCCATGGTAGCTAAGGAGAAGATGGAAAATAAAAACAAAATGGGTGTGGGTGGTGGGCAGAATCAAATTAGGAAGATACATCACACCCAAGAGGAATGACAGAAGCCTATGGCAAGGAGGCAGACCTAGCTTTGGGGGATGAACTCTTAAAACCAGGCAGCCAAAAAGTAAAGGTCTAGGTCTTGACTCATGCATGGTCTCAGAGGGCGTTATGGGAAGCTGGGTTTTCTTGCTCTAATGCAGGCATCCGACAGAAGCTTTGTCAGAGGACTCACAGCAGCCCCAACTAAGCACTGGCCCCATCTTGGGAAGAGTCAGGCTTCCTTGGAAGAATACAGAGGAAAAAATTCCAAGGCTTCAGAGAACAGAATCGTAGTATCAGTCTATCCCACTTGGGAGCTGCCTACCCCACAGACTGATGTGTTACCAGGTCCCAGAGATTCTCCATTCTCAGTGGCCACTGAAAACAGGCTGATTAAAAAGCCCCCAGAAAAAAAGAGGGCTTCCCTGGTGGTGCAGATGGTAAAGAATCCACCTGCAGTGTGGGAGACTTGAGTTCAATCCTTGGGTTGGGAAGATTCCTTAAAGGAGGGCTTGGCAACCCACTCCAGTATTCTTACCTGGAGAATTCCCATGGACAGAGGAGCCTGGCGGGCTGCAGTCCAAGGGGTCGCAAAGAGTCGGACACGACTGAGTGACTAAGCACGCATGCTCACACAAAAAAAGGTGGTACGGTGGTTAAGACTCTGCACTCACCATGCAGGGACATGTTTGTTTGATCCCTGGCTAGAGAACTAAGATCCTGGGTGCCACTTGAAGCAATCAAAAATTAAAAAAAACAAAACAAAACAAACAAAAAAACTTCAAAGGGCTGATTAAAATTGGTGTTCTACATGTATATTTCAGGATAATAATCTCCTCTTTCAAGATTCTAACCTTAACCACACCTGCAGAATCCCCTTTTCTGTATAAGATAACATATGCACAGGTTCCAGGGATTAGAACGTGGGCTATTTGGGGCCATCATTCTGCTGACCATACTCGGGGACCAGAAAAAGGGTTCCAGGTTGGTGCGAGATCCCTCTAGCCACAGCAGGCTGGTCCTGTGGTGGAGCGCCCGGTAGGAGAGATGATAAAGTCTGCGTTTTATTGTCAGCTTGTTTTGTTAGTGAGAACTTGCCACCACCTCCTGCTGCCGTCCAAGCAGAGAGGAGAGGTGCTATTGCTCCTGATTTACATGAAGCAGTCATTCCTGGTCCCATGGCTCTGGGACCGGAGGGGACAGTGTGTGGACAAGCTGTCACAGCCTCGGGAGTGAAGGCTTGGGTCGGGAGGTATTTCTGTGTTTCACGAGATGATGCTGACTTTTTCATCTAGGAACCATCAGACCCTGTACGAATGTGTGTCTAGCTACTCCTCCCTCTTGGGGTCCCTTGAGGTTCTTTCTTGCCATCTGATCATAATTCAAGTCCATCTCCAGCCATCTGGAGCTATTTAATCAGTCTGAATCCCCAAAGGAGGGGAGGTCTCAAATGCTCACCTTCCAGGGATACCTTGGCCCCCAGCGAGTCAGCATCCTTTGATGGCAAGCAAAATAGAAGGGAATCTTTGTAAGACACTGGAAGCTGTGGGGTTAATGTGGGATGAAATTCGGTCCTGGAAACAAGCAGAAGCTGGGGTAGCTTGGAGGACAGAGCAGGGATTCAGGAGCAGTGTGATCAGGCCACTGCTGGATGCCTGTCTCCAGCCAGTCTCAGAGTCTTTGAGACTTTGCCTAGAATTTATATTCCAAGCATCCATTTGCCCTTTCTTGCACCACTTGCCTGTAATTTTGTTGGTTGAAGAGCAGGGGAAGCTCCGGATTATAGACCCAGCAGCTTGGTTGAAAGCAGCAGGCAACTGCTAAGTGGCAGTTTCTCTCACTAATAAGGAAATAATAAAAGAGTAGATTTTTATTTTCTTCCTAGTGGATGCTGTACCACAGAACTTGCTCACGAAAGCCCCATCTTGGGTTATTTTCCTGGTTCCTGAATGTGTAACTTAGGACATTTAAACACATGCTGAGTCATGTATCCCCATGTGAACAAGGATTATTACATGGGGAAGGGTTCAGATGGAGGCCAGGGAACCCGCTGGACTCTAAAAAACAAATACACTTGTCCAGTGTTTATCCAGACACTACTATGCCTCAGACGCTCCACAAGGGCTCAGGTCCACAGAAGTAACCAGAAGAACAGTAAGAATATGTAAGATAAGGAGGGGGTGGGGGAAGGGAGAGAAATAGGTGAGGGGGATAAAGAGGTCCAGACCTTCAGTTACAACATAAATGAGTCATGGGGCTGAAACATACAACTTGGGGAATACAGTGAATAATTATGTGATAGCTTTGGATTAACAGGTGACAGCTAGACTTATCATGGTGATTATTTTGAAATGTATACAAATATTGAATCACTATGTCGTATGCCATGAATTAACAGAGTACTGTAGATCAATCATACTTCAAAACCAAACAAACTCATAAAAGAAGAGATCAGATTTGTACTTACCAGAAGTGGGGGGTGGGAGGAAAATGAATTGGATGAATATAGTCAAAAGATACAATGTTCCAGTTATAAAATTAATAAGTACTAAGGATGTGATGTACAGCATGACAAGATAATTAACACTGCTGTACGCTATACATGAACGTTGTTAAGGGAATAAATTCTAAGAGTTTTTAGAATATTATCACAAGGGAAATATTTTTCTATTTTTTAACATTGTAAGTCAGATCATCATGCCATACACCTTAAACACATTCAGTTGCTGTTGTTCAGTCGCTCAGTCATGTCCGACTCTTCACGACCCCCTGGACTACACAGCACGACAGGCTTCCTCGTGCCTCACCATCTCCCTGAGTTTGCCCAAGTTTATGTCCGTCGAGTCGGAGATGCCATCCAATCATCTCATCCTCTGTCACCCTCTTCTCCTTCTGCCTTCAATGTTTCCCAGCATCAAGGTCTTTTCCAATGAGTCAGCTCTTCGCATCCAGCTCTTGTTGGAGTTTCGGCTTCAGGGCCAGTTCTTCTAAAGAGTATTCAGGGTTGATTTTCTCTAGGATTGACTGGTTTGATCTCCTTGCAGTCCAAGGGGCCCTCAAGAGTCTTCTCCAGCACCACAGTTCGAAAGCATCAGTTCTTCAAGGCTTTGCTTTCTTTTCTGTCCAGCTCTCACAGCTATACATGACTCCTGGAAAGACCTGTATGCCGATTATATCTCAATAAAACTGGGGGAAAGAGAAATAGATAAGGTGACACCGCTCAGGGCCCTGCCCAGGCAGGAGAGGGTGGTGATCTGAGCCGAGGCAGAAGCAGAGTTCGGATGGGAGGGGACAGTAAAGTTGAGAGGTGGCTGGAGAGTGGATTTGGACCAGATCCAGTGATGGCTGAAGATGAAGCTGGGAGGATGGTGGCTGCCAAGTTTTGGCTCCCCCTGGTGGTGCCATTCATGGAGGAGGAGACCCTTGAGAAGCAGCGCCTTGGGAAAGATGGATGATATTCAATGTGGGCTCTGTCGCATTTGCAGTATTTGGAGGTCACCCAAGTGGGTCTGAATCAGACAGGAAGACACTTGGATGCCTGAATCAGAGCTCAAGGCAGAGGGTCAGGTTGAAAATGGAGACTGGAGTTTCCATTTTACCCCACGGTTGGCGGGGGGGGGGGGGGGGGGGCCCCNTTCAGTCGCTGAGTCCTGTCTGACTCTTTGCAATCCCACACTAGGCTTCCCCGTCCTTCGCTATCTCCCAGAACTTGCTCAAACTCATGTCCATTGAGTCAGTGATGCCATCCAGCCGTCCCATCCTCTGTCACCCCATTTACCTCCTGCCTTCAATCTTTCCCAGCATCAGGGTCTTTTCCATTGAGTTGGTTCTTCACATCAGGTGGCCAAAGTATTGGAGTTTCAGCTTCAGCATCAGTCCTTCCAATGATATTCAGGACTGATTTCCTTTAGGATTAACTGGTTTAATCTCCTCGCTGTCCAGTGAACTCTTGAGAGTCTTCTCCAGCACCACATTTTGAAAGCATCAGTTCTTCAGTGCTCAGCCTTCTTCATGGTCCAATTCTCACATCTGTACACAACCACCAGAAAAACCATAGCTTTGATTATATAGACATTTGTCAGCAAAGCAATGTCTCTTCTTTTTAATATGCTGTCTAGGTTTGTCATAGCTTTTTTTCCAAGAAGCAAGCGTCTTTTAATTTTGTGGCTGCAGTCAGTGATTTTGGAACCCAAGAAAATAAAACCTATCACTGTTTCTACCTTTTCCCCAACTATTTGTCATGAAGTGATGGGACCAGATGCCATGATCTTAGTTTTTTGAACGCTGAATTTTAAGCCAGGTCTTTTCACTCTCTTCTTTCACCCTCATCAAGAAGTTCTTTAGTTCCTCTTGGCTTTCTGCCACTAAAGTGGTATCTGCATATCTGAAGTTGTTGATATTTCTCCTGGCAGTCTTGAGTCCAGTTTGTGAGTCATCCAGCCTGGCATTTCTCATGATGTACTCTACAGAGAGGTTAAATAAGCAGGGTGACAATATACAGCCTTGCCATACTCCTTTCCCAATTTTGAACCTGTCATTTGGTTCATGTCTGATTCTAACTGTTGCTTCTTGTCCTGTATACAAGCTTCTCAGGAGACAAGTAAGGTGGTCTGGTATTCCCATCTCCTTAAGCATTTTCCACAGTTTGTTGTGATCCACACAGGCAAAGGCTTTAGCATAGTCAACGAAGAAGAAGCAGATGTGTTTTTTTGGAATTCCCCTGCTTTTCCTATGATCTGATGGATGTTGGCAATTAGACCTCTGGTTTCTCTGCCTTTTCTAAATCCAACTTCTACATCTGGAAGTTCTCATGTACTCTCATGTACTACTGAAGCCTACCTTCAAGGATTTTGAGCATAATCTTCCTAGGATGTGAAATTAACTGTATTTAATCAAGGTGATGCTGGTCAGACCACTGATATCCAATTTCAAGATGACAGTCAGAGCTGACTGTCCTGTTTTTACATGTAGCCCCATCCCTCAGCCTATACAAGCTTTTGCCACTGGTTGTCAGTGGAGGGGAACTGGTTCTCGGACAGGAGTTGACCTTCACCCCTGTTAACTTCTTCCAAAATAAAGCAACCTTTCCTTTCCTATCAACTCTTTTGAGAATTGGTTTTCAAGCAGTGGAACCACCAGACCTGGATTCAGTAACAACTCCTAACTTCCTAAATATCCAGAGTCTGGATTTTTCAATGATGATATGTTTGTTTTATAAGTGATTTTTAGAGTTGTGAGCTTGATCTTTGTTAAAATATTAGCCTGATATTAAAATATTAGTTATAACATGTGTTTTATAATATATACATTGAAACTATTTTACTGAAAAAAAAAATCAGTGCTTTAGTCAGTTTTATTTAATATGTTTTAGAAACAGCAGCCAAAAAGAAAAATACAACTGTCTTTTCCCAGCAACCACGAGTTTCAGAAAACTAGCCAGTTTTGGTCTCAGCTGACATTCTGGGCAGGATCTCCCCCTTGGAGCAGGGGTTCGCGTCCTCTGACATTTGGTGCCTGGTTATCAATATGGCCACTGCTTTCCTTTGTTCCTGTCAGAGCTGACTTCCAGGAGCTTTATACCTTCACCCAGCAAGGCAGCAACTTGCCTTCCCTGCCCCGACTCGGGGTCTGGTCCTCGCGCTTCCAGCCACCTCAGCGATGACTCCGTACTTAGGAACTCTGGAGGGCCAGAGCGCAGCGGGTGTGACCAAGAGGGAAGGTGACGGGCACAGAAACTGCAGCAGCCTGCCACCTGCGGGAGGTTCGGGGGATCCAGTCGTCCTGAGTCTGGACCCACAGAGGAGGCACAAACCCTCATGGGTTTGTTCTGGATCAGGAAGGCAGCCTACACTTCCCTGGGTGCCCTTCTCGGGGCTGTTAGCCAAGGAAGATAAAGCTCCACTTCTGGGAGGCTGGGCGAGGCAAAGCTCCTTTGGCAGCTTTGAGCCACAGGATGACGTGAAATGGGCCACCAGCCCATCCTTGGGACCTTGGGACCTCAGTCACCCTGGAAATGTGGGTAACAGCTGAAGGATCATTCACTTAATACATATTCACCGGACGTCACCTATGTGCTAGGCCCTGTGCTGGCTGCTGGTGTGTGTGATTGTGTGTGTGTGTGTGTAATATGGAGTGCCTATTTATAATGAATAAAAACAGTATGAATGATGATGACAGCTAAATTTATTGAGCCTTTATTATGTCGCAAACCCTGTTCTAAGCATGGCGGCATGTTGTGTTTTTCTTTCTTTTAGTATCGTAGTGATTTTGTTTATGTATTTATTGAAGTAAGTTGCTCCACAATGTTGTGTTGGTGTTTTTGTTGTTGCTGTTTTAGTCACTAAGTCGTGTCCAACTCTTTTGCGACCCCGTGGACTGTAGCCTGACAGGCTCCTCTGTACATGGGATTTCCCAGGCAACAATGCTCGAGTGGGTTATCATTTCTTTCTCTACGGGCTCTTCCCCACCCAGGGATTGAACCCATGTCTCTTGCACTAGAAGGCAGATTCTTTACCGCTGAACCACTAGGGAAGCCGGTGTTGGTGGCATATTATCTTATTTAGTTCTGGTGATAAGCCTTGGAAGTCAGCAGATTCTATTATTATCTACTGTTCTGCAGCTGAGACAGAATAAGTAACTTGCTGAGGGCCACTGGGGCCACTGGCGAAATTAGAGCTCCATCAGATTGAGAGGTCTACACCTGTGACCATTTGCCTTCCATAACTTTAGTTCACAACCTCATGCATACATAAATAAAAATAATTGCCACCTCTGCTGAGCAGCAGAAAGGTACTGCAGAGGGAGCTGAGGTAGGAGAGTGAATGTGTTCAGACAGAGCGGTTGGGGGTCAGGGGGAGAGCTGGGAGGAGGAGGACTCCAGGAGCTAGAACAGTGGGTGCCGAGACCTGGAGGTGGGAAGGAGCCTGGCTTGTTGTAGGGTCAGGCGCGGGCCTCGATGGCTGGGGGAACAGGGGTCTGAGGGCCGGGGCAGGAGTCTGGGTTTTCCTTGAGGCACTGGTGTCTGTGCGTGTTGTGTGTATATATATATATAATATGAAAATCTAAAATTATCTTTTATTTATTTAAAATTTATTTTTTATTTAAATAACTAAAATTTATTTATTTATTTATTTTTGCCTGACACATGGGATCTTAGTTCCCTGTCCAAGGATTGAACCCATGCCCCTCACAATGAAAATGCAGAGTCTTCACTACCAGGCCTGCCAGGGAGGTCCTAGCCCTGGTATTATGAGTATGGTGGAGATGTGATTGGGTTTACATGTTAAGGTGATTCTGCATGGGCTGGAGGACATGCGAGGAAGGGGAGGCCTGTTGGAGTCCAAGACTGACGCTGGAGGAGAACGCTTGGGGGGACCTGGAGCAGGGTGGTGGCTGGGAGAGGCCTGAGGGCTGTTTAGAGAGATGTGTTGTAGGCAGGATCCTGGATGTAAATTTCATGTCAGGGGTGAGGGAGGTGTTCATGGATCAAAGGCTATTAATATAACTTCCGGATCTTCAAAATACTCCAATTGGAGTAGGGAGAAGTGGGGAGGGGGTTCAGTTCAGTTCAGTCGCTCAGTCGTGTCCGACTCTTTGTGACCCCATGAGTTGCAGCACGCCAGGCCTCCCTGTCCATCACCAGCTCCTGGAGTCCACCTAAACCCATGTCCATCGAGTCGGTGATGCCATCCAACCGTCTCATCCTCTGTCATCCCCTTCTCCTCCTGCCCTCAATCTTTCCCAGCAACAGGGTCTTCTCAAATGAGTCAGCTCTTCTCATCAGGTGACCAAAGTATTGGAGTTTCAGCTTTAGCATCAGTCCTTCTAATGAACATCCAGGACTTATCTCCTTTAGGATGGACTGGTCGGATCTCCTTGCAGTCCAAAGGACTCTCAAGAGTCTTTTCCAACACCACAGTTCAAAAGCACCAATTCTTTGGCGCTCAGCTTTCTTTATAGTCCAGCTCTCACATCCACACATGACCACTGGGAAAACCATAGCCTTGACTAGATGGACCTTTGTTGGCAAAGCAATCTCTCTGCTTTTTAATATGCTATCTAAATTGGTCATAACTTTCCTTCCAAGGAGTAAGTGTCTTTTAATGTCATGGCTGTAATCACCATCTGCAGTGATTTTGGAGCCCAGAAAAAAGAAAGTCAGCCACTGTTTCCACTGTTTCCCCGTCTATTTGCCGTGAAGCGATAGAACTGGATGCCATGATCTTAGTTTTCTGAAATGGGGCTGTGTGGGTGAAATAAGAGTGATGGCTGTGACGCTGGGCACTGGAGACAAAGGACTCTGTTGCGTCAATCTCTCTACTTTTGTGGTGCTTGAAATTTTACATAATTAATGCAAAGTTAAAAAGAAAAAAACAAGAAAAAGATTGCTATACAAGTGTCAAGTTTAAGCAAGAGTGCTGACTCTATTTCCTGAGATGGAAAAGATAGGGAGGAGCAGGGCTGGAGGG
The DNA here is from genome assembly GCA_006410675.1 of Oreotragus oreotragus. Lineage (NCBI taxonomy): Eukaryota > Metazoa > Chordata > Mammalia > Artiodactyla > Bovidae > Oreotragus > Oreotragus oreotragus. The sequence continues at coordinate 283,497 of SJYX01003269.1, forward strand.
GGTGAAGATCAGACATCCTCTTTCTTTTTTTTAATACATATTTTTAAAAGTTTATTTGGCTCTACTGGGTCTTAGTTGTGGCACACAGGATCTTTGATCTTTGTTGCAATTAGTTGCCCAACCAGGGATCGAACCTAGGCTCCCTGCATTGGGAGCACAGAGTCTTAGCCACTGGACCACCGGGGAAGCCCCTCAGGCACCCTCTGTGTGGCACCACTCTCTCTCTCTCTCTCCATCATAGAACAGAGACAGAGGCTTCCGGGATTTAGGGACAAAGTTCTGGTCCCCTTCCTCAGCCATTATTCTCCTTTTGAGAATGGTTTAGAACGGAGCATCCTGGTTCACTGTTGGTTCTCACGAAGTCCAAACACATGAACAGAACACAGCAGCCCAGCAGAGGGGAGCTGTCCAGTTACTCTCCATTAAGAGGTGGACGTGGGGATTTCCCTGGCATCCCAGGGGTTAAGACTCCGAGCTTTCACTGCAAGGGGGGCACAGGTTCAATCCCTGGTCAGAGAATTAAGGTCTTTCATGGTATGACCAAAAGCTAGAAAGAAAGAAAGAGATAGAACTGGGTTCAGAGCCTGTATCAGTTATCCACTGCATGTAACAAACCTCTCCAGAATGTAGTGGCTTGAAACAAGGATTCCTTATTTCTCACCAGTCTGTAGGTCAACAGTGTGAGCTGGGATCAGCTGGGGGGCATTCTTGGGGCTACAGTCCTCTGCGGCTCCACTGGGGCTGACCTGTCTGAAATGGCCTCACTCCTGTATCTGGAAGCTGATGCTGGCTCTTGGCCAGGGCGTGTGACCACTTACCTCTCAGGAGGTCAGGCTGGGCAGCTTCACTGCATGGTGGTCTCTGGGCTCCAGGAGAGTGTGGGTGGAAGCTGCAAGCCCTCTAGCAGCCCAGCCTCCAAAGTGGCGCAGCCTGACTTCTGCCACAATTTGTTGGTCAAGGCAAGTCATAGGTCCGCCCAGATCTAAAGAGCGAGGAAATAGATTCCACCTCTCAATGGGAGGCACTGCAGAGTTTGCATCCGTATTTAATCTGCTATAGGCCAGAGGGTCCCAATAAACGACCGAAGCATGTCATTCTGCCCCCAGTAGGCCCACATCTCATATACCACCACCTTCTCCCTGAAACAAGCATTATAAAACGGTTGGAGTTCAGGAATTCCCTGGCAGTCCAGGGGTTAGGACTCTGTGCTTTCACTGTTGGGGGGCCTGGGTTCAATCCCTGGTCAACGCCACAAGCTTCGAGGTGTGGCCAAAAAAAAAAAAAAAAAAAAAAATCTGTTGGTGTTCATTTTGCAGACCAGTCTGTAGACACTGATTGGTTAGGAATGGTGTTTGGCTCATTGGCTGATTCCATTTTTAAAAAAATTTATTTATTTGGTCTTAGTTGCAGCACATGGGATCTTCAATCTTTATCGCAACATGTGGGATCTAGCTCCCTGACCAAGGATTGTACCTGCGCCCCCTGCACTGGAAGCAAGCACCTTAGCAACTTGAGCACCAGGAAAGCCCCTGATTGCATTCTGGAAGATGGCCGCTAATATATCTCCCACCTCACATGCTGATCTTACGATGTGATGGTAACGAGCCTCCATGGAGAGGCGAGGGTCTTACGTTCCTTCCCCTTGAAACTGGGTGGGCCTTTGAAATAGGTTTAACCGATAGAAAGGGGCAGAAGTAATGTATTTGACTTCGAAGGCGAGATGGCAAAGAGCAATACAGCCTTCACCAAATTCTCTTGGTGAATTTGTCCTTGGACCCTAGCCGCCAAGCTATAAGGAAGCCCACGTTTGGAGATGCCCTGTTTGGGTGTGCCAGCCAGTAGCCCTAGTTAGGCCCTCAGCCATCAGCCAGCATCAACTGCCAGACACGTGAGTGAACGTTCCTTCAGATGATTCCACTCCTGGCTTTTGATTCTTTCAGCAGAGGCCCTAGATGTCATGGAATAAAGATAAGCCATCCTCTCTGGGCCGTGTCTGAATGTGTGGCCCACAGAAATCAGAAGCGATAATAATGATTATTGATTTTTTTAAAATACTTTTATTTATTCATTTATCTTTGGCTGTGCTGGGTCTTCCTCGCTGCGCTGGCTTTTCTCTAGCGGTGGTGAACGGAGGCTACTCTCGTTTTTCATTGTGCAGGCTTCTCATTGTGGTGGCTTCTCTTGTTGCGCAGCGCGGGCTTTGGGGTGGGCGGGCTTCAATAGCTGCAGCACATGGGCTCAGGAGTTGCAGCTCCTGGGCTCTAGAGCACAGACTCAATAATTGTGGCACATGGGCTCGGTTGCTCCATGGCATGCGGGATCTTCCCAGACCAGGGATCGAACCCATGTCTCCTGCATTGGCAGATGGATCCTTTACCACTGAGCCACCAGGGAAGACTGACTATCGATGTTTTAAGCCACTGAGTTTTAGTGTAATCTGTGTTGCAGCAGTAGATCAACAATAATGTAAGCTGCTGGTAATAGAGACAAGAAAAAACAGTGGCCTAAACAAACTAACAGTTGACTTCTCGTTTTCACTGAGAGGGTCTGGAAGTAGGAAACCCAGGGATGATATGGACATATCTATGATGTCATCAGAAGCCCAGGGTCTTTTTTTGTTTGGTTGGTTTTTTTGGCCACACCATGCAGCATGCAGGATCCTAGTTCCTCAGCCAGAGAAGCTTGGAATCCTAACCACTGGACAACCAAAGAATTGTTGTCTTCCCAGGGTCTTTTATCTTGCTGTTCTATTATCCTCAGCACATGGCTACAATTCTCAAGGTCACCTCCTGATCCAAAGTAGCTACTGGAGTTCCAACGATCACATCTGCCTTCCAGGCTGAAGGCAGGATGAAGCAGAGAGGACAGAACTAGCCTTCACCAATATTGTTTCCATTTCGAGGAACATTTTTAGAAATTCCTTCCAAGACCTTCTGATTATATCTCATACCCTAAAATTAAGTCACATAGCCACACCATATGTGCAAGGGAGGCTGGAAATGCTGCCTTTTAGCTGAGCTCATTGCCATCTAAAGTAAAACTGAGGTTCTGGTGTTGAGGAGGAGAATGGATAGTGACTGGTGGGTTGATGGTTGGTGGCTGATGTGTTAGAGCAGGACAATGGAAGAGGGGTCTTCCCATGTTGGGGAGCTGGAGCTACACATTGGCCCCCAAACTGCTGCAGCCTCCTTGAATGTTTGGGGACCACGGAACTTTCCATATAAGTTGCTTCTGAACAAAGGATGGACTTCATCCCCTGCAAGGCAGTGGGCTGCCGTATGAGGAAAGCTCTGGTCTCTAACTTCACCCTCCCCAGGTGAACAGCAGGCAGCTGGACTTTTGCTAAAAATCTAACATGCAGCACTGAGCTTATCACTTCCTCCTCGACCACCTTCCATGGTTGCCCCAGTTTACCGGCAAATTCTTGGCATTGATGTTGAAGGCCTCAGTCACCCCTTCCACAGCTCTGCTTTGACCACTACTTCATGCCTGGCACCCAAGCCTCTGTGTGGGTAGCTCCCACTGTCCAGAACACCCTCTGCCCATCTCTGCCTGGGAGAATCCCACCCACCTTTAGCACTCTCATGGTGCCTTTGCATGGGCTAGAAAAGACTGTCCTTTATCCGGGCTTCCCAGGTGGCTCAGTGTTAAAGAATCCAGCTGCCAGTCCAGGAGATACAGGAGCCATGGGTTTGATCCCTGGGTAGGGAAGATTCCCCTGGAGGAGGAAATGGCGACCCACTCCAGCATTCTTGCCTGGGAAATCCTGTGGACAGAAGAGCCTGGTGGGCTACAGTCCAAGGGGTCGCCAAAGAGTCAGATGTGACTGGCTGAGCATGCACGCACACCCTTTATCCAGGTGGATGCAGCTCCCAGGGCTTGAGGAGTGGCGCACAGGTGGGGCTGCAAGCACACGTGACCCTTGCCCAGCAAACATCCTGCAGAGCTGTACAGGGAGAGGCCACTTTAAGGACCTCCCTAGGGAGTGAGGGAGGTCCTTCCTTTACCCGCTCTGTCCTGGGACCCCATGCCCTGATCTGGGGCTGGCTTGTTCCAGTTTTGCGTCCTGCTCAGTGCCCATTCCCCCAGATCCATATCACCAACAGCCATTAGGGGAACTGAGTTTGTGCCACAGGCCATACCTCTCTCTTCCCACCTCAGGGACCAGGCGCCCATCCCTAGGGCTTCCCAGGTGGCGCTGGTGGTAAAGAAGCTGCCTGCCAAAGCAGGAGACATAAGAGATGTTGGTTCAGTCCCCGGGTCGGGAAGATCCCCTGGAGCAGGGCATGGCAACCCACTGCAGTATTCTTGCCTGGAGAATCCCATGGACAGAGGAGCCTGGCGGGCTACAGTCCATGGGGTCACAAAGAGTCGGACACGACTGAGCGACTAAGCACAGCACCCCTCCCTTAGGCTTCAGCACACCCAGCAGCAGAATGGAAACCCCTGCTGGGCTGGAAGAGGGGCCACTTGGATAGTCCCTTGGAAATGACCCAGATGCCAGTAGACTGGAGTCAGCTACTCAGAGCAACTCAAACCCGAATCTCAGAGGCCCAGGCGGGGAGCTCACCCTCTCCTGGGGGTGCCACCACCACCCCTGGCACACCACCGCCCCCCCCAGACCCTGCCAGCCCTACTGTGTTTGTTGTGGTGGCCTCGAACCCTCCACCAAGAAGCGCACGAGAGAAGACGTTCCATTTCATATCTTTTATTTTATCTGCATCTTCTCTGCCTTCTCCCTCCCCCACCGGCTCCTGAGAGGGGGTGGAAGCCCCAGTTGGAAGGGAAGGGACTACTCTCGCCTCCCTGGGGGAAGGTCGGTGTCCCCTGGGCCAGGCCCCAGTGATGGAGGAAGCAGGGGCCTCCCTGGCAGAGCAAGGGCATCGTCCAAGAGGCTGTGGCCAGGGCTGAGGCCCCTCGGATGCCCTGCGGCCCTGAGCCCTGTGGGTCATCGGGAAGGCGAAGAGCAGAGAAGTCAGGGGGTGATGAGAGGTGTGTGCGTGGCTGAGAGGTGGACACGGACGTCAGGGGCCAGGAGCAGAGACTAGGGAAGGCGAACTCGAGGGGGGCCCTGAGAAGGAACCCTGGGTTATAGGGCCAACTGGGTGCGGGGGAAGGGTGCACCAGGGAAAGCAGGGTATGGGGTGAGTGGGACAGGGTTGTGCTCCAAGAGCCAGGCTCCCTGTAGAGGGGCCGTGCTGCAGGGTCTGCTCAGGGCTGGCCCGGAGCAGAGGCCTAGCAGGGGAGGGGGACAGGGACCCTGGGAGGGGAGCGGGGCCGAGGCCGTGGTGCTGCCATAGCCAACCCTCCAGGTTCGTGGGTGCCAGCCCAGCTGGGTGTGGCCCCAACCACCAATTTGTGCTTCTGGGTTGAGGGCCCCCGATGTGGCCTCCACCATGCCGGGAAGGGTACACAGGCAGCCAGCCCTCTGCGGCGGGCAACTGCTGTCCCCAGGACTCCTCCCCCAGCCCAGGTTTTCTGGAAACTTCCTTTCCTTCCCAGCTGGGGAGGTCCCCCCCCCCCAGCTAGATCACCTGCCATCGCAGGGGGTGGGACATGGTGGCGGTGGTGGCGGTGGAGGGGACCCATGCTGGGGCGGTTCCTAGACTCAACTGCGGGGGCGTTCCTTCGCCCCCCAGATGACCAGGGGTCACTGCACGCTTAGTCTAAGGGCTCCACCNCCCCCCCCCCCAGCTAGATCACCTGCCATCGCAGGGGGTGGGACATGGTGGCGGTGGTGGCGGTGGAGGGGACCCATGCTGGGGCGGTTCCTAGACTCAACTGCGGGGGCGTCCCTTCGCCCCCCAGATGACCAGGGGTCACTGCACGCTTAGTCTAAGGGCTCCACCCCACCCTCACCCCTCAGGTGCTGGTCTGGTTTCCCTTCTGTTTTGGACAGCAATCACTCAGGCATGGAAGCCCCTGGGGTGGGATGGTGGGGAGAGGGCCAGTCTGGGGGCCACGTGGGTCTCAGAGAGCACCCTGGCCGTCCCCCTGGCAGCCGCTGTCACCGTGGACGATGAGCACCGGGAAGTAAAGGGCGTCCTCATAGCACGGTGGGCTTTCCAGGGGCTCTGTGTCCTCCCCACGGCGCCCCAGCGGACCCCCGCTCAGGCTTCGGAAGACCCCCGGCGTGGCCCGACCCCCGGCTCCCAGTGAGAGGCGGCTGCGGCTGAAAGGCAGGCGGGGCCCGCTGGGCCGGGCGGGCGGCAGCGAGTTGCTGCTGACCGAGCGGCGGCAGCGCTGGCAGCCCCGCAGGTAGGCGCCCGAGCCGGCGCCCATGACCACGGCCTCCGAGTAGCTGGGCACCAGCTGCCGGTTGGAGCAGATGTGCCACTCGAGCTCGGTGAAGTCCACCGTGGCCACTCGGGAGAGCGGGGGCCCGCTGGGCACGGCGCCGGGCGGGGGCGAGCTGGCGCCGAAGAGCTTCTCCACCTGGTAGTGGACGTGGGCCGTGCCGTAGGCCGCCACCACGCGCAGCGGCCAGGACAGCGTGGCTGCCGACACCAGCCAGAAGACCCAGGCACGCGCGTACCAGGGCGGGCGGCGCGGGTCGGCGAACACCATGAGGGACTCGCGGAAGTCCACGTCCTTCAGGTGCATGCCCTCGCGGGCCTCCAGGTAGTCGTCCAGGCCCTCGTTGGCGCTGAAGAAGCGGGCCCGCTGGGTGAGGTACGAGGCCTCGGCCTCGGCGCTGCCGAAGCTGAAGCACTTGGTGAAGCGCAGCCGCGTGGCCGCGTGGTCGGCCAGGCCCACGAGCTCCTTGGAGACGTCGCGGACGCCGTGCGCCGAGTAGTCGAACTCGCCGCGCGCCGTGCGGCTGTCGGCCCTCTCGTGGTAGACCTGCGTGGTGGTGTAGGCGTCGCCGTTGCGGTAGCGGGTGATCTGGCGGGTGCGCCGCACGTAGTGGTAGCTGGTGGCCTTCCACCAGACGCAGGGCGGCGCCTGCTGCAGCCGGCGGATCAGGGCGAGCACGGTGCTGGCGTCGGTGCGCGGCGCCTGGCAGGACCGCACGTGACAGTGCCAGCACTCGGCCAGGTAGAGGAGGTACAGGAGGGAGACGAAGGCCAGGGGGATGTACAGGTAGCCGTCGGAGCAGGGGCTGGCCGGGTAGGTGGGCGGCGGCCCCCCGCCTCCGCGGGCCAGGGCGGCCTCCGGCCCCAGGACCAGCCGGGGCACCGTGGCCAGGCGGCACCAGGCCACCACGGCGCCGCAGGCGTGGATGAGCAGGGTGAGAAGCAGGCACTTCCAGTGCGACTCGCGGCACAGAGAGCTTCCCAGGGACTGCTTCAGGGGCCGCTGCTGCAGAAGGGGCAGTGAGAGGGGAGGCCAGGGTCAGCCTTGTGAAGGGGGTGGGGCTTCGCTCCCCACTTTCCAGAGGGAGAAACCGAGGCACTGAGGGATGGAGGGGCTCGCTCCTGGCCTCACCCCTCTAGCCAACTCACAGCAGAGCCGCAGGGCTCCAACTATGTGCCCCGAGCCTGGCCTCCAGCGTGCCCTGTCTCCTCTCAGGCAGGCACATGCAGGAGAAAACAGATTCATCTCTGCCACCAGGATACCCCAGCCCCCCAACGACTGGCTGTTGAGGAAACTGCCTTCTGGTCCTGACTTCACTCCCGATTTGCTGTGTGATTGCAGCCATATCCCTGCCCTCTCTGGGCACTGATTCCTGGACCGGGGGGTGTGGGGAGCCAGGGTGGCAGGGGGTCCTAGGGGTGAAGAGCCTAGGGGCGGCCTTAGGTGCCCGGGATTGGGTGCTGGCTCCATCACTGACTGTATGACTTGGCTAGTCCCCTCATCCTCTTTGGACCTCAGTTTCCTCATCTGTAAACTGGGGTTGTTTACAGTCAACTGGGGTTGTGACAAGTCAAGGAGATCCTGTGTGTGAAGATCTTAGCATAGGGTCTGGCCAATGGAATAAATATTATTCCCATTACCCGGCAATCCCTCTGGTCCATTGGTCTAACTAGGAATGGCAGGAGACTTGGGAGAGGCTTTAGAGAAAGGGAGAGAGGTGTGAGTCTGGAGGGAGGGAAGCAGACGGAGCGCCACCCTCCACTCCCCATCTACGCTGAGGGAGGGGGCGGGACACAGCTGCGGGGCAGCAGGGACCACTCCCTGGCCCAGGGACTTGGGCACACCCTCTCTGGCAGAGCTTCCAGCCTGGCCCCCACTTTATCCCCAGATGCCCAGGAAGAGAAAAGAGGGAGGAGAGAAGGGGTGAAAAGGGGAAGAAGGAAGAGAAAACAGCATAGGTGGGCTTAAGGGGCCACCGTGTCTGCCACAGTCCCACCAGGCCCCGAGAGATCCAAGAGGAGAGGAACTGTCCCCAGCCCACCACAGGTGCCACCCCCCCCCC
>SJYX01003271.1:0-40719 GCA_006410675.1 Oreotragus oreotragus
TGAAGCCTGGCTTGGAGAATTTTGAGCATTACTTTACTAGCATGTGAGATGAGTGCAATTGTGTGGTAGTTTGAGCATTCTTTGGCATTACCTTTCTTTGGGATTGGAATGAAAACTGACCTTTTCCAGTCCTGTGGCCATTGCTGAGTTTTCCAAATTTGCTGACATACTGAGTGCAGCACTTTCACAGCATCATCTTTCAGGATTTGAAATAGCTCAACTGGAATTCCATCACCTCCACTAACTTTGTTCATAGCGATGCTTTCTAAAGTCCACTTGACTTCACATTCCAGGATGTCTGGCTCTAGGTGAGTGATCACACCATTGTGGTTATCTGGGTCTTGAAACTCTTTTTTGTACAGTTCTTCTGTGTATTCTTGCCACCTGTTCTTAATATCTTCTGCTTCTGTTAGGTCCATACCATTTCTATCCTTTACTGAGCCCATCTTTGCATAAAATGTTTAGTTGCTATCTCTAATTTTCTTGACGAGATCTCTAGTCTTTCCCGTTCTATTATTTTCCTCTATTTCTTTGCACTGATCGCCAAGGAAGGCTTTCTTATCTCTCCTTGCTATTCTTTGGTACCTCTGCATTCAAATGGGTATATCTTTCCTTTTCTCCTTTGCTTTTCACTTCCTTTTCACAGCTATTTGTAAGGCCTCCTCAAACAGCCATTTTGCTTTTTTGCATTTCTTTTTCTTAAGGATGGTCTTGATCCCTGTCTCCTGTACAATGTCACGAACCTCCGTCCATAGTTCATCAGGCACTCTATCAGATCTAGTCCCTTAAATCTATTTCTCACTTCTACTGTATAATCATAAGGGATTTGATTTAGGTCATACCTGAATGGTCTAGTGGTTTTCCCCACTTTCTTCAATTTAAGTCTGAATTTGGCAATAAGGAGTTCATGATCTGAGCCACAGTCCGCTCCCAGTCTTGTTTTTGCTGACTGTATAGAGCTTCTCCATCTTTGGCTAGCCTTTGCTACAATGTGCCATCTGAGCCTGGCACCTCAGGGAGTCCTCTCTGACCTGTGAGGCCTCCACTGTCTCCCCAGGCACACTGCTCAGTACAGATGGTGCCAAAGTACCCTGGACTGAGAGCCAGAGGGGACAGGGCGCAGATTCTGGGATCCATGCCTGGAGTGCCATAGAGTTCCTCCCTGTGTCTCTGCAAGCCTGTCTGTAAGGAACAGCATATAATTCAAAGACAGGTGGGCTTCTGGGAACTGCACACCTCTGGGCAGGCAGTGTGCCATCACCCACTGGATTAGAATCCTTCAGATGCAGTGAAAGCCTTCCCGACTCAGAAGCTGAAAAGCCCCAAACGCTTGGATGCTATGAAGGTGCCAGCAGATAACTTAAACCAAGATTTATTTTAAAGCAGAATTTCAAGGGAATGATCTAGTTCTGGGTGGATTAATATTTGATCCCTGAATCCAAAACAAACTCTATGACAATCAGACTTAGAGAAATTAGGTTAGGGCTTCAAGTGCCACTCCAAGTCCTAGAAAGACATGGGGCCCTGGAGACAAGTGAATGTTCAGACTGCCAATTAAAATAAGAAGTCTTTTCAAACTCACAGAACAGCCTCTGAGCTAGCCAATACTAAGCACACCTCACATCTGTAAAGTTCTTTACAGTTCACAAGGTCCCTTCCCACCCATTTCTCTCCTTGGCTCTCAGGACAGCACTGTAAGAGAAACTGCATGGCAAAATGGGGCCATTGACTTTAGGAGGTGAGAAGACCCTGGCTTGGAGAAGTGAAACATACTGAGGAAAAGTCACATCACCAGGAAACAAGGCACCAGGACAAGAGCCAAGACTCTGACCTCTGAACTTAAGTTCTTTCCACTAAAACATGAGGAAACCAATTAGCACAGCAACTAGGAATCCCCTGGACCAAAGGAGCCACGGCAGGTGGAGCCGCACTCAGAAGCCCCAGGCACAGCACTGCACACCCCTCAGCTGTGGGTACACCCGCTGGAGTCACCAACACCCTTGGGCTGTCCCTGCAGAGACTGAAGCTTCCAGTGCACATCTCAGGCCAGGTGAGCCTAGACCACCGCCCCAGATCAAGTAATCTCCATTGGCTGAGGATCCTCTCCCACAGGACACCCTCACACCCCCACCAAGCCTCTGCTGATGCCAGCAGTCACCTGGCAAAGCACAAAGGACATGTTGGAGGGACAGTCCCCATCAGCCAGTGCACTGTCATCCCCAAGGTCCTCTGAACTTCGCCATCACTGGTGCAGCTTCCCCTCACTCGTCAACCCTTCCCTGTGCCCCTCCTGGAATTGCTACTCCAGAGGGCACATTCTCCTGTACCCTCAACCTTCTCAAAGGGACCCTCTCCCTTCTTGCTTTGAGGAAACCTGGGTCACCCTCAAGCTTACCACTTTGCTTCCCCTCCAGCCCTTTCCAGACCCTACCTCCCTTGGGGTCTCAAGGTGGAGTTTATGGCCTTCTTGCTTTTCTGTTCCTCTTCACATCTAGAAAAATACTTGGTTATCCTGCTGCAAAAGCCAAACATGAAGTCCTGCTCTTCTGAGGACAGCAGCGTAAGATATGTGACCTTCTCCCCTTTCTCTGTATGTCTTCTACTTGCCCCCTGGACTGAAGTCTCAGGTTCCCAGATCCCAGCTTTCCTCCCCATCCCAAATACTACCATCTTCCTAGGGGACTCCAGGAGCCCTTGGTTACCCCATCAAGCCCCAGCTTTTTAATCCCTTGACATATTAACCTCCATTATTATCAATCTGCAAATCTTACCAGTTCTAATCATGAATTCAAGCTTTCTGTTCTCCAACCACAACCTTCTCTCAGACCAGCTGACCTGTCTCACCTCTCCCACTAGAAACAATACCAACCTCTTTGGAACCTCCAGCCTCCTGTGTGCCTGCTCAGTCACTTCAGTCACTGCTGGCTCTTTGTGACCCCATGGACTGCAGCCCGCCAGGCTCCTCTGTCCATGGGGTTATCCTGGCAAGAATACTGGAGTGGGTTGCCATTTCCTGCTCCAGGGGAATCTTCCCAACCCAGGGATTGAACCCGCATCTCCTGCGGCTCCTGAATTGGCTGGTGGATTCTTTACCACAGAGCCACCTGGGATTTATTCCTGTCCAGTCCACTGACCGCCTCCCTTTTTTCTCTCAATCTGTTAGGCCTCCCATCCCATCCTAATCTACCTTAGACTTCACAATCCATCAGCAATGCATTCAGTGATGTTATTATTGGTATCCTAAACTTTACTGTATCCTTTGATCATACAGAGAGAGCAAAACCCTCACCCCAGAAGAGCTCAAACCCTCCCTTTCTCCATACCTAGGTAAGAGCAGTCAAACATGGCTACAGGAAGTCATACAATGGGATGGATTCATCATCACTGGCTTCAAACAAGGCCTCACTGCTACCAAACATCTACCTCAGTTCTCTGGTCCACTCACTCCCCAACTCCCTGCAACCACTCTCTTGAACCTTTTCTACTCTCCAGACATGACTCTGCCACCTACCCCCTGCCACTAGCAGTCAACCCTGCCTCCTGCTTCAGAGACCCTAGGAACCAAGCAGGAATACCCCCAGCTTCCTTAGACCAAACAAACTTGTATTTGCCCCATGTTCTCTTCCTTTCACTACCGAAAAACCTCCTTTTCTTAATCCTACCTGTTTTCTGACAGTCTAAGAAAGTAAGTTTTCCAGTCCTCCCATCTCTTGGGGCTTCAATTCCCTTCAGCAAAGCTTTCTGTAGAAGTAATCTGGTACATCCTTCATTAGCTTTATTCTTAGGATCTTGATTTGTCTTTCAGGCTACTTGTTCATCTTCCATGTCTCTGATTAACATCTGGACACATGGAATAGTTATTAATGACTCTCTTTCATGTCCTTTTCTGCTAATTCTAACATCTGAGTGAGTTCTGGATCCTTTTCAACTGATTGATTAGATCTTCTAATTATGGGTCACAGTTATCTGCTTCTTTGCACGCTTTGTAACTTGATCCCAGACATTTTACCTTGTCGGATGCTAGATATTTTTGTATTTCTACACATGCTCCAGTGCTTTGTTCTGGGGTATGTAAGTTGGACCAAACTGACTGATCATTTCAGGTCTTGCTTTCACAATCTGTTAGGTCAGTCTGGAACACTACTGAATCTAGGGCTAGCACTTCCATTGCTGAGGCAAATCCTTTCTGAGTATTCTACTCTGTGTCCTGTGAATTATGAGTTTTTCCAGTCTGGCTGGTGAGAACAGGCAATATTCCTGGCCCTACGCGAGCACTGAACACCATCCTCTTAATCCATTCAAACTGCTTTACACACACACACACACACACACACACACACACACACACACCCCCTGAATACCTAGGGGGGCATCTGGAGTTCCCCATGAAACTCTCCTTAGCCACCGTAGTTTTTGCAGACTCTTGGCTTCATCTTCTAAACCCAGGGAGACCACAGGGCTCTGCCTGGGCTTCTGCTCTTCTGCTGAGGCCCAGGAATTCTCTTAGGCCAGTAAACTGGGACAATCATGAAGCTCGTTGAGTTTTCTTCCTGATTCTCAGGGATCACTGTCCTTCATTGCCTGATATCCAGTGTCTTTAAAAACCATTGTTTTACATATATTGTCTGTTTGGGGGTTTGATTTTGTTGTTTCAGGTGGGAGGGTAAATCTGGTAACTGTCACTCCATCTTGACCAGAAGCAGAAGACTTTTAATTCTACCTTGATGGTGTTTTCAAATCAATTTTATCAAGATGCAAGTGACGAACAATAAAATGCACACAATTTAAGCCTATGGCTTGGCTAATGTTGACAGCATGTAAACACCACCACAATCAAGATACAAAACATTTACAGCACCTCTCAGAATGTCCTCTCATTGCCTTTCCCCATCAACTCATCCTTCTCCCACTCTAGAAAATGATTTAATTTCCGTATTATAATTTTGCCTATTCCAGAACTTCATCATGTTATTTTACAACTAGCCTCTTTTCCCGGGGAAGGCACTGGCACCCCACCTCAGTACTCTTGCCTGGAAAATCCAATGGACAGAGGAGCCTGGTGGGCTGCAGTCCATGGGGTCGCTGACAGTCGGACAGACTGAGCGACTTCACTTTCACTTTTCTCTTTCATGCATTGGAGAAGGAAATGGCAACCCACTCCAGTATTCTTGCCTGGAGAATCCCGGGGATGGGGGAGCCTGGTGGGCTGCCGTCTGTGGGGTCACACAGAGTCGGACACGACTGAAGTGACTTAGCAGCAGCAGCAGTAGCAGCAGCAGCCTCTTTTCCTCATCAATATGTTTTTTATGATAATGCTGTATTAGTACTTCAATCCTTTTTACTGCTACTGAACAGTATTCCAAAATCTAAATCTACCACAATTTCCTTTTTTATGCTACCTACTGATAAACCTTTGGGTTTTCTTCTGATTTTAAGTTACTAAAAACAATGCTCAATGAATGCTGGCATACAAGTTATTTTGTGGACAGAAGGCTTTCACTTCTTTTCAGTAAACAACTAGAAATGGACCTGCTGAGTTATATCTGTTTAATTTTATGAGAATTTTGACAAGCTTTTCTAAAGTGGTTGTACCATTTCATGTTTCTATGAGAAATATGTGAGCATGTTCAGTTGCTCTATATTGCTGCCAACACGTGATACTGTTTTTATTTTTAACTATTCTATATATGTAGTAGATGCATGCTCAGTTGCTCAGTCATGTCCAACTCTTTGTGACACTATGCACTATAGCCTGCCAAGCTTCTCTGTCCATGGGATTCTCCTAGCAGAAATACTGGAGTCAGCTGACATTTCCTTCTCCAGGGAATCTTTCCAACCCAGGGACAGAACCCATGTCTCCTGCATTGCAGGCAGATTCTTTACTGCTGAGCCACCAGGGAAGCTGACATATGTAGTAGAATTTCACCGCAATTTTAGCTTTCATTTCCCAGATGACTAATAATATTAAACATCTTTATATGTACATTGGCTGTTTGTGTGTGTGTGTGTGTGTGTGTGTGTATATATATATTGCAAAGTATCTGTTCAAGTCTTTTGCCAATTTCAGTTGGGTTATCTTATTATTTAAGAGTTCTTGTATGTTCTCTATACAAACTCTTTGTCAGATATATGTGTTGTACATATTTTCTCCCATTGCGTGCTTCTCTTTCCAATCTCTTATTTATGAAATACAGAAATGTTTTTAGAAAATTATTTATATTTTAGCTTTTTAGTTAGATCTGAGTGTTGAAGAATTGATGCTTTTGAAATGTGATGTTGGAGAAGACTCTTGAGAGTCCTGTGGACTGCAAGGAGATCAAACCAGTCAATTCTAAAGGAAATCAGTCCTGAATACTCATTCAAAGGACTGATGCTAAAGCTGAAGCTCCAATACTTTGGTCACCTGATGTGAAGAACTGACTCACTGGAAAAGATCCTAATGCTGGGAAAGATTGAAGGCAGGAGGAGAAGGGGATGCTTGAATGGCATCACTGACCCGATATACATGAGTTTCAGTAAGCTCTGGGAGTTGGCAATGGACAGGGAAGCCTGGCATGCTGCAGTCCATGGGGTTGCAAAGAATTGGACACAAAGGCAAAGGCACCCCACTCCAGTACTCTTGCCTGGAAAATCCCATGGATGGTAGGCTGCAGTCCATGGGGTCGCCAAGAGTCGGACACGACTGAGTGACTTCACTTTGACTTTTCCCTTTCATGCATTGGAGAAGGAAATGGCAACCCACTCCAGTAAAGGGGACAACAGAGGATGAGATGGTTGGATGGCATCCCCAACTCAATGGACATGGGTTTGGGTGGACTTCAGGAGTTGGTGATGGACAGGGAAGCCTGGCGTGCTGCGGTTCATGGGGTCACAAAGAGTCAGACACGACTGAGCGACTGGACTGAACTACCAGGGAAACCCAGAAAGGAAGAAGGGGTAGTAAGGCAAAAAGGCTGATCTCTGGCTTACTGTGGGTTCGGTTCCATACCACCACAGAATACAGTGAGTCATGATTTTTTTTTTCTAGTGCATTTAAAAGTTATGTAGGACTTAACCAGGTTTTTTTTTTTAAACTGGTGGAAGTCTTGATGGCTACCGACTGATAAGGTGGGAGTTTCTGAAGATTGAGAGTAACTTTTTTTTTTATGGCCATGCCATTTGGTTCAAAGTAGGTGTGTAGGTTGCATTCACAACTTGGCCAATTGTTTGGTGTAATTTAGGCCTAGTTTCGAGGTCTTCCCTTGAAGCTCAGTCGGTGAAGAATCTGCCTGCAGTGCAGGAGACCCGGGTTTGATCCCTGGGTTGGGAAGATGCCCTGGAGAAGGAAATGGCAACCCACTCCAGTATCCTTGCCTGGAAAATCCCATGGACAGAGGAGCCTGGTAGGCTGCAGTTCATGGGGTTGCAAAGAGTCGGGCACGACTGAGTGACTAACACACTTAGGCCTAGTTTCAGCCTATCTGGTTTTGACCCGCTTCCTCACTAAGTTTAATCATTTCTAGCTCCTGTTTTAAAATAAGAGATGTGAATCTCTTCCTTTCACTTGAACACTTAAGAGGCCATTGTTTGGTTATTAATTAGCCCTAATTTCAGTATATTTGTGTCTCAGGAAATAGGGAAGCTTGAGAGAAGAGAGAAAGAGAGATGGCTGGTCAGTAAAGCAGGCAAAACACATTTATTGAGTCCACCATCTTATATGGGCATGGTTCATGATGTCCTAAAACAATTACAGTGATAACATCAAAGATCACAGGTCACCATAAAAATATAGTAATTTAAAAGTTTGAAATATTGTGAGAATTACCAAAATGTGAGATAGACATGAAGGGAGCAAGTGCTGTTGGCAAAATGGTGCCAGTAGACACTCGACACAGGGTTGCCACAAACCTTCAACTTGTAAAAAACACGGTGTCTCCAAAGCAAATAAAACTAGGAATGCCTATAATTCCTTCAACCATATTTTATCTACTACCCTTAAAATGTACAACTAACCTCCTCTGCTACAGAGTGATTAAATTTTTAGTTCTCAAATTAGGGGATGTATAGTTTGGATAAACCTTTTAAAGAGGAATTGTTCCTTCCTATTCTCAAACTGATTAAATACTTATGTTCAAATATTCAGTAGGCCACATATCGGTGAAATCTCAAGTAATCTCTGCTTCCATCTGTAACAGTAGACCTAATACTCCCAAAACATATTTAGGATGGTTAGAAGCATTTGATGAGAATTTGAGATTGGCACAGGTTATTTACTAAATCATCCTTCTGATTTAAAATAAAAACTAAAAGTATTTCCCTGGTGTTACAGTGGATAAGAACCTGCCTGCCAGTGCAGGGGACAGGGGTTTGATCCCTGGTCCAGGAAGATTCCACATGCCATGGAGCAACTAAGTCCATGTGCTGCAGCCACTGAGCCCACACACTGCAATAAGACAAGCCACTGCAGTGAGAAGCCCACACATTGCAAAAAAGAGTAGCCCCTACTCGCTGAAGCTAGAGAAGGTCTGTGCTCAGCAACAAAGACCCAAGCGCAACCAGAAATATGTACAATAAAAATTAAAAATGAGGCCCTTCCTGGTGGCACAGTGGATAAGAGTCCTGCCAATGCAGGGGACACAGGTTCGATCCCTGGTCCTGGAGGGGTCCACGTGCCCCAGAGCAACTGGGCCCATGTGCCACAGCTACTCAGCCCACATGCTACAGCGACAGAAGACCTCATGCCTAGAGCCTGTGCTCCAGGGCGAGAGGCCACTGCAGTGAGAAACCCAGGCACTACAAGAGAAAGCCTGAATCCAGCAGTGAAGACCCAGTGCAATCAACGGTAAAAATAAACATTTTTTTTTTAATGAAAAATGAAAAGCTTCCTAATGGGCCAGTTTATTTACTTAGGGGCTCACTTAAGTTTTTTTTCTTTAGTTTCGGCTGCGCTGGGTCTTCACTGCTGCACGGGCTTTCCTCTAGTTGCCGAAGCGGGGGCTAGTCTCTAGCTGCGGTTCGCGGGCAGAAGCCATTGCAGTGGCTTCTCAGGGTGCAGGGCACCGGCTCCAGGGTGTATGGGCTCAGTAGCTGGGACTCAGGGGCTTAGTGGGACCTTCCCTGATCAGGGATTGGACCTGTGTCTCCTGAATTGGCAGGCCAGTTCTTCACCACTGAACCACAAGGGAGGCCCCATTCACTTAAAAATTGATTACTGTTTTAGTTTGCCTTTTTAGGCCATGCTGTGCAGCATTTGGGCTCTTCGTTCCCCAATCTGGGATGAAACCTATGCCCCTCTGCATTGGGAGACACACTCAACCACTGTGCTGGTAGGGAAGTCCCCAAAATTGATTTTTTAAATTCCTGTACATGAGTTCCTACTCTTAACATACATTTATAATATGCCAAAAAAGTTAGAATTCTGCAAATTTAAAACTTTAAATAAAATTGTATATTACATATCGTCATGCAAATTGCTATTCAACTTACTTTCCAAGATTTATCTGTAATAATAGATGTATTCATTCCCTTCCCAGTCCACTGTCATCTTCCTTTTATCTCTCCTTCTCCAGGAACTGTTTCTCATCCAGGGCACCTAGATGGTAAGTCCAGTGGACGGACACTTCATGCATGGCTGCATTTGTCTTTCTTCAAATTAGCTTTCTTAACATTATCTAGCCTGTCAAAATTTTCCCTTATGTATTTCCTGCTAATATAGTTAATGAATGACACAGCTATTCATTCAGTCATGTTAAGAAAAAAAAAAAAACGGAATTCCCAGGTGGTCCAGCAGTTAGGACTCTACATCCTCACTGCCGAGGGCATGGCTCAATTCCTAGATGGGGAACTAACATCCTGCAAGCCTTGCAGTGCAGCCAAAAATTAATTAAAAAAAAAAAAAGTTACTTGATCTTTGCAACAAATTGTGTCAGGAAAACTAGATATCCACATGCAAAAGAATGAAGCTGGACTCTTATTTTGCCCCATATACAAAAATTAACTAATCTGGAGGGAAGATGTGGGGTGGGAGGTGGGAGGGGGGTTCATGTTTGGGAGTTCGTGTAAAAAAAATAAATAAATACAAAAAAAAAAAAAATTAACTATAAGGAATTCCCTGGCAGTGGTTAAGAGTCAGCACTTTAACTGCTGTGAGCCTAGGTTCAGTCCCCTGTTCAGGGAACTAAGATCCCACAAGCCTCATGGTGTGGCCCAAAATATATATATATATATATATAATAAACAATAACTACAAATGGATCAAAGACCTAAATGTAAGACGTAAAATGATAGAACTCTCAGAAGAAAACGAGGTAATCTTCATGTTCTTGGATTTGGCAATGATTTATTAAACAACAAAAGCACAAGCAACAAAAGAAAGAATTAGATAAATTAGATTTCACCAAAATTTAAAACTTCTCTGTATCAAAGGACACAAATCAACAGAGTAAAAAGACAACTCAGAAGTTGGGGAAAAGTACCTGCAAATGACAATTTGGCGGTTATAATAGGTTAATATCTACAATGTACAAATAACTACAACTTAGTGGGCAAAGGACTTGAATAGACATTTCTCCAAAGAGGTTATTCAGATAGCCAATAAGCAAATGAAAAGATGCTCAACATCACAAATCATTCAGTTCAGTTCAGTTCAGTTGCTCAGTCGTTTCCGACTCTGCAACCCCATGAATCTCAGCACGCCAGGCCTCCCTGTCCATCACCAATTCCCGGAGTTCATTCAAACTCACATCCATCGAGTCCGTGATGCCATCCAGCCATCTCATCCTCTGTCGTCCCCTTTTCCTCCTGCCCCCAATCCCTCCCAGCATCAGAGTCTTTTCCAATGAGTCAACCCTTCGCATGAGGTGGCCAAAGTATTAGAGCTTCAGCTTTAGCATCATTCCTTCCAAAGAACACCCAGGACTGATCTCCTTCAGAATGGACTGGTTGGATCTCCTTGCAGTCCAAGGGACTCTCAAGAGTCTTCTCCAACATCACAGTTCAAAAGCATCAGTTCTTCGGTGCTCAGCTTTCTTCACAGTCCAACTCTCACATCCATACATGACCACTGGAGAAACCATAGCCTTGACTAGACGGACCTTTGTTGTCAAAGCAATGTCTCTGCTTTTGAATATGCTATCTAGGTTGGCCATAACTTTCCTTCCAAGGGATAAGCGTCTTTTAATTTCATGGCTGCAATCACCATCTGCAGTGATTTTGGAACCCCCAAAAATAGTCTGGCACTGTTTCCACTGTTTCCCCATCTATTTCCCATGAAGTGATGGGACGGGATGCCATGATCTTCGTTTTCTGAATGTTGAGCTTTAAGCCAACTTTTTCACTCTCCTCTTTCACTTTCATCAAGAGGCTTTTTAGTTCCTCTTCACTTTCTGTCATAAGGGTGGTGTCATCTGCATCATCTGAGGTTATTATTTCTCCCAGCAATCTTGATTCCAGCTTGTGTTTCTTCCAGCCCAGCGTTTCTCATGATGTACTCTGCATAGAAGTTAAATAAGCAGGGTGACAATATACAGCTTTGATGTACTCCTTTTCCTATTTGGAACCAGTCTATTGTTCCATGTCCAGTTCTAACTGTTGCCTCCTGACCTGCATATAGGGGGAAATGCAAATCAAAACTACAGTGAGATACCACCTCACAAGCATTAGAATGGCTACTATCAAAAAATAAAATAGATGACAAGTGCTGGTGAGGATGTGAAGAATGGAAACACCTGTGCTCTGTTCATGGGACTATATAGTACTTCAGCTGCTACAGAAAATGGTATGGCAATTCTCAAAAAATCAAAAATAGAATATGTGACCTAGCAGTTCCACTCTGGGTATATACTCCAGTCAAAATCAGGACCTTGGAGGCTTCTATACACCCATGCAGCATTATTCACAATAGTCAAAATGAAGAAACAACCTAAGTGTCTCTTGGAGATGAAGGAAAAAGCAAAATGCAGCATATACGTATAATGGAATATTATTCTAACTTAAAAGGAAGGAAGTCTGATACACGCTATAAGAGTAAACCTTGACATTAAGTAAAATAAGCCAGACAAAAAAGACAAATATTAATGCATATTATTTCACTTATATGAAGTACCTAGATTAGTAAAATTCACAAAAACAGAAAACAAAACGGTGGTTGCCAGAGGTTGGGGGAGAAAGGAAGGGAAAATTAGTGTTTAATGGGTACAGAAGTTTAGGTGAGGAATATGAAAAAGTTCTGGAGATGGATCTATTTCTGCTTTATTGACTATGCCAAAGCCTTTGACTGTGTGGATCACAATAAACTGTGGAAAAAAGAGTCTTCTCTAGCACCACAGTTCGAAAGCATCAATTCTTTGGCGCCCAGCTTTCTTTATAGTCCAACTCTCACAACCATAGATGACTACTGGAAAAACCATAGCTTTGACTACATGGACATTTGTTGGTAAGGTAATGTCTCTGCTGTTTAATATGCTGTCTAGGTTGGTCATAGTTTTTCTTCCAAGGAACAAGTGTCTTTTAATTTCATGGTTGAAGTCACCATGTGCAATAATTTTGGAGCCCCCCAAAATAAAGTCTCTGTTTCCATTGTTTCCCCATCTATTTGCCATGAAGTGATGCTTTATTGACTATGCCAAAGCCTTTGATTGTGTGGATCACAATAAACTGTGGAAAATTCTTAAGAAGATGGGAATACCAGACCACCTGACCAGCCTCTTGAGAAACCTATATGCAGGTCAGGAAGTAACAGAACTGGACATGGAACAACAGACTGGTTCCAAATAGGAAAAGGAGTACGTCAAGGCTGTATATTGTCACCCTGCTTATTTAACTTATATGCAGAGTACATCATGAAAAATGCTGGGCTGGAAGAAGCACAAGCTGGAATCAAGATTGCCGGGAGAAATATCAATAACCTCATATATGCAGATGACACCACCCTTATGGCAGAAAGTGAAGAGGAACTAAAAAGCCTCTTGATGAAAGTGAAAGAGGAGAGTAAAAAGTTGGCTTAAAGCTCAACATTCAGAAAATGAAGATCATGGCGTCTGGCCACATCACTTCACAGGAAATAGATGAGGAAACAGTGGAAACAGTGGCTGACTTTATTTCTGGGGGCTCCAAATCACTGCAGATGGTGATTACAGCCATGAAATTAAAACACTTTCTCCTTGGAAGGAAAGTTATGACCAACCTAGATAGCATATTAAAAAGCAGAGATATTACTTTGCAAACAAAGGTCCATCTAGTCAAGGCTATGGTTTTTCCAGTGGTCATGTATGGATATGAGAGGTGGATTGTGAAGACGGCTGAGCACCGAAGAATTGATGCTTTTGAACTGTGGTGTTGGAGAAGACTCTTGAGAGTCCCTTGGACTGCAAAGAGATCCAACCAGTCCATTCTAAAGGAGATCAGTCCTGGGTGTTCATTGGAAGGAGTGATGCTAAAGCTGAAACTCCAGCACTTTGGCCACCTCATACGAAGAGCTGACTCATTGCAAAAGACTCTGATGCTGGGAGGGATTGGGGGCAGGAGGAGAAGGGGACGACATTGGATGACATGGCTGGATGGCATCACAACTCGATGGACGTGAGTAGGAGTGAACTCTGGGGGTTGGTGATGGACAGCGAGGCCTGGAGTGCTGCAATTCATGGGGTCACAAAGAGTTGGACACAACTGAGTGACTGAACTGAACTGATGAGACTGGATGCCATGATCTTAGTTTTCACTAATAAATGATGAAGCAGAGATGGGAAATCTGGGGCTGTCTGACTGTAAACCTTAGTCCTGACCGTACTGTTATAGTGATAAGGAATGAAATAGGCTCCATTGTAACATTCCAGGATGCCCCAAGTGTGAGAGAGCCAGCATTATTAAAGGCCTCATTCCCTCCCAGTTGCAAAATAAATAGCTATTGGAACTGAGGGAAAGGATTAGAAGGCTGAATGCAACCATGAGGACCCTGCCAAGGACAAGCAAATAGACCAGGACCATCACCCTTAGTTACATATTTTGATAATCATGTAAACATTTTGCCAGAGGTCTCCAGCTTGGAATTCCTTCCATATGGTGGTCTGAGTGAGCCCAGGTCCATATTACTTGTCACCTAAGACTCATCTATTTGCTGAAATGTTAACTATTTTTGAGTTTTGTATAGGAAATATTGGTGGTAGTGGTCCTAGGGGTGATTTTTTTTTTAACTTTTCAAGTTTTTTGTTACTGTTTTATTGTTAATTCCAATGGTCAAATAATATGACACAGTCGTATCCAATATTAAAAAGGGAAGGAAATTAGAAAGGAAACAAATAGAATTTTAGCAGAATAAGGGACTGTGTTTGAATGGTAGCTACAAATGTGACAGCTACCTCATAGTTTGAAAAAAAATATGATGCTGGTGATATACAAGATAAAATATTATGGTGAAGTTATTTTCTCCTGAAATTTCTCAAAATGTAAAATTAATATTATTAAAGTTAATATTACTACTTATAAGTTTAATCACATAAATAATTTAGGTTAGGAGAGAAATTTCTGAACAAAGATCGCTTACAGTCAACTGTCTATAAACATTTATGAAAATAAGCCAATGGCAGGAAAATAAAATTCAAGACAAGCATGTTTCAAAAATATTGAAGAGGTAACCCACCCTGGTTGGGTATCCCTGTGTTCCTGACTTGGTATCTAGTGACCAGATAGTTTTTGCTGCTGCTGCTGCTGCTAAGTAGTTTTTAGGACTTTTAAAATTTCTGCTGTTTATCACTTGATGTTTATCCCCATCTCTACTGGGATCTTTCATAATAGGAATATATTTATGAATTCATAAATATCTATGAATAAATGAGAAACAGATCCTGCTAAATAACTGAGCCATAGGCTCTGAGTTCCCCAAGAAGCATCAATAGCATCAATACATCATAAACCCAGGGCGGAGATTGGATTTGGTGAGGTACTGTGGGTTGGACATACATTAGGCTGGTTGGAGCTGTGAACTGGTCACCACATCTGTGGCTGGATTCAAAGACAAGTGAGGTGGGAAGATCTGGAGTGGCACACATCCTGATGCAGGAATTAGGCTCGAGGTGATGTGGTCATGTTACACCTGGGCTTCCTGATACATATTACACGACCTTCATTCCTTGAATTTGCTACAGTGTAGCCGAATGGCTCAGGACTGAGATTTGTAATCAAACAAACCAGGGATTCCAGCCTCTACCTTCCTCCGCTATGTCCTTCGCACCCCTATTTCTCTCCCATCACTTGTTAATCCTGTATATTCTTGGGTACGTTGATTTCAGCTTTGATCACCAACGATTTGGAAAATATGGTCCAGTCAAAGTCAAGATAGGCAGCCTGTCCTGTCCTCCTCTGGCCTTCTCCTTTCTTGTTCTGGTACTTTTTGCATGTGTAATGAAAGCAGGGTCTGGTTACTGCTAGTTCTGTTGAGGTTCCAATTGCCTCTCTGTAAGACTATAAACCAGTCCTCTCAGCATAGGGAGCTCCTTTCCTGTTTTTTTCTCTTGGGCATTTCACCCTCCTATAACAACAGTGTCCTCAGTGGAATCTTCAAACCATACAACTTTGGGAAATGCAGCCTACGTGGTCCCTGTCTTGGAGATTAATAGTGCACACTAGTATAATAAACGATACTACAGGAAAGACATTTATTTAATGACATTTAATTCCGTATTTCTCAAACTTACCTGATCACAGAACCCTGTGTCGGACATAACCCCTCTTGGCATCCTATAGGCCTGTGTTCTACCAAGTGGCTATGGATATTCTTATATCTTCTGTTTCACTGATCTCGTGTTTCCTCCACACTTTATAATTTTCAGCTTTCAGTCTGGCAGTGGTGTTTGTACCTTACCTACCCTGGTGGTTTTGTCTCTGAATGCTTTTCATAGACCAAATTACATAAACTCACTTGTCATTTCAGTGTTTCAGTCAAAACTGCTTCTGGCAACTATACTAAAGTCTGTACTATGGTACGTGGTGTTAAAGTTTATTAACAACTAACTTTTTGGTTTATTGGAATCAGTTTCTGTCTGTCCTTCAAAAAAATCTCATCACTCGGTGGGGAAGTAGTATAAAAAGACAAAAGAAATTCCATAGGGATTATGTGGCCACCGAAGAACCGCTAGCTGTTGGTTGTCAGCCTACCATAACAACCAAAAGACAGAAAAAGTTAATTCCATTTTTCAATCCACAAACAATTACTACGCTTTAGCAGTGAAACTCTAACCTTCTCATGACTAAGAAGCACTAAGAACTCTGCTGTAAATGCTGTTCTCCATCATCATTTTTCAAAAGCCTAAAGGTTACAGGGAACACTACTCAGTATTCTGTAATAACCTATATGGTTAAAGAATCTGAAAAAGAATGGATATATATATATTATATTGCATGTAATATATATAATTGACTCACTTTGCTGACCAACTGAAAGTAACACAACATTGTAAAACAACTATACTCCAATAAATTTTTAAAAAATAAATTAATTAAAAGTACAAAGCTTAAAAAAAAAAAAAAAAAGAAAGAACAGGGCAGGGGGCAATTCCTGATGCTGTTTTCCTAGTATGGAGTAAGGTAATAGATCAAGATAGGATGATAGCAACAATTTAACTTGAAGGAAATAGGACATCAATAATGATAACCAAGTGTTTCATGGCTAAAAGTCAGATCAGGACAAGTTTACATGATGAGATGCTTAGACTTTCTATACCTCAGAATTCTCAGTAAGTTGCAGACATAACCAGCTCATTCTCTTCCAAGTAGGAAGACTTGCCCACCAAAATTTAGTAGCAACCAGCATGGGGAGGCATGGATTCTTAGATATCGTAGCTATTAAAATGCCCAGAACAAACCTCCTCATGTTAATAAAAGGATGTGTTAAGTCTAGGCACTTTAAGGAGGTGACAAGCTGTCTCCCTCTACCTCCTCTTCCTTCTGAACGTACGGATTTGACTTTTCTGAGAAGGAAGTTGACTCAACTCAAGCCTTCAGTGTGCAGGAGCATGGCAAAAGCAAGTCATTATCAGTCTATGCATGCCCTACTTGGATCCAGAGGCAAGAATTGAGGATATTCATCCTGTAAGCCCAGCCCCACCTAGCCTGTGACTCAGTGAGAACCAAACCTGGGTGTGTACTAGACATGGAATTCTATCAAAAACAGGGTGACTGGCATTAGCTTCTGTGCCCTGAATTTGGCATTAATTGTACCCAGGGCAAAGGACTTCCCTGGTGGCTCAGATGGTAAAGCGTCTGTCTACCATGTGGGAGACCCGGGTTCGATCCCCGGGTCGGGAAGATCCCCTGGGGAAGGAAATGGCAATCCACTCCACTACTTGCCTGGAAAATCCCATGGACAGGGCAAACCTTGCTTGGCAGGGGCAGGGGGGAGGGTGATCTGTGTACTAACAGAGCTACAGCTGAATGCTAGTATATGTGCAGTATATGTGCACAGTCCCCCCATGACCAAGCTCCAACTCTAGTTCTTTGTTAGCCGCCCATATCCTTGAGTGAACTGCAGTCCTGCTCTGAAGCTTGACTCCTGAGCTAAGATCCTAAATGCTCATCCCAGGCTCTTTAGGGGAGAGATCTTCCTTGCTCTCCACACTATGGCTGTGGTCACGGCTCGATCCAGGAGAAGCTTGCCACAAGCAGTGAAGATGTTCCGCTCTGAAGCTTTCCGTTGTTACTATCTGCATATCCCTGCCCACGAGAGTAGACCTTGCAGATGTCATTTTTGGTGTATAGCTGAGGAAACGGAAAATGCCTTCCTCGGGACCAGCTCCACTAGGCCAACCTGCCACAGTCTTTAAGAATATTTCCTCCTACCAGATGGCCCATGCTCCATGGCAATGCCAGCTGAGTGTGTAACAGGAAAATGGTGGGATGTATCCTAGAACACAAACTGCAATTCCTTTTCTTTTTATCCATCTTCTACGGTGTAAACATGCCTTTAACAAAAGTGGGCAGGGAGGTGGGAGCCTTAGGTATGGAGGGCCTTAAACGTGAAGTGGAGAAGACTGGACATCTGACTTTCATAAACACCCATAGGCTTCCAATTCCGCTGTCTACTCCTGAGAAATCACATTACTATCAGTGATAGCCTCGTGGACCCATCAAAAACAGTGCTCTGAGGAGAAACTGTGGACCCCCACCTTTTTCCTTCTCTCTTTTCCCAGATGAGAGACAAGAGCTTAAATCTCTAGGATTAGTAGACTAATTGGCATAGGTGATGCTTATCTTATTTAACAAAGAAATTCTTGGTTGACTATACAATGGCACAGACCACAGAATATTATACAGTTATTAAAAGGTAACATTGGATCCTCATCAGGACCCAAATGTTCATCACATACTTTTAGGTGAATGAACTATATTGCAGAGTAATAATACATATTATCTGACTCCATTTTTATAAAAACCAAACAAATACCCTCTGTGTGGGAGAAATTTATATACATATATATATATATATATATATATAAATGAACAGAAAGAGCATAGGAAGATTGTTAGACTGCTTGCTTCTGTTACCTAAATATTTTGACATTTCTTGCTCTAATTTCCTTTTTACATTGAGTGTGGTTTAATTTGTAGAATGTTTTTAATGTAATGGATTTTGGGAAAAGTACATTGAAAGTAAATCAGATTTTATGTGTCAAATGGGTATTCTGAGTTAGAAAGTTCTGTAAGAAGCATTTTGTAAATTTTATGAATAACCTAATTTGATTATAATATTCATATTTGCATTTATGTAGAGTAAGGAACTATTCTACTGTACAATCAGTCGTTCTACAGACAGAAACCATACTGATCTTTAAGTTTCCTTTATTTCCAGTGAAAATCCACACTTCAGAGACTAGGAGCTCTAACCCATCCAGGTACTATCACTCCATCCACGTTTAATGCCACATGAATGTTGGCTATTATCACTCTAAGCAGTCACTATGGTGGCAAAGATAAATAAACCTTGGGAACTGCCTCTAAAAATTCTTAGTCAAGTGAAAATCATTTTTATTCTACCAAGCTAGGATGTAATGGCTGTTCTTTGGGGAAAGAGGTGAGCTTGTTTTTTCTCATTCAGTGAGGAAAATAAGATATCGTGCCCTCTGAGTGAAGAGTAATAGGCAGGTAGTCCTGAAAACAACAAATTCCAGGAAAAAGGGGGAAAAAAAATTAATAGGAATTCTGGTGGCTGAATGATGACCATCACCCTCTGGGATGATGCCCCCTCAGACGTCGGGAAAGATCTCATCTGGCATGAAAATCACTTCACTTTTACAGTGTACTGAAATACTTTCATATATTTTATAAATGGTACCAGCTTAGTTACTATTTTTGCTCAGGTAAACACTGTTCCATTCATCACCATACTAACTTTCAAGATTATGGAGAAACTTCTACACATGGGCCCATAAACATAACTACTAAAGTTCACTCAGATATCTTACCTCCCTCAAAAAGGAAGGGAAAGCATCAGGTGCTGAAACAAAAATTCAAGTAATTAAACCAACTGGGTAACTTCATCTGAATCCTTAAATTCTCAGCTCCAGAAACCTCAGGGATTGGGTGGTATGTCCTCTTTACATAGATTTCTCAAAGAATTGAGGAAAGGCCAAATTAAGATCCTCAAGTGAAGTAGGCTCACAAGTCTCTGTTTTAAAAGAAAAACGCTGATTGCTTTATTGAGATCACATATGGGGTATGCCAGCATGCTACAACCTTGAGTAAAAAGATTATTAAGCAGGTTGGCAGCAAATACTCAGACGTGTGGAAATGTTTCTCCCCCTCAATCAACAACAAAAACCCAGAAACCCACACATATTTATGTATATGAAGACAGATGAAGATACACATAAATGCACATGTAATGGCTATGTTTTAATAGAAAGGATGATGACAGGGTGAAGAAATGTGATTATACAGTACTTCCAAAGATTTGTTCTAAGCAAGACAGGAAAGTACATTCTAAACTGGTAAATGAATTAATGATTTTAAGTATGATTACTCATTGTGAAACTATGTACCACTGTGGAAGGAATAAAGGCTAGATGACAACATAAATGACTCAAGGGTGAAAGTGAAGTGGGTTGCCTTGTTTTTACAACATAAAATCAAAAATCTACTGTATCAGAAAAAAAGCTAATTTTTTTTCCTATGGAAGAAAAAATCCACCATTATAATTTTTAATGTGAATCCACTGAGCTCTGTAACTGACATTTATATATAATAATTTATCTTGCAATAGCTGGGTAATATAATGGTACTGTAATGGATAATATAATAATAGTATATTAATATACTTGAATATTAATAAAAAGTTTTGGTTAAATGTGAAAGCTGTTTGTTTGGGAGAGAAGTTGAGAAATAAGGTAGCTTCATTATCAGGCTTTATGACATATCATGGAACATAAGTGCTTTTATGAGTTGTAAAAATCACTTCAATTTTTGACACTCTGTGCTTCAAGGGATCCTGATTGGCAGCTGATTACACTTTTGCTCCAGTCATTACTTTCTTTAGTGAAATTAGTGAGCTAGAAAATTGCATTGTAATTCATCAAGGGAAAATTAATATTGAGAGAGATCTTGAGGCTATGATCATATATTTACTTTATATACAATATATAATTTTTTCAAGCAATTTCTAATAAAAAATGTGCCAGAGAGTACATATTATCAATTCAACTGAAATAATGATAATCCATTTCTGCACATTTGGTTTCTGTAAATGGAGAAGTTTTATCTGCCTTGAATTCCCTGTGTGATGGCATTAAAATAAATTACAGAGAGAATAGGATCTCTCTGCTCTTACTGTCTCTTTCATGTTCTAGCTAAAATCATTTTGAACATTACCTATTTTTGAAAGGATCCTTCAAATGCAACCAATAGTAACAGTATGTTCACCCTAACACAAGTATAAAATTCACTGTCAGAATTTCTCTCCTGAAAACACGTGTGTGACATTATGGGCAATGCTCTTGAACTCTTATAAATAGAAACATCATACCCAAATAATGCTAGTAATTGGATGTCAAAGGTATTACAGATGTATTTTCATAAAATTTAAAAGAAGTTCTTAAAAGATTACAAATTGAACATACCCAAATTAAATTAACTTGGGGAAAGGAAGCCATCATATGACTTTAGGTATATTCTTTTTACTCTTCAGAAGTCAGTTCTACGTTCTCAACAATTTATTCTTGTAAACTAGATATAAAAAAAGTTTACATTGTATGAAAAGTTGTGGGAGGTAAAAGAAGTATTAGAAAATTGTAAAACTGACTAGAAGATACTCATTCCTTCAGCTACAACAACAAATTCAACAGATTCATGTTAAATTCATGTCATTTACATTCTGTAGGCATAGCTAATACATTTAACACTCATTGACTGAAAAAGAAAAAGTAGTACCTAGAGAATAGAGTTTATTTTTCAAAGAGCTTTATAGTTCTATTTACAATGTTACAATGAAGGAAATTTTTAAATTGATAAAATAACATTGAAAGGGAAAAAATTCAAAAAGTAGGACTGTATTTTAAAATAAAACTATTTATCATTGCTGGAGGAAGAAATGACAACCTAATCCAGTATTTTTGCCAGGAGAACCTCACAAACAGTATGAAAAAGCAAAATGATACAGCACTGGAAGATCAGCCTCCCCCGCCCCCAGGTCAGAAAGTCTCTGATATGCTACTAAGGAAGAGCAGAGGGCAATTACTAACAGCTCCAGAAAGAATGAAGCAGCTAGGCCAAAGGAGAAAGGAAGCTCAGTTGTGGGTGTGTCTGCTGGTGAAAGTCTGATGCTGTAAACAACAGTATTGCATAATAACCTGGAATGTTAAGCCCATGAATCAAGATCAAGGTAAACTGGATGAGGTCAAGCAGGAGATGGTAAGATTGAACATCAACATCAGTGAACTAAAATGGAAGGGAATGGGTGAATTTAATTCTGATGATCATAGTATCTATTACTGTGGGCAAGAATCCTTTAAAAGAAATGGAGTAGCCTTCATAGTCAACAAAAGAGTCCAAAATGCAGCACTTGGGCACACACTCAAAAATGACAGAATGATCTTGGTTTGTTTCCAAGGCAAACTGTTCAACATCATGGTAATCAAATCTATGTCCCAACCTCTGATAAGGAAGAAGCTGAAGCTGACCAGTTCCATGAAGACCTACAACACCTTCTAGAACTAACACCAAAAAAAAAAAAAAGTGTCCTTTTCATCATAGAGGACTGGAATGCAAAAGTAGGAAGTCAAGAGACATCTGGAATAACAGGCATGTTTGGCCTTGGAATACAAAATGAAGCAGAGCAAAGAATAAAAAGAGTTTTGTTAAGAGAATGTGTTGATCATAGTAAATACCCTTATCCAACAACCCAAGAGACGACTCTACACATGGACCGGATGGTTGATACCAAAATCAGATTGATTACGTTTTTTGTAGCCAAAGATGGAGATGCACTATACAGTTAGCAAAAACAAGACCTAGAGCTAACCGTGGCTCAGATCATGAGCTTCTTATTGGAAAATTCACATTTAAATTGAAGAAAGTAAGGAAAACCACTAGACCATTCGGTTGTGACCTAGATCAAATCCCTTATGATTATACAATGGAGGTGACAAATAAATTCAAGGAGTTAAATTTGGTAGACAGAGTGCCTGAAGAATTATGGATGGAAGTTCATACGATTCTACAAGAAGGAGTGACCAAATCATCCCAAAGAAAAAGCAATTAAAGAAGCCTGAGTGGTTCTCTGAGGAGCTTTACAAGTAGCGGAGGAAAGAAGACATACTAAGGCAAGGGAGAAAGGGAAAAATACCCAACTGAATGCCAAGTTCCAGAGAAAAGCGAAGATGGATAAGAAGGACTTCTTAAACAAACAATACAAAGCAACAGAGGAAAACAACAGAATCGGAAAAACTGGAGATCTCGTCAAGAAGATTGGAGATACCAAGGGAATATTTCATGCAAGGATGAGCACAGTTAGGAAGAGAAGTGGTAAGGACCCAACAGAAGCAGAAGAGATTAAAAAGAGGTGGTAAGAATACACAGAAGGACTAGTAAAAGAAAGGGCCTTAATGACCCAGAAAACTATGATGATGTGGCCACTCACCTGGAGCTGAACATGCTGGAGTGTGAAGTCAAGTGGGCCTTAGGAAGCACTGCTGTCAACAGAGTTAGTGGAGGTGATGGAATTCCAGCTGAGCTACTTCAAATCCTAAAAGACGACACTGTTAAAGTACTTCACTCATTATTACAGCAAAAACTCGGCAGTGATCACAGAACTGTAAAAAGACAGCTTTCAGTCCAATCCCCAAAAAGGACAATAACAAAGAACGTTCAGACTACCATACAATTGTGCTCATTTCACATGCTAACAAGGTTGTGCCCCAAATCTTTCAAGTTAGGCTTTAGCAGTACATGAACTGAGAACTTCCAAATGTACAAGCTGGGTTTCAAAGAGGCAGGGGAATCAGAGATCAAATTGCCCCAGCATCCACTGGATCCTAGAAAAAGCAAGAGAATTCCAGAAAAACATCTACTTCTGCTTCATTGACTATGAGAAAGCCTTTGATTGTATGGATCACAAAAAACTGTGGACAATTCTTAAAACGATGAGAAAACCAGACCACTTTACTTGTCTTCTGAGAAACCTGGATGCAGGTCAAGAAGCAACAGTTAGAACCTTACATAAAACAACAAACTGGTTCCATATTGGGAAAGGAGTACGACAAGGCTATATATTGAGACTCTGCTTATTTAACTCATATGCAGAGTACATCATACGAAATGCCAGACTGGGTGAATCCCAAGTTGGAATTAAGATTGCAGGAGAAATATCAACAACCTCAAATATGCAGATAATACCATTCTAATTATAGAAAGTGAGGAGGAACTAGAGTCTCTTGATGAAGGTGAAAGAGGAGAGTGAAAAACCTGGCTTAAAACTCAAGGCTCAAATGGAAAGAGTAACATGGAAACTTATATTACCATATGTAAAATAGCCAAAAGGTGCCTGTAGGTGGCTCAGATGGTAAAGGAATTTCTGTAGATGGCTCATCTGTCTGCAATGTGGGAGACCCAGGTTCGATCCCTGGGTTGGGAAGATCCCCTGGAGAAGGAAATGGCAATCCACTCCAGGACTATTGCCTGGAAAATCCCATGGACAGAGGACCCTGGTAGGCTACAGGCCATGGGGTCACGAAGAGTCGGACACGACTGAGTGACTTCACTTCACTTCGGACACGACTGAGTGACTTCACTTCACTTCACAGGAAACTCAAACAGGGGCTCTGTATCAACCTAGAGGGGTGGAATGGGGAGGGAGATGGGAGGGAGGTTCAAAAGGGACAGGATATATGTATACGTATGGCTGATTCATGTTGAGGTGTGACAGAAAACAGCAAAATTCTGTAAAGCAATTCTCCTTCAATAAAAAATAAATTAATTTAAAAAAAAAAGAAGATCATGGCATCCAGTCCCATCACTTCATGGCAAATAGATGGAGAAACAATGGAAACAGTGATGGACTTTATTTTCTTGGGCTCCAAAATTACTGAGGACAGTGAATGCAGCCATGAAATTAAAAGATGCTTGCTCCTTGAAGAAAAGCTATGACAAACATAGTGTATTAAACAGCAGAGACATTACTTTTCCAACAAAGGTCTGTATAGTCAAAGTTATGGTTTTTCCCATATGCATGTACAGGTGAGAGTTGGACCATAAAGAAGGCTGAGCGCTGAAGAACTGATGCTTTTGAGCTGTGGTGTTGGTGAAGACTCTTGAGAGTCCCTTGGCCTGCAAGGAGATCCAACCAGTCCATCCTAAAGGAAATGAGTCCTGAATATTCATTGGAAGGACTGATGGTGAAACTGAAGCTCCAATACTTTGGCCACCTGATACAAAGAGCTGACTCACTGGAAAACACCCTGATGCCAAGCAAGACTGAAGGCAGGAGGAGAAGGGGCAGACAGAGGACGAGATGGTTGGATGGCATCATCGACTCAGTGCACATCAGTTTTGAGCAATCTCTGGGATATGGTGAAGGACAGGGAAGCCTGGCGTGCTTCAGTCCATGGGGTCACAGAGTTGAACAAGACTGAGTGACTGAACAAATCAGTACAAAGGAAAGAAAGATCTTTTGCAAAGATCAACTTAACAACAAATTTATCATTGACAAGAAGCAATTCTAAAATAATCACTTCCCCTGTGAAAATATGTTTCTCTTTGTATATATTGCTCAGCACATGAATGTAAAATCGCCATGAGAATCTCTGTGTCATCTTGTTGGCCTTTTTCCTCTGCATGCCCTTTCAATGACTTTGCTTCTACCTGCCTCTACCCTGGCCTTGTTTATTTCATCTTGTCGTCATTTGCTTTTGGCCACCCATTCTGCGCTCACACAAATACAAAGGGTATCTGGCATTACTACTATATTGAGTTAGCCAAAACACTCGCTCAATATTTTCTATAAAATGTGATGAAAAAACCCAAATAAAAGTTTTGGTCAACCCAATATCTGATATGTGAGAACAAGAGTGATACAATTCTGCCTCTGTAGCCAAAAGTCAAGTGACAAGACAGAAATAAGATTGTGTTACATATATGGACTATGTACAGCTGCACGTTCTGTCCTACAGGCATTAATTTTAAATAGAGTGCATTCATTGCATATTTGATAAACTTAAGTAAAATGGGAATCTGACTCAAAGGTATTTATCTAGATAATTTTGAAAATTGCAATAATAAGGACATATTAATCTATCCCAGGGTAAGATTTCAGAAGAAAAGTTATCATATAATAATCTATATGTATTAGAATACTAAATTATAAATAAATAATTTTTGAAAACTCAATGATGATGGATCCAATTTTTTATTTTAATGAGTTGCTAAGAAAAAGCAACTACTAAACTACTGCAAAGTAGTAAAAGAGCTTTGAAATGGGCTCTTGAAGATCAGCACTCACATATATTGATCACACTTTCTAGCTAACAGACTCAGATCTTTCCATTGCTACTAACAGTTGTCAAGTAGCTGTGTTAGGCTCTTAGTCATGAAAAGAAGGACCTTTCCTCATGATGAAAAATCACTTACTAAGCACAAAGAATACAAAACTACAATCCAAATTCACCTCTGTTTCTTAGACTCACAGGAGAAACTTTAATGGCTGACAAAAAAACAGTTATTTAAAATAATCAGAATTTTATATTTTATTAAAGCCATAATTTATTTAGTGCTTACATGCAATTTGCTAAATACTTTATATACAGTCAGCCACTTGTAAAAAAGTGTTTTGCATCTGCAGTCTCAATCAACCACAGATCAAAAATATTAAAAAAATTCCAGAAAGTTCCAAAAAGCAAAACTTGAATTTGCCACATGCCAGTAACTCCTAATATAGCATTTACACTGTATTAGGTACTTTGAGTAATCCAGAGAAAATTGAAGGTATACAAGAGGATGTGTGTGGGTTATTTGCAAATATAACACCATTTATATAAGGGACTTGTACATCTGCAGATGTTGTTAACTGAGGGAGTCCTGAACCAATCATCCAGGATACAGAGGGATGACTTTTCATTATTGCTTTTAATTTTCACAATAATCCCATCCAATAGGTATTATTATTCCCATGTCCGAGGGGAGGAACTGAAGCTTAGTATGCTTGTTTATTTAATTCCACTCATCTACGCATCTAGACATCCATCAGTCTGTTTATTCACTCACTCATACCTTCATTCACCAAATATTTGAAGATCACCAAATGTCAGGCATCATGGCAGGAGCTGAGGCTGTAGCTGTGCAAAAGGCACCCTGAGTCACGAAAGGGGCCATGTATTTCTCAACCCCAGCCCCATTGGTCAATCAGCACATGGGCATTACTGTCTGAACAAGAGAAAACCAGTTTAAACTTCTGTGTCATCAACACCATTAAATTTATGTTGCTTTTCCTTTTTTCATTTCCTTTCGGGAAGAGCAACTTATGATATATTATAAAGTAAGATGAAACATTTCAATACCTCACTTTGCTTGTAAAATTTAATTTTGTGATTGCTCCCAAAGTTCATCAAGATGGCCTAATTTCAAATGGACTAAATGTCATACACTTTTAAAGGATTTTCACGAAGTAACAGTATCACTTGCACTTGTAAACAAAAATACCAGGCATGCGTTGCCACATAAGCCTGCAATGGCATGAGTTCTGAACGTTATAAGGGCCCCAGGTTCACGACATGCCCGAATGATCACTCTGTAATAGTCACCCAGTCACTCAGCCTCCAAGTTTACAGCACTGACTTAACGATGATTTCTGAAGACTGTCATTAAATTTATCCATTTACTTTTTATTTAACCCAAGGAAGGTACCAAGATTCTATACAGGAGGACAGGTGGAAGGGGACACGCAGTAGGCAGCTATGGTATTTCGAAAGCAGAGCTAGGGGATGTTATGTTCTCTTTCCACGGAAAACATGCAAATTTTACTTGGATTTTGTGTCATGTAACAGCAAAAGGAGTACTTAATTCATATTTAACCTAAGATTTCACTCAGTCTGATACTGGCCAGTGTTCTTGGTCTCCTCAATCAATAAAAATTGATCAGAAGCCAGACAAGAAATTCAGGCAGGGCTTTTGTGGGGCCACTGCTGTACCAGGGTGAACAAGTGCAGGAAACATTTCCTTGCTTGCTCCCTGAAGTGGGGGTGGGTGAGCTTGTTCCTTATATGGGGTGAGTGTAGGGGTCAATCCAGGTCTTGGTACAGAGGGGTGGCTTAGGTCGTTTGCCCAAACCAGAGGTGGTACTGAGCACAAGGGTTATATGCAATACCGTGGTTTTGCTCCTGATACTTTACTTTTGCTTCCAGCTCTTCAGAAGAGGTGGTTGGA
The DNA here is from genome assembly GCA_006410675.1 of Oreotragus oreotragus. Lineage (NCBI taxonomy): Eukaryota > Metazoa > Chordata > Mammalia > Artiodactyla > Bovidae > Oreotragus > Oreotragus oreotragus. The sequence goes on from SJYX01003271.1 coordinate 27,874, forward strand.
TTTTTTTGGTCTTTTTGCGTCTTTTATCCAGAATTTTCCCCAACTGCAGGCAGTTATTTTTAGTCCCTTAGGGTTTCTTTGTGTTTGTTTGTTGAGAAGTTTGTCCCCATACAAGCATTGCAGCAAAGGGTCCCAGGTCCCTGCCTGTCTCACTTCTTAATGTTACAATCCCTGTGGGGTGTACTTGGAAGGCTGATAGATATTATGGTGGTGTTACATCCCCGCCCCTTCTGGACACTCTTTGACCCTGCCACCAGCCTCTCCCACTAGACTCTAACTTCCTCAAGGGTAGAAAACAAGACATGTCTCTGTACCGTCAGAGACTTAGGGGCCATGAACTTGGATGGAAAAAAAAAAATCCTTATTTCTATGAACCTGACTTAAACATACCATTTCTTTCACTTGTGAATGCTGGGAACAAATCAAACTGGCTTCAGGAAATCCAGTGATTTTTATCAACAGGAGAAATCACAAATATGTTCTGGTTGCATTCCAGGTGATGCAAAGATCCCAGAATATCATTTATACTCATCACTGCTCAGGAATTAGAGTGATTTTTAGACCTGCTGTTAGTGCTTGATATTTAATGTGTTAACATAAAAGAACATACATTAATATTTCAAATTTTTATTTTAAATTTTTGGTAAATATCTCTATATAATCGATTTCTTCAGTAAATTTTTGTATTTTATTCTATGGATTTCAAATATTCTGAACAGGAATCCACGGGTACCAAGAGGTCAAAAACACACATACACACAAAAAAAGTATTAAGCAGCTCCTATTAGAGCCTGACAGGAGAGAATGGAAAGGGACGGGGTGGCGAGAAGAATTATTTACAATCCTATTGGTGGTCCATTACTTAGGAGTGATATAGACGATGTCCTACTCTGAGGTTATAAAAATTGGTGTTCCCCTCTAGAATACTGTGCAATACTTTGTGTGCTGTTGTATCATTCCTAATACTGAAGCAATCCTGAAGGTTAAGAACTTGAATGGAGGAGGAATTTGAGTGATAGCTCAGTAAATGCTACTTTTAAGGGTGTACATCTGTAGTTGGCTGAAGGGCTGTGAACTGCCAGAGAATTAGACAAGCCTTTAGATTTTTTATTGAATGCTGTAATCAGCTTCCAAAGGGGTAAAAAATGATGGAGAAATCCCCACTGAGCTATGTAAGTGCATCCAGATTATAGATGAGAGAAACAACAGTCCTGCCTGGCCACAGGTCATTGTAAGACTATTGATGGAAGGAATTTCCCTAGCCACAGGAATTAACTCCATGAGAGCCTTCTAAGATAACTGGATAAATAATAATAAACATTTTAGAGCAGGGAAGGATTGATTACAATACCTAAAACTGGGCATGGAATGAGTGAATTGAATTCAAGGAGAAGGTACCTGGATCTTAATGATGTGCTAATTCCTTTAAGAGATGAACTTGATCTACTAGGAACAACTTTAAGTCTACTCACAAGAGAAAAAAGAGAAGGAGGAGTGACATACTTTAGACTTTGCTTAAATGCAAAGAGCTTATCCTTATTAATTCCTCCACATTAGTCAGGAAACCCAGAGGGTTTGTTTGGAAACAAGTGAGCAAACACATCACTGCCAAGGTTAAACCTATGCTATCACTGGTGGATAAGAAGTCCAGCTTCCCTCGTGGCTCAGCTGGTAGAATTCGCCTGCAGTGTGGGAGACCTGGGTTCGATTCCTGGGTTGGGAAGATCCCCTGGAGAAGGGAAAGGCTACCCACTCCAGTATTCTGGCCTGGGGAATTCCGTGGGCTGTATAGACCATGGAGTCACAAAGAGTCAGACACGACTGAGAGACTTTCACTTTCACTTTTCACTTCATACATTAAGTATGTATGCATNCCTGGGTTGGGAAGATCCCCTGGAGAAGGGAAAGGCTACCCACTCCAGTATTCTGGCCTGGGGAATTCCGTGGGCTGTATAGACCATGGAGTCACAAAGAGTCAGACACGACTGAGAGACTTTCACTTTCACTTTTCACTTCATACATTAAGTATGTATGCATCTCTTTATCCCACATGCATAATGCCTGCTCTGTGCTGCTTACCAAGCACCTTACATAGATTCACTCATTAAATTCTAACCACAGCTCAAAGATGTGAGCATTCTTTTTTAGGATCTCCATTATACAGATGCGAAAACTGGGGGAATGAGAGGGTGAGGAGCTTGTTCAGAGTCACACAAATTCTGGTAGGATCAGGTTTGGGGGCCAGGTTTCTAAGACCATATTTTCAACAACTATGTTGAGTCCCCTCTGTAGAAACAATACTGTAGAAGTGTAACCCAGAGTTACCGTGGGAAGTTGTAGCTTTGAAGTCAGGAAGAAAGCAGCAGGAAAAGATTTCAGGTGTGTTTAAAAGACTTTCATTTCATTCTTTGAGATCAATTCGGAAACATTTAATTTAGTTCCCAATTTCTTTTCCTCCTTTCCTCTTAATAAGTGTAAGGACCGAGAGAAAACAGAAGGCTGAAAAGTCTGCATGACAGGGACAGTGTTACTTTTTCCATTTCTTTCAATGTTGTGCTATATCTGTGTGTATGAAATGCAACGGGGTTTTTAAAAATCACAGATATCCTGAAAATGGTCACTACAAAGTCATCTAGACATTGACTTGTGAAAGATATAATTAAATTTAAAATGTACCAATAGTAATTTAAACTACTAATAAAAGAGATGATAACATAGATTTCCACTAGTGGATCCCATTAATATAGAGGTACCACTGATACAGAGGATACTCTCCATTATCACACTAAACACAAGAAGAAATTAAACTTCCTTTTCCTCCCAGCTTTAGGTTATGGAAAAATTAAACTTCAGAAAGGAAAAAAAAAATCATAATTCAGATTTCAGAAACAAAATTATAGAAAATCACAACTGAAAATAAGTTGTTCTCTGACTTGCAAAATCCTGACAGGAGCTTGACAGGAAACCATCCTGTCAGGATGGTTTTTGGAAGTCAACTGTCCAAAATGTTGCTTATTCATGATGTTGGCAAGGTAGAAAATACTGAGAGGAAAATGAGATTGCAATCTCTCCTTGTCCAGCTGTCAAACACGACAGCAAATTTCTCTTCCACGGAAGAGACAAAACTTGAAAAAAAAAATCACATTGTCAGAAACCTGCATATCACCTCCGTGGGTTGGAGGAACATCTAAAAATGGATGTAATGTGACAGCAGCCACCTGGACACCAATTCAAAAGTGACAAAGATTATTGCTCTAGTACAGTGTGAACAATAGGGAACTGGAAAATGGTAATGAAGAGAAAGTCTACACATGCAAAACTACACGGAAGACATGATTAGGCCTTCAGGGTGCTGGAGAACAAAGACACCAAGCACGGTGACAACTTACAATTCTCAGATGCAATGTTTCCCTCTGGTCTTAACTTCAATATTTCATGCAATCTTCTTTTCAGCATAACTACCAATCAGGCAGTTTAATGATAACAAATCAACGACCCTGGTAAGATTACCAACTTATACAGGACTTGTACATCTGCTGCTGCTGCTGCTGCTAAGTCACTTCAGTCGTGTCCGACTCTTTGTGACCCCATAGACGGCAGCCCACCAGGCTCCCCCATCCCTGGGATTCTCCAGGCAAGAATACTGGAGTGGGTTGCCATTGTACATCTAGATGATCGACTAAAACGTGATTATAATCTCCACTCCAGAGTGGAAAATTTTTTTCTTCTTAAAGCTGGAGAAGTCAAGGTATACCCGCAAAGCTGAAATTTAGAAATATGTAAGTCAAGGCAAGCTAATCCTCAAAGCACATAGAGAAAGGCAGCTCTAAGAGCATCCCATGGAAACATTTCAGAGCTTTCCTCTCCTCCGACCCTGGTTTCTCAAGTCCTTTCTCCTCTTGATGGTATTCTCCAGTTTTTCATTTTATACGTGTGTTATATTGACATATCTTATTTGTGAAGATGGAAAACCATCTCAATGATTCTATTCAATGATTCGATTCTTTCTTATCTACCATCATTATTATATATCTTGATTATTGGTACTCTCTAATTCTAGTCTTCACATGTGTTTTAATCACTTTTATTCATAACTTTATGTAAGGAGATTCCATCAGCATTAGTGTTTTCTTCCTCTAGGTTTCATTATTCTTGCCTGTTATTGATCTGCTTTTGACCTTCTTTCCCAAATAGGGAACCATATTTTATTGACTTTTGAATCTCTGACAGAAGCCACAGTCCCTTACACAGGATGTGCTCAGAAAATGCTTGCAGGTATAAAGTACAAGAGCCTGAAGATGTTCTAGAACATTTTGTTTCTATTTTCTTACGGAAATATAAAACATACAGAAACATCTGAGCACAGCTGCATACCTCATGAATAATTACAAGGGTGGGCAACTAGTCAGCCTGGTGATGGATTAAAACAAGGTCTCCGTGCATCATCTTCCCTTCTACAGGACTCCCATTTGGGTTCCCAGGGTCACTCTGGCCTTGCTTGTCTCAGTACTGCAGGTGTTTCCTCTTGAGCCCCAGAAATGGATGGAGTTGTTTAAGTGTAAATGCTACAGTGACTCTCAGTTAAAGAAATGAGAGAGAAGGAGAGAGAGAAAAAAAGCTAATCTTCTAATCCTTCGTCTGTTCCAGATTAATGAAATTCCATAGGAGAAACGTATCCTTTTATATCCGTTCTCTCTTTACTTCATCTTTAAGCCCCACTCACTTCCAAACTGTCTACTACTTAGCTTTAGACAATATGGCTTTAAGCATGATTTGGTTTTATTACTTTAGGGATGGTGGTTGGAGACTGTGAAGTTGGGAAGTTTGGGGGCTGCCCTTGGGGGTAGGGGATGGGGGAATTTTAGGGGTGAAGTGGGGAGAACTATGCATAGTTTCAGGTCATAGGAATCATATTCTCTAAAAACTGTAACGGAGGATGAATAGGTATCTGTTTAGAGCTTTGTNTAGGGATGGTGGTTGGAGACTGTGAAGTTGGGAAGTTTGGGGGCTGCCCTTGGGGGTAGGGGATGGGGGAATTTTAGGGGTGAAGTGGGGAGAACTATGCATAGTTTCAGGTCATAGGAATCATATTCTCTAAAAACTGTAACGGAGGATGAATAGGTATCTGTTTAGAGCTTTGTTTCATCTCATTTTTTACAGACAAAATGACAGAGAGTATCTATCCACCATGTCAACATTATTCCCAAATATTTTGGGTAAAGAGGAACTTGTGAAACAAATTTTATCATGAAAAATAAATCAGAATTAAATTCCTTTTCCATTCACTATCACATTAAAATGACATTTTAATAGAATTCTTGTTTTTGTAGCTGACTAGTCTGTGTATTGTAATAAGCAATAGAATAACATCAAGTAAACATGAAGATAAATAAACCTTCAAAATGAACTGGAAAGTATTTAAACATTAATAGATGCAGTAAAGCAAAACATAAATAAATCAAATTCTATTTTTCATTGAACATTAGAAAAAGATAGTTTATAAAAATTTTCTTAAAATGGTGTATTCTGTCCAATGTGTCTCGTATCATTAGGGAAACAGCATTTATTACCATTTGTCATCACATCCTTACATTTTTTATTCTAATATTACATGAGAATTAATTTTATACTCTTGACTTTGCTTTTCTCTTCTTGATTTTTCAAAGATGCTTCACTCAATGGTTAGCACTGATCATATGCCTGCTAGATCACTTCAGTCGTGTTCGACTTTGTGCAACCCCATAGATGGCAGCCCACCAGGCTCTCCCGTCCCTGGGATTCTCCAAGCAAGAACACTGGAGTGGTTTCCATTTCCTTCTCCAGTGTATGAAAGTGAAAAATGAAAGTGACGTCGCTCAGCTGTGTCTGACTCTTTGGCGACCCCATGGACTGCAGCCCACCAGTCTNAACCCCATAGATGGCAGCCCACCAGGCTCTCCCGTCCCTGGGATTCTCCAAGCAAGAACACTGGAGTGGTTTCCATTTCCTTCTCCAGTGTATGAAAGTGAAAAATGAAAGTGACGTCGCTCAGCTGTGTCTGACTCTTTGGCGACCCCATGGACTGCAGCCCACCAGTCTCCTCCATCCATGGGATTTTCTTGCCAAGAGTACTGGAGTGGGGTGCCATTGCCTTCTCCCATCATATGCCTAATAGTTGCCATTTCAAGACTTCAACTTAAATTAAGACTACAATATAAGTAGGGACTTACTATATAAATATACTATTGATCAAAACAAAAGATTTCTCAAAAGACTGAAGTAAATCCCTATATCTGTTTTAATGATAAATCCATCAGTCAGAAAGCAATTCTTATAATCCATTAATAAAAATTTTCAGGACAATTAATAATTTTATGTTAGTATTTTTTATATTTCTTCTCAAAGCAGGCTCTCTCATTTCTGAACACTAGTATAATGGAACATTCTAGCACCGAGAATTCAGCGTCAGTGAGCTTTATCTATTTGTAAGGCCTCCCCAGACAGCCATTTTGCTTTTTTGCATTTCTTTTCCATGGGGATGGTCTAGTGTATTCTTGCCACCTCTTCTTAATATCTTCTGCTTCTGTTAGGTCCATACCATTTCTGTCCTTTATCGAGCCCATCTTTGCATGAAATGTTCCCTTGGTATCTCTAATTTTCTTGAAGAGATCTCTACTCTTTCCCATTCAGTTGTTTTCCTTTATTTCTTTGCATTGATCACTGAAGAAGGCTTTCTTATCTCTTCTTGCTATTCTTTAAAACTCTGCATTCTGGTGCTTATATCTTTCCTTTCCACTTCTCTTCTTTTCACAGCTATTTGTAAGGCTTCTCCAGACAGCCATTTTGCTTTTTTGCATTTCTTTTCCATGGGGATGGTCTTGATCCCTGTCTCCTGTACAATGTCATAAACCTCATTCCATAGTTCATCAGGCACTCTATCTATCAGATCTAGGCCCTTAAATCTATTTCTCACTTCCACTGTATAATCATAAGGGATTTGATTTAGGTCATATCTGAATGGTCTAGTGGTTTTCCCTACTGTCTTCAATTTAAGTCTGAATTTTGCAATAAGGAGTTCATGATCTGTGCCACAGTCAGTTTTTGCTGACTGTATAGAGCTTCTCCATGTTTGGCTGCAAAGAATATAATCAATCTGATTTAGGTAATGAAATTTGTGAAATGGCTTCTAGCACACTGCTTGCCACATAGTTGATTCTTATTAAATATCAAAAAGGCAAGCATAAAACCTAATCCCCTTACTTCAAAATTGAAGAAAATTATTCTCAGAGAAATAAACTCACCCATTTCAAGTTTTGAACTTAGTAAAGGGGCAGGCTTAGAACTGGAGGCCTATCAGTCAGTAAATAATTAATGAGTTAAACTATTTACTTTCTTATATGAAAAACTTCATCCATGAAATTTATTCCAAATTTAGATAAACTGCTCATTATTCACATCTGTGCCAGGACTGCCATGAATGTCCATTTTCATTTTTACCTGTTTATAACTAGGGTAAAATTTAAACAACAACAACAAAAGTTACTGCAAGTTTTGTCCCATTGTTTTCCTGTGGAAATCTGCTTAATATTTTAACCTAAGTTTTACAAAGATAATCCACCCATAACTCATCCTTTCAAACATAGTAAAAGAATTGAAGATTTTTCAAAATACATTTTTAATGCAAATAAATGACTCTTTCCTTTCATTTCCTCACATGAACTTTCCAGGTACACAAACATGAGACTGCATGGAAGGGACATATTGTTTAGCTAACATTTCATTTTTCCTTTCTTTTGATTTATTTTTATTGCTTTACTATTCAAATAATTTCTGTATTCTTTGCTCTTATTTTTTAATATAAATGCATATATTTTAATTGGAGGTTAATTACTTTACAATATTGTATTGGTTTTGCCATACATCAACATGAATCCACCACAGGTATACACGTGTTCCCCATCCCGAACCCCCCTCCCTCCCCCCTCCCCATACCGTCCCTCTGGGTCATCGCAGTGCACTTTGGCCACCTCATGAGAAGAGTTGACTCATTGGAAAAGATTCTGATGCTGGGAGGGATTGGGGACAGAAGCAGAAGGGGACGACTGAGGATGAGATGGCTGGATGACATCACGGACTTGATGGACGTTAGTCTGAGTGAACTCTGGGAGATGGTGATGGACAGGGAGGCCTGCCGTGCTGCAATTCATGGGGTCACAAAGAGTCAGACACGACTGAGCGACTGAACTGAACTGAACTAAACTGAGCTTTATTTACTGTAAGCATGACCAATACAGCTTCTACTTTTGGAAGGTTGGAAAAGGAACATTTTAGTGACATCTCCTGGACCTTCACTTTGTTGGTGAAGCAACCCTTGGTCTAGAAGTTGGATAAATGTAGTGGGGAAAATGAAGTGATAAACTGTAAAAGCAATAAGCACACAGTGATAATGCTACTACAATTCCAGGGAGCTGGTGTTGCTCCCTGATCCTGAAAAAACACAGAAATAATTACATGGTGATTATACAGCTGAGATATTTCCATTTTAACACTCTCTTTAGGATTTTTCTATAGTTGTTTTATTTTTTTTTCAGACCAGTCAATGACATAGTTCCTCAAAGATGCATCTTCATCTCCTATCCTTTGTGGTCAGAGGACTGTTGGCTAGAATATTAACTCCAGAATTCTGCCTGGGAGACAAAACTAGGGGAAAAACTTTCCCTGCGGACCACAAGGAGGTAAAGCAGGTTGAGTTTGCAGGGTGGCCTGAGTTGAAACTGCTTATTCTACCCCTCTCAGGATGAAAGCCTCAAGGACACAGCTTCCTGTCCAGAGCTGTTAGTCTTAGGCAAGCACATATTTTCAGACTAAAGAGAGAATAGGTTGAGGGCATTTACTTCTACCTGTTATGTCTATTTTGGATATCTTGAAAACAGAAAGCCTTCTATGTTGAAAACCAGAGGCCTTTCCTACAGACTTTGCAATCACCCCCTGCCCCACAATACCTGTAGCCTGAGAGGCATGTTATATAAAACCCTCTCATGAAGTCTGGCTTTGCTCAAATTCTCTGAACAATTCTGCTGATGGAACCATAGATGAAAATAAATTTGCATCCTTGGTTTGGAGTGGGGCATAACAAATAGGAGAGCCAACACTGGTCAAATGTCAGGCATGGAAAATAATCACAAAGCATGTTTTAAACCAATAGACTATGAGAAGACATGATATTTGCCACAATGCAACAGAAGCTTAAAATTCCATGTTTCTTCTCAGTTTCTCTCTCTCCATTCCTCTGTTTCCTGTGCTCTGTCATATCCCAGACTGGGGCTGTTCCTGGAGCTTGGGTCTCAGGATGAGAAACACAGAACAAGTACCCCAGTAGCTTTAGGTACCCAAGCAAAGCCTAGCCTGTCATACAGTAAATATTTGGAACAGGAATTAAAATTTTTATATATTTTTATGTGCATAAGAAAAAAAATTTCTCCAAAAGTTACACTAAAATGTTCAATTTGCTGTTTAAATCAATGTATGCATCAATAATTTCACTTTGTTTTTTATTGTTTGAATTTTTAATGAACATGTGCTATATACATTTTCTTCACTTGTAAAAAAATTACCCATGCTGGTCTCCATTTAACACAGATATCTAAGAGAAGTATACTGAATTTATTTTCAAGAGAAAGAACATCAATAATTAAAAAAATGTGTTTATTTAAAATTTTTAAAGAGTCACAGATTTCATGAACAGTATGTGATCAGAGCAATACACAGAGTAAAACAGAAATACAGCAGCATGGAAATGGCAAATTTCATCTCAAGTTGTGGCCTTTAAAAAGTTCACTTAAGAGATAGTCATTAAATGACTACTCTATGCAAAACACTATAAAGAACTATAACAAAGGGCAGGACATAATCCATATCCATTAAGCATCCATCTCTCAAAAGGATGACTTCCTTATTGATAAGTGCAACTCAAGCTAGAAGATTATAGACATCACTAAGGAGTGTGAGGGCAAAGCCATATTTCAGGCCACATATCAGAGGGGTCTTGAAAGGTGAGTAGACTTAAAAGGCAAAGTGGGAAAAGACATGTCTAGAAAGGGAAAGAGTATGTAAAGTGTTGGAGATGGGAAAATAAAATGGCATTTTCAGGGAGTTTTGAGCAGAGCAGTTTACCTACAACCCAAGGATAAGGTAAGGAAGACATCAGAAATAAAGCGGAAAAAGTAGATTAGGGCTAGTCTGAGTTGACACTTAAGCTTGTATGAAATCAGGAGCCAAACCACACATCTGTGCAGGAAAATTAGATGGCCAAGGTTTAGGAATATTAACCTGGTGGGTGCAAGACAGAATGGAATGACGGAAACTGAACATAATGTGGCCAGCTTGGAGGCTGTTATGAAGTCTCAGTCTTAACGACTTGCATTACAAGAGTCTCAGTGGACTTATATGCCTATAAGAGAATAAATTTCTATTATTTTAAAACACTAAGTTTTTGGTAATTTGTTACAGAAGTCATGGGAACCTAACACACTTACAAATTTGTAATTTCTATCATAAAAGTGAAAAATCTCAATATATGTTCACATGGTTACAATCAAAATAATGATCAGTAATCAGTGAGTCTGAGTGAACTCCAGGAGATGGTGATGGATAGGGAGGCCTGGCGTGCTGCGATTCATGGGGTCGCAAAGAATCAGACACGACTGAGCGACTGAACTGAACTGAACTGAATCAGTGAAACAATGATTAGTAAATTAATGAAATGATTAATAAAACAGTCAAAGAAGTTTGAGATTAATTTTCTCAAAATATTTTTCTTGTTTTATTTATAATAGTATCTTAAGAGACCATTTTTCTCAGAGTTGTTTAGAGTTAGAGAAACTCTGCTTCAAAAGTAAATCTCCAAATTACTTAATTGTGTATGCTATGCTTTTAAAGAAACATCTCTGCATCAGACAACTTTTACCTAGCCTTCTACTTTCCAGGCTAAATAAGGGATATCACGAATCAACAGCAGCAAAATAGTTCTGAGATACTTCAAAAGTAAATCTCCAAATTACTTAATTGTGTATGCTATGCTTTTAAAGAAACATCTCTGCATCAGACAACTTTTACCTAGCCTTCTACTTTCCAGGCTAAATAAGGGATATCACGAATCAACAGCAGCAAAATAGTTCTGAGATACCATCAACTGTAATATGTGTAACATAAAAACAACAAATACAAAAGCCACAGATACAGGAAAGGGACTTTGTGGGACAGACAGACGCTTATCCTTACGTACTCAAGAGAACAAGGCTGCTTCAAAAAACCCTTTCCCCACATAAACCATACATACAGTTGACCATTTCTTATAATTGTCCATATCTGCTCTATTTAGAAAATTTGTTTTTTACCTATCCCACCATATAATCAAAGAGGAGTGTGAATAAAGCAAGCTTTCATACTGCATGTTTCTTAATTTCTTAATAATTCCTATCTTTTAATCTTGATTCTAGGACACATAGTTTTTAAATTAAATCCTATTATAGGACATACAGTTTTTAAGTTAAATCCTATTAAGATTTGGTCAGAATTCTCCCTTTTTCAGTCAGATTTTGAATGGAAACCCTGAATGGAAAGAAGTAACATCATTCATGATCCAAATTGGTCCCTTCACCTTGCTCTCTGAGCTTCACTCGGACTAATATTGCAACCAACGTTTTCTATGTTTAAAACACTTCATCTTAAATGAAAAGCTGTTGACTTTTGAATCTCAGGGAAAAGACAATCTGGAAATGTAAATGCATTTTAATACATTACAAATTATATGCTACATTTAAAGTTTTTTAGAAGCAACCAAAATGTTTGCCTCTTCGGATGGTCATTTTCTAAGATTCCACTTGGTCGGCCCATTCTAGCAGCATGTACGTTCAAGTTATAAAGATACAGAGAAGACTCAATGGTGTGCAAGTTCATGATGAATCCCACATAGTTTAAAAAATACCAATAATAAATGTTAAAAGAAGGCAGTTGAAAGGTACTGATAATCCCAAACTGGCTTAGTAAGAAATGGACAAATCACAGCTGTTGGAACTCTAGAAGTCCGATGACCCACCAAAGTGATTCCATAATTGAATTACATTCTTATTAAGAAGAGAAATGTTAAAAAAAATCAATAGATCAGGGAAAGTGTTTTAAATCATGGGATTCAACTAAAGATTTGTGAATGATCTCCTTGAAAGGTTGTCCCAAACATACTTCAATAGAGATTAAACAGCATGCTACTCTTCCCAATGTAGATAAAGACTTGATTACATTTAAACTTTGTTATCATTTGAAATACTTATAAATATATAAGTGAGCTCATTTTCTTGACAGTGAGCATATTTTTACTTAAACCCTAAGCATGCAGGCTAGTGAGAACTAACTAAAATCCTATTGTGTAAGAGTTCAATAATCTAGACAGAAAAACACTATAATTAGAAATAATCATATATATGATTTATGTTATCCAGAAGGCCTAAAGAGCTACATGAAGTTTTAGAAAACAATTACTAACTTCAGCATCCTTCCATTTGGTCTTTGAGTCTCAGAGGTCTATTTCTTAATGCCTCAAAGTTCAGTTTTTCAAAATTATCTTCCTCTACTGTGTAACAGTTTAAACAAACAAACAAAAAGCAAATAAATAAGGAACAACAACAATAAATTTTTTTTTCACTTCTCCTAAAGCCTAAATTTTAGAAATCAGTGAGATACTCTTGGGCTCTTTTAATCTTCAGTTCAGTTCAGTCTCTCAGTCATGTCCGACTCTTTGTGACCCCATGAATCACAGCACGCCAGGCCTCCCTGTCCATCACCAACTCCTGGAGTTCACCCAAACTCACG